>OX456527.1:54844186-55444186 GCA_949748255.1 Eustalomyia histrio | reverse complement strand
TTCGCTGTCAGCTGGCTTCAGCTGGCTTCAGTTCCTGAGTCAATTGAACTTTGTATGCATGAAGATGCAAATATTTCGTCAAAATTCGCTGCAAAGTGGATTTGGAGACACCAATTTGCTGAGCTCGGTGTCGAATTGAGGTGGATGGAGTTTGAGCGACATCATCACGTACAGCTGCGACATTTTCGGTCGATCGACCTGGTCGATGGCGCGTTGTTGTCTTTACATCACTAACAGACCCAGTTTCGGCAAATTTATCCATTAATCTCTTTACAGTTGACTCTTTTCGAGCATTATTGTGACCCCAAATTGATCGCAATTTGCGAACTGTAGCCGCAAAACTTTCACCATTTTGGTAAAACAATTTCACAATGAGAATGCGTTGTTCATTCGTGTAGCGCTCCATTTTTACTAACCTCGTACCTTCTACTAGCAAACAATAACAATTGTTCAAATGTCAAACAATGACACTTCGAATGTTGCCAGATTTAAAAATTGCGTTCTTCTTGGGACACCCTTTAGAAGTATTTGCTAATAAGTCTTTTGAAACGGCCAAATTATAACACCGTTCATACTTATGAATTTTTAAAACATTAATGCAACTTTTTCTGTTCCCATTTTGGAAAAAAAAAGAATTATTAAAAATTCTAAGAAGCAATATATACATGATTTTACATTGATTAATTTGAAAATTTTATTCGTTTGATCGATTTCGATACAACGCCCGAGTAATGAGTTCCTCGATTACTCGATTAAAATAAGAAGTAAAGTATTTGAATACCTCACTTGTTGGTCTGGTTGAATTAAATTTTAATAAACCCTTTAAATCTTAAAAAAAAATAAAATTTTAGGGAAAACTTTTCTTAAAGAAATATTATTAAATTTACGAGGGTGGATCAATAAATCCGTGACTTTTCGAATTTCCCTCGTAGTTATATGAAATGCAACACTGCTCCCATCAAGTACCACCTGTTATTATACTACTGTCAAATTTTGAGCATGTTGCGTCATTTACTTTGCGTTTAACAGCTGTTCAAAATATACAACCTCTTGCATTTTTTTAAAATTGGAAAAAAGTGAATTCTCTTATTAAACATTAATTTTTGCGAAAAAAAAACCGTCAATCAAACTAAGGAAAAGATGGATAAATACTATTGGGACTCTGCACAATCGATTTCAATGGTAAACAATTGGTTAACTGACTTTCGTTGTGGTCGCACAAGTACAAATGACGCTGAACGTTTCAGACTGCCAATTGAGGTCAATACACCCGAAAATGTCGAAAAAATCCACGATATGGTGTTGGCCGATCGAATAGTAAGAGTGCGTGAGATTGTTGATGTCTCAATGATGCTTTCATTGACCATAAACGTAATCGTGTGACAACTTCAAAGGATTGTTTGGAGTTGTTTAACCGCAATTTAAATGAGTTTTTGCGGTGTTTTATAACTGTGGATGAAACATGGATCCATTACAACACTCCGTAGACCAAGCAGTAGTCTAAAAAATGAGTTTTTTCCGGGTGAACCGGCTCCGAAGAAGGCCAAGGTAAGTTTGTCGGTGAATAAGGTGATGGCAACCGTTTTTTTGCGACCCACGCGGGATAATCCACATCAATTACCTTCAAAAGGGAAAACCAATAAACGGCGAATATTATGCTAACTTATTGGACCGATTTAACGAGGATTTAAAAAAACAACCCCATATGGCTAAGAAAAAAAGCACTTTTTCATCAATATAATCCACGGGTGCACACGTGTGTAGTCTCAATGGCAAAACTCCATAAATTGGACTACGAATTGGTACCTCATCCGCCATATTCTCCGGATTTAGTCCCCAGTGAATATTTCCTATTTCCAAATCTAAAGAAATTGTTCTGTGGAAAGAGATTAAGCTCCAACGATGAAATTATTGATCAAACAAATGCCTATTTTATGGATCACGAAAAATCCTATTTTTTGGAAGGGATACAAAAATTGGGAAACGTTGGGCTATGTGTATTGAGCTAATAGGAGATTATGTTGAAAAATATATATATTTTTTTTTTTGCAAAACAACTGTGTTTTATTTAAAAAGTAACGGACTTATCGATCCGCCCTCGTAAAGAACTTTTTCATAGTTTCGAATCATAATATAACTGTAGGGACCATATTTTGGTTAAATTGTGGTTATTTAATATAGTACGACTATTGTTGACACAATCATGATAAAAAAACAATAAATAAATTTATATTATGCTCTTCGAATATGATTGCCACAACCATGTTTTTCTCTTCTGTATTTTTATTACATTTTTTCTTTTGTTAATTTTAGCAGGAAAGATTGCTAATTGTATTAAAATAAATTTTGCATATATTTATCTTAAGCTTTGTAAATATAATTTTTTTCTTGTTTTTGGTATACAGTATACAGAAATTTTTTTCGCTGGTTTTAGCGGGTAAAATTCTCATTTAGAAATAATTATACTTAAAATTTTAAAGATTTACTAGTTTTTTTTTTTTTTTGCAAAGGGATTCTACTCCTTTCAGTAGTTTTTACTGCAGAAAGCTTTTTAACTAATTTTTAGTAGGGGTTTCAGCTATTTTTACCAAGTTATTTATATGAGTGTATGATTAAAATAGTCACAATTTTGAGGTCTTTAGACTTTGATTCTTAACATATTACCCAATAAAAGTATAAATATTTATATGAAAAAAAAAATATTTGGCCTAAATTCAAATGTTTATCAAAATTAAATATTGCAAATTACACTGTGCAACAAAATCAAACTTTTATCAAAATAATAAGGTTCCGACAACAGATTCTGGTAGTGGGGACCGTTTTGAAAGTTTAAGTCTTAGTTTTAAATTTAGGGGGGAAAGGGTGGAAGCGGGTTAAAGTTCCCCCTTTTGCACATTCTTATGGTGAATCGGCATAAGAAACCATGTGACCCTTACATTTTAGTTATAAAATGTGTTTTTAAAATTAATGTAATTATTAAAAACATTTTTGTGAAATATTTTAAACCTCTAACTCCTCAATGTATGGGTCTTTTTGGTCCCTTTCGTGAAAATGGGGTAAATACCCTTAAAACGGAAAAATAATCGGTTAAAAAATTCCACAAAACTATTTGTCATACAATTCTATTTCAGTTTTTTAATTACAACGAAGCTTAAATTTCAACTTGAACGCTTAAATTTCTCATAAATCCGTACTTTATGGAGTTACATAGTTTTAAAAATTAAGAGCGCGAGTGGCGGTTCTGTTAAGATTTAAAAGTAGTTAGTTTTCGCTCTCATATTTAAACGTTAAATATGAATGTTTTTTATGTGTTGCACAGTGCTACATAATAAAATATTTTAATTTATCACTAATGAGAATCAGTCCAGTATAAAAGAACATTTTTATATAAATTAAATTAGTAAGATTAAAGAATACGTTCTAAACTATTAAACTAATCTAAAATTCAAAAATGTTTATATATATTTTTTTTTTAAGTTGCATAAATTATTTATTCAATATTTCGCATAATTTCTAGATATATGCTTTATGACATTATTGGCTTCAGTGGCTTGCCAATAATGTTACCGAACCTTTGTAATCTGTACAAAATTATATTTGACCGCTACTTACGATAAAATTTTTAATTGCCACACTCATTATATTGTTTGAGTAAAAACAACCAAAAATACACTTAAAGTTTGTTTTTTGTTTAATTTAAAGCCTTCAATATTTTTTGGGACGCTTTCTAAAAAAAAAAGTGATGGCCCAAAACAACAACGTGCCGTTTTTTCCATACAATTTGACAATTAAAACTCGTCGAACGTTGTAGTTATTAAACAGAATATATTTCATTTTCAAACTGTTTTTTCTTACTCTCTTGTTTTTTATTTCTAATTATCTGAACAGAGTTCACGCATTTTAAAAATATTTTGTAAACAAAAAACATATGATAATTAAAATTAACATACGATATTCATAACATAAGAGCCAAGTTCTCTTTGTACATTCGCTAATGAACAACGTACTACATTTAAAATTTTAAATTTGAGTCGGCTATAAAATAAAGTACTGATTATTTTTTTAAATTTCTGGTTTTATTGGAAAGGTTGAACTTTGTCATTTAAGAATAGAACACAATATCATCATATGACTAGCACGATTTTTCAGTATACATATTTTCGATTGTTTCGGCTTGATTCTCTTCAACGGCAACTTCGATTTCATGTTCAATTGTCTCCGGATGGTTTGCGTAACATTTATCCTTAATGGCTTCCCACAGAAAATAATACAAAACGCTCAAATCACAGTGCATAAAATATCGATGGTTTCGTTGGCTGTGTAACATGTGTCTCGTCTTGTTGAAACCAAATATTGCTCATGTCATTCTCTTGAATTTTGAGAACACAAATTCATTGAGCATGGCACGGCGGCTCCTTGCTCATTTTCGAAGAAAAATTGCCCAGTCGTGGTAGTTCCTAAATGACAAAGTCAAACCTTTCCAATAAAACCAGAAATTTAAAAAAAAAATAGCAGTACTTTTTTTATAGCCGATTCAAATATAAAATTTGTATTCGGTATATAATTTATTAAGCTATGTCACACAGTTTCTTAATGGAATTATTTAAATTGTACATTTTCTTTTAAAACAATAAAATTCTCGATGTATTATTTCTTTTTTAAATTAAAAATTTGAGATTCCAATACCACATAAAGTTAAAAGCCTAAGATTTCAGATTTTTTTTTCAATAAAATATGGCATTAGTTTTTTTATTTCATTTGCCAGTTGTAAAGTTGTATTCAACATCTCAATCACGTTACACTCATTCTATAGTTTATATTTGATTTTAGGTTTGCTCTTTTTAGATAGATATAGACCTTCTAAATAAGAATTAAGAATTTATAAAAATTTATAAGAATGCTGCCAAGTCTTGGAAATTCTTGGCTTATCTCTATTAAATATTAGCAAAAATATTTGTCATACAAATATTTGAAATTTTTGTATCTGTAATTTGAAAAAATATTAGTAAAGCTAGATAAGGGCATACAATATAACAGCACACATATTTAAGAAACGTTTAATATTTTTTAATTTAAAATAATTTTTTTTTTTTTAAATTTAAAATGTTACTTTTTTAATTACAATTGCTATTTTTTAAATGAAAATACTGTTTTTTTATATAAATGTTCGAATTTAAATTACTTAATAATTACTAATTTATAGTCAGTACATTTTAATAAATTAAATGTATATAAGCAAATCAATTTAGTAATTAATGCTGAGTAGAAGTTTATTATTACTTTTATGGATGCTACTGAAATCGTAAAACAGTTTGGTATAGTACCAGAGTTATTAAGACGACCGGGGCCACAAAAATACTTTTAAAATTTACAAACAGATCATCAAACGGAATATTAGAGATCAGTTTTGTTTATTACATACAGGTTGGTTGAAAAGTTCCTGCGCTCACCCAGAGAGGCACTGCTAGCTCCAAACTTTTTTTCTCAAGTTGGTATAACTGTCCTGAGAACACATGCAATGTTGCAAGTCATTCTGTCAATTCTTTCTTTGTTTACAAGCCATTCGAAGTTGACGTGTCATTGATTTTTTTTTTAAATGGAAAAAATTTAATATCGTGCAGTCATTAGATTCTTTGTTTTGAAGGGTTTAAAAGCAAAGGAAATTTATGAACAATTGTTAGAAGTGTATGAGGAGTCCTCACCTTCAAAACGCTCCGTTAAATTTTGGGCTGGTGAATTTAAACGTGGTCGTACCAGCCTTGAAGACGATCCACGCGAAGTGCGACCAAAAACTGCAACCACAGCAGAAATCATTGATAATATGGTTAGTGAAGATCCAAGTTTGACTAAGCGTGAAATTGCTAATGCCATAGACATCTCAGACGAACGAGTACTCCATATTTTGCATGAAGAATTACGTATGAAAAAACTGCTTGGAAAGTTAGTGCCGCACACATTAACAATTCAACAAAAACTGGATCGAAAACAAATTTCTCAGCGTAATATGGAGCGTTTTAAGCCGAATAAAACCGACTTATGCGTCGTTTTATAACTATGGATGAGACTTGGATCTACCACCATGATCCTAAATTGAAACATGAACGTTTACAGTGGACTGAAGCTGGTTGTTCAGCTCCAAAGCAGGTGAAGTCACAACGATCAGCAAAGAAGGAAATGGCATCAGTTTTTTGGGATGCAAAAGGAATTTTGTTGATTGATTATCTTCAGAAAGGTAAAACAATCAATTTTGAATATTATTGCAGCCTTTTGGATCAGCTGGATGAAAAAATTCGTGAGAAAAGACCTGGTTTAAAGAAGAAAAAAATCATTTTTCATCAAGACAATGCACCTACTCACAAAAGTGTTTTGATGATGGCTAAATTCAAAGAATTAAAGTACGAATGAACATCCACCATATTCACCAGATTTGACTTCCAGTACGTAAAGTAAACTTGAACATCCACCGTATTCACCAGATTTGACTCCCAGTGACTACTATCTCTTCAGACGGTTATTTTGCAGAGCTTCCGGAAAACCATTATAAGGATGGGATAAAATTATTGGAAGATCATTGGAACAAGTGTATTGAGCTTCTAGGGGATTATATTGAATAAAAAAATATATTTCGTAACAAAAACAGTATTTTTTTATTTCGAGCGCAGGAACTTTTCAACCAACCTGTATTAAGATGAAATAATCTCAAGCTAAGTCGTTGACGTTTCGTCAAAAGAATTTTGAAGTCTCATAGAATTTTATCAAAATGTTGTAAAAGCAGAGAGAAGCTTTACAAAATAAATATAATCAAAGCGTATTTAAGAAATTATATGCATTTCCTCTAAAATCATTGTGTAGTGAAGAGTTACACACAAAAATGTTGATGGTTTTTTATTAAATGTATAAATTAGATTTCATTCAGTGTGATAAATAAGTTTTACATAAAAATTTTATATAAATTTAAAAGTTCTAAATTTCCCAGTAAAAAGTAAGAATCTAAAGAACAGGCTGCAGAACAACATATATGGCATGAGCATAGGTTCTTATTTATATTCCACAATCGGTTCTTTTTGTATGGAGTTTGACCCATTAGCAACAGGTTCGTTTCAGCCAAACCCGAACATTTTGCTTTAGCACCAGTTATAGAATTGGTTCTGGGACAGTGAAACCTTGCATTCTGACTCCCAGTTCATTAGTTCTATTACCTGTTCCATAAAACCGGAAGATCTTAGTTCACAATTTTGCTGTAACTTTGGAGTGAAAAGCGATAAAATTTTTTTAACGTGAGCTCGAGTGATCGCAACCACTCACGCACTCATCTATAAAAAACCAAAACGCATTGACAACAATTATGACGGTGCTAATGACCTGAAACGTCAAAAAGTTAGCATTGATAAAAATGCCGGTACTGACAATAAGTCTCTTCCAGTAAAGGGTTCATTTAGTTATATCGATGCAAATGGTGATAAAGTTATTGTTTAGCATATAGCTGATGAAAATGGTTTCCAACCACAATACCACAAGTCATTTCTCAAGCTGCCCATGATGCTGCCTTAGGTTCAGCCACTGAAAAAACCAACTAATAGTTAAATTAATTTAGAAAAAAAATGTTTAAGTTTAAGCATAAGCATAAATAACTATAAATTTATTATTTATAGATCAATGAGTTGAATATTTTTGTTTTATAGTAACAAAAAAAAAAAAAACAATTCCAATAATACAAAAAAAAAAAAAAAAATCAAATGCCAAAACCATTAAAATAAACACAAACAAATTTGTTTGAAACCTCTTGTTTTAAAAACATACTATCTTTGACAATCATAAATGACTGTAGATAGTTTGTACATTAAAGTTTTAACAACTAACTCTAACAACATCCAACAAGTGTAATAAAATATTTATGTATAACACCTAAAGCCTTTAAAAGTGGCTTCCTCCAATGACTCCAATAAGAAAACACCTTTAAATTCCAACTAAATTAAATTCACGAAGGCGAATTAGTCTTACATAAATAACGATGTTTGAATCATCTTAAAACATCATTTTTATTAAATAACATTTTTTTTTAAATATTTTTTTATATACGATAACGTGTACTAGTACTAGTTTTTGAGTAAGAGTTTTGAAAGTATATATTCATTAATATAAAATTAGTAAAAATAATAAGTTTTAAAACCAACATTTTCAAGTTTCTAACAAATTTTTAGTTCAAATTGAGATTTTGGTTAAAAATTTTGTTATTGCTTACTTTTTACTGGGTCGTATATTTACATAATTTCAATAAACAATTTATTTTTTGCTAACTCTGACTGCAATTATTAACATAACAAAATTTGTGCTATTTAAATATTAAGGTAATTTATAGACAAAACTTTTGATACTTATGAACAACCTAAATATTGAAGTTATATAACTATGTAGTACATAGTTAACATATTAAACAATTTTTGTTAAACTGCTACAAATTCGGTTCTTTTGTATGAAGGGAAACTGTAATTTGTACATAGCGTTGTCATAGGAGAGATAACTTGTCTCACTGTAATACGACACAAAACTTACCAATGACTGGTCACTGAACTAACTTTAAAGCCACAGTCTGGTGAATATTCTTAGGATATGCAATATAAATTATTAAAGGTCATGTAAGCGAACTTTACTAAAACATTTTTTTCTATAGTTATGGAAAAATTTCCTCTCCGCACCCCTCATAAGAAAACGCCAGGTTAAAACACTGTTCCTTTTATTATATAGGGATCGGTTCTGTGGTAGTTGGTATAAATTTTCTTAAAGGAAATTAATGAAATCTTAGGGCCATAAATGCGACGTAAACTAAACAACCAAGTCGGCATACATGACTTATAAGTTTTATACGCACATCAAGTGGCGTTTTGGTGTATTGTTAAACGATTTAGACTTTTTCACGGAAGGTTTCTGGTTCGATTCCCAGCGACACTAATATCAATTTAAAAAAATAATATGTATTAGTCCTCATATATATCGCAACGACCTCCTTTTATGTTCCCATAGCACTTAATACCACGTATGTAAAATAACATAACAGGGCTATGAACTAAAAAGCTTCAACAAGTATGCCAACTTTCCATGAGATGGCGAACAATAACTGTTCCAATATTTATCACCTCGCGCAATTACAGTGTTGTGAAATCTGAAGTCTTTCAATTTTCGACCACCACCAAATAAAGCAACACATTAATTAGTAGTAAGAATTTCCTGAGTGATAGTTCTCTTTAAAAACAAAATACTTGTAGGCCAATCAAATTAGATTTTCATTTCCATATTAAGATTTCTTTGAAATTTTTGCAACACTGCAAAATAACATTAAATAAATTGTAAACGTTTTCAAACAAAAATAATATAGTGAGAACTTAAGTCATAAATGCCGAACAAAAATATTTTAAAAAAGAAATAAAACGCTACCAACTAGCCTACCGGGGCGCTCTGAAAAAAAAAAAACAAGTAAGAGCGGCTAAATTCGGCTATGCCGAATCTTATATACCATTCACCGTGGTTGGGAAAATAGTGAAGTTTATATATGGACATATATGGAATGGATAGATTTATATACGGACATCTTTAAGTGGAAATTTACTATTTAGTTTAGTGATAAAACTTGGACTCTGAAAGATTTATGGTTCCCGATAATAGGTATTTAAAAAAGTGTATGTTTTGGTCATAACTACTTTCAGCAAATATGTTCTACTAAAGATTTTCGATCTTTGGATATATAAGACGTATCCATAGGTTATATTACAGCTCTAAAATTTTAGTTTTTATAAAAATTTTGATGTTTTTAGCCCATTTATGGAGTATTTAATTACGGTCTTACCGTTCTTAAGATATAAATTAATCTATTTTGTGCCACGCCCAATTCAAGGATCCCGCCCACATTTGGTCAGATGTTGTGTATTGATAACCAAGATGCTTGCACCTTATTTGGAAACTTTTCCTCTTTCCGTTCTCCAATTATACAGAAAAGCTGACCGACATCGTTAAGTCAACTGTGCTGGACGCATTTGTTTTGTTAAAAAAAAAATAAAAAATAACAAAAAGTCTTAAGAAAATAAAAAAAAGTGTTAAAAAAATATAAAAATAAAAAAAAGTTGAATAGACGGGGCTCGATCGCGCGACTAAAAGAAAAAAAGTATTTGTGACAAAGCGCTTAGACCACTGAGCCATTGAAGGACATAAGCAAACGTCGTTAATAGAAGTAAATAAAGAGTTTTCGTTTAAAACAGATTTGTTTGGGTTTTATTTAAATGACAAAACTTTTTATGGATTTGTTGTTTGTGGGTAAAAGGTGAGGAGGTGAAAGACAAAACGTTCAACAAATAAAATAAAAACAACAACAATCACGATCATAATCAGTGTTGTCACGATCATAATCAGTGTTGTCATATTTTTTTTTCAAAAATCTTTTTAGTTCTAAAAAAAGCTTTTTTCGACCAAAAAAATATTTTTTTACAAATCGTTAAAAGAAATCACTGCATGTGTTTTATTTCTACAAATATGTTTCATTTAGCTGGCAAATTTGCATTTGGGATTTTATTTCGTTTTTTTATTAAAAATTATTTTTAATTTCTTTAGCATAGTTTTAAAAATTTGAAGGAAAATAGTTTATAAATTTTTTTTTATAAATTATTATAAGTTATGACCTAAAATAGTTGCTTTCAAAGGGGAATTATGTATAAAATTTTCTTAATATATGAGAAAATGGTTTAAAAATCTGTTTATAAATTCTTTTAAATCGAAGTAAAAAATAGAAATAAAACTGTTTGTATTTTGTTTGTATCAGAGGGTTTTTATACAAATTTTGATGTTTTTAGCCTATTTATGGATTATTTAATTATTAATATAAAATTTTATTTAAATTAATTATTAAATGTTAAAAAAAAAACAAAAAAAAATCTTAAGAAAATAAAAAAAAATTTACAAAAAAAAAGTTGAATTGTGTCTTGAGTAGGATTCGAACTCGCGTTCTTAGAGAAAAAAAGTATTTGTGACATAGCGTTTAGACAACTCAGCTATGAAGGCCATATGGAATCATCGTTTATAGAGTTAAAGGAACAGTTTTCGTTCAATAGGGATTTGTTTGGTTTTTATTTAAATGACAAACAAAGGGATTTTACGGAAAAAATTAGAGGTATCCTGGTTTTTTGCTACTATCTCAGCCATTTATCAACCGATCTGGCTGATTTTTAATAGCAAGCAGAAATGGATCACATTTAACAGATATATATAACAATCAAGTCCTCATCATGTCTGGGGTCTTCGGAAAACCCATTTCAACACACACACGGACAGACGGACATCGTTAAATCAACTTCGCTCTTCATAAGGACCCAGAATATATATACTTTATAGGGTCTAAGATCAATATTGTAGAAATAACAAACGGAATGACAAACTTATATATACCCTTCCACCTGTGGTGAAGGGTATAATAAATTAATAATTAGTTTTAATTGCAAAAGTCAATGACTTTAGGAGCTCGCTTAGAATATATATATATATATATATTTTTTTTTTAAAGAAACAACAAGAAAAATATTTCTGCCTCGAAATTCATCAAAAAGTTTAAAAGCGGCCTTAGTGAATTAGTTAATACAAACATCTATCCTGTAGGAAATTTCTATCACTTTCTCATCAAGAATATTTTCCCATGAAACCTGGGAGTTGAAAAAAAAACGATATCAATTGATAGAAAATGTAATTTTTTCACACGACCATATCTAAGTAAGGTTTTTCTCACCCATATTGGTAAAATGTGAAAGAAAGTGTTTCTGTAAGCATTTTATGGGAAAAGTTTTTAATTTTAAGTGTCAAAATTTCTCACAATTTAAAATGTTGCGAGATTTTTGTATTTTAGTAGAGTTGGACTTTAGCGTTCATTTTGATGACAGAAAAATATAAATTTTTTGAAAAATTAAAACGCGTAAAGTATAGGGTCCGCCATCTAACGTTTTTTTTTTTCAATTTGTGCTTATTTCGTGAATGGTAACACTTAGCCTATGTCTGATTTGACAGATAATTAGTTTTATCCTTCCGCTGAACGAATATGGTTGTGTATACGCTTGAAAAACGCTGGGAAATATTGCGACATTACTTTGAAAATCATGGTAATGTTGCAGAATGTCATCTTTTCAATGCCATCTTTTCAGATGAAGCTTATTTTGATCTTGGCGTGTATGTAAACAAGCAAAATTGTCGCATTTGGGGTACAGAAAACCCGCACGCATACATTGAAAAGCCGATGCTACCAAAACTAGTCACTGTTTGGTGCGGATTTTGGTCCACAGGCATAATTGGGCCATTTTTCTTCGAAAATGAGCAAGGAGTGGCCGTTACAGTCAATGGCGATCGTTATCGGGCCATGTTGAACGAATTTTTGTTCACAAAAATTAATTAGGAGGATATTGGCAACATTTGGTTTCAACAGAACGGCGCTACGTGCCACACAGCCGAAGCTACACTCGATGTTTTGCGCCCTGTTTTTGAAAATCGCGTTATCAGCCGCAAAGCTGATGTCGTTTGTCCACCTCGGAGCTGCGATTTGACACCGTTGGACTATTATTTGTGGTGTGCCGTTAAAGATAAGTGTTACGCCGACAAGCCAGAGACAATTGATGCTTTAAAGGACAATATTCTTGAAGCCATTGATGAAATACAGTTGCACACAATCGATAATGTGCTTAAAAATTGGACCGATCATGTAGGCTACTGCATGGCCAGCCGATGCAGCCATTTGGATGAAATTATTTTCCATTATTAAGCGGAAATAAAAAAAGATATTTGAGAAAATATTCAGTAGTCTTTTTTTTTATAACATTTTCAAAAAAAAAAAGTTTTTTGGCGGACCCTATACAATTATTTTTCTTATTTTCAATACTTTAAGTTTTCATTTAAGATATACCTACAGTGGTACATGAGAGAAAATCATTTGATGCGTACTAACAATTATATTGATGAACTAACCCATTGACAATAAATTTAAACTTTCTTAAATTTCTTAAGCTATTTCCAGAAGCGGGATTATTAAATTTTACAAAAAATTCCCCATATTTGTAAAGAAAAAATATCGCGCGATATTTTTTAAATTTAATATAAAAAAAAATATATAAACTGTTTTTCTTTTTCTTGCCTATTAAAATTTTTTTCCAGAATTCATTTGACTTTTCCCCTAAAAAACATATTTTTTAAAAAACCTGAACAGAATATGAAAAAATAAAAAATAACGGAACTTTAGAAAAAAAAAAAAATTACTGGTAATAAGTTCAAAAAATAAAAAAAGTCATAAAAGATAAAAGATAACAAAATGAAAGATTGAATGGAAGCCATGAATACACTCAGAAAAATGTATGAACTAAAGTTAAGTTTACATCTTACTAAAATAAAAACTATGAGTTTTTCCTTAAATTTAAATTTTTCTTTCTTTATTTGGGTTAAATGTTATTTAATAATATTGAGAAATTTAATTCCTGTTTGTAAAAAATCTTAAATGTTAAGAGTTTATAAACTAAAAGAATTTAAAATTGTATGAAAATACAAAACCTAAATATCGAACTTCTTTAGATTGAGTTCAAACATATTAAATTATTTACACCAAGTATATTAACTTCTTAAATTTAAGGAAATGGTTTTATTAGCATTTCTAAAAATGTTTAGAATATTTTTAACCTATACAATTCTCATTTGGTTTATAGTTTATATTGTCTAACTAATTTAGTTTAGACCATCAACATTTAAGTAATAAATTTTAAATAGAAAATATTTGAATGTATTAACGAAAATAATGTTTTAATTGCTTTCATATACAAAACAAATGATATTGATTACTTAGATTTTATGATGCAAACTTAAATACTTATCTATCTAAAAGTTGATACTTTATGAGAATCATGAAACGAGTTCAAACGTATGAAAATTTACAAAAAATTTACTTGTTTATTAAAAAAAAAAAAATTACTTGAATTAAGTAAATTGTTTTTTACTTGTTTTTAAGAAAAGGGTATACTTGGCTTAAGCAAAATTTTCTTTGAAGCCAAATCATTCACAATTTTCTTAAAATTTAGTTAAATTACTTAATATTTGGTAAATATTATTCTGAGTGTATTGGCGAACTAATTTATATAGTTCAATACTAATTTATATAGTTCAATACTTGGTTGAAAAGTTCCTGCGGTCGAAATTAAAGAATACTGTTTTTGTTACGAAATATATATTTTTATTCAATATAATTTCCTAGAAGCTCAATACACTTGTTCCAATGATCTTTCAATAATTTTATCCCATCCTTATAATGGTTTTCCGAAAGCTCTGAAAAATAACCGTCTACGGCTACTATGGCCTCTTCATTCGACGAAAAATGCTTTCTACGAGGGAATTGTTTAAGATTTATGGAGCAATAGTAGTCACTGGGAGCCAAATCTGGTGAATACGGTGGATGTTCAAGCAATTCGTATCTTAATGTTTTGAATTTAGCCATCGTCAAAACACTTTTGTGAGCAGGTGCATTGTCTTGATGAAAAAAGATTTTTTTCTTCTTTAAACCAGGTCTTTTCTCACGAATTTTTTCATCCAGATGATCCAAAAGGCTGCATTAATATTCAGAGTTCATTGTTTTACCTTTCTGAAGATAATCAATCAACAAAATTCCTTTTGCATCCCAAAAAACTGATGCCATAACCTTCTTTGCTGATCGTTGTGACTTCACCTGCTTTGGAGCTGAACAACCAGCTTCAGTCCACTGTAAACGTTCTTGTTTCAATTTAGGATCATGGTGGTAGATTCAAGTCTCATCCATAGTTATAAAAGGATGCAAGAAGTCGGTTTTATTCGGCTTAAAACGCTTCAAATAACGCTGAGAAATTTGTTTTCGATCGAGTTTTTGTTAAATTGTTAATGCGTGCGGCACTAACTTTCCAAACAGTTTTTTCATACGTAATTCTTCATCTAAAATATGGAGTACTCGTTCGTCTGAGATGCCTATGGCATTAGCAATTTCACGCTTAGTCAATCTTGGATCTTCACTAACCATATTATGCACCTGCTCAATGATTTCTGCTGTGGTTGCAGTTGTTGGTCGTACTACGCGTGGATCGCCTTCAAGGCTGGTACGACCCCGTTTAAATTCACCAGCCCAAAATTCAACAGTGCGTTTTGAAGGTGAGGACTCCTTATACCCTTCTAACAATTGTTCATAAATTTCCTTTGCTTTTAAACCCTTCAAAACAAAGAATCTAATGACTGCACTATATTCAATAATAATTGACAGAATGACTTGCAACTTTGCATGTGTTCTCAGGAAAGTTATACCAACTTGGGAAAAAAAAAAGTTTGAAGCTAGCAGTGCCATCTCTTGGTGAGCGCAGGAACTTTTCAACTAACCTGTAGGGTGAATCATTCAAATGAACTAAGTAGTTTTTTTAGCATTAGTATTATTTGAGCATCATCTCCGTGGAATATTCTAAAAAATGTAAACAGTTCTGCCCGTTTTCGCATAGTAATACAGAAACACTTTTTATTCACAAATCGAGAAACAGTGGAATTTTTGATTAACTACACTAAAAAAAAGATATGAACTAAAAATTAATCCAAATAGTTTAAAATATTTCCTTTTTGTAGCTCTCTCAAGGAGGACCATTAATAACCTACAAAAAGAACCTGACTTTGGCACGTTTCAGAATATCAGAATATCCTGCAGTTAATTTTTTTAATTTGTTTACCTTTTTGCTAAGGAAATTTAATTTATATCTTAAATATAAATATAAAGTATGTATAATTCGATTTAATTTAGAGATGAAAATGTATAGCAAAATGCTTGTCAAAAGCAGTGTCCTCACAAAGCGTAAGTTCTGTGAAAGTGGGAAAATACTTACACGATGAGTGTAAAGTACTTTGAAATATATCGTAAAATATATTTCCTTTATCATAGAAACAGTTTCATATTTATTAGAAAATTTTTTTTTTACTTAAAAGAAGTGTTATTTAACTTGACGTCATAAAATTTTTTCTTATTTTTAGGGAGTAAAGTCCTAGTTTTCAGCAAAAAAAAAAAAATATCAAATGAACTTAAATAAAATAATTTTTTTTTTTAAAACCACGGACACGTTTCCCAACTAAAGGGTGTCCCAAGAAGAACGCAATTTTTAAATCTGGCAACATTCGAAGTGTCATTGTTTGACATTTGAACAATTGTTATTGTTTGTTAGTAGAAGGTACGAGGTTAGTAAAAATGGAGCGCTACACGAATGAACAACGCATTCTCATTGTGAAATTGTTTTACCAAAATGGTGAAAGTTTTGCGGCTACAGTTCGCAAATTGCAATCAATTTGGGGTCACAATAATGCTCCAAAAGAGTCAGCTGTAAAGAGATTAATGGATAAATTTGCCGAAACTGGGTCTGTTAGTGATGTAAAGACAACAACGCGCCATCGACCAGGTCGATCGACCGAAAATGTCGCAGCTGTACGTGATGATGTCGCTCAAACTCCATCCACCTCAATTCGACACCGAGCTCAGCAAATTGGTGTCTCCAAATCCACTTTGCAGCGAATTTTGACGAAAGATTTGCATCTTCATGCATACAAAGTTCAATTGACTCAGGAACTGAAGCCAGCTGACCATGGACAGCGAAGGGAGTTCGTTAATTGGGTATTGGAGAGACAACAAGAAAATGCTGATTTTGCCGATAAAATCATCTTCAGTGACGAGGCCCATTTTCATCTTAATGGCTTCGTCAATAGGCAGAATTGTCGCATTTGGGATGAGGGAAATCCTCGAGTGATTCACGAGAAGCAAATGCATCCTCAACGTGTCACTGTGTGGTGTGGTTTTTGGGCTGGAGGAATCATTGGACCTTTTTTTATGAAAATGAGGCAGGTCAAGCGCAAACAGTCAATGGTGTTCGGTATCGTGAAATGATAACCAGTTTTTTCTTGCCTAGAATTGAAGAAATGAATGTGGAGGGCATGTGGTTCCAACAAGACGGCGCCACATGTCATACAGCCAGAGAAACAATTCAATTGCTGCATCAGTCATTTCCCGGTCGTGTTATTTCGCATTTTGGAGATCAGAATTGGCCGCCTAGATCGTGCGATTTAACACCATTAGATTTTTTTCTTTGGGGTTTTTTGAAGTCGATGGTTTACACGAATAAGCCGACGACGACTCAAGCCTTAAAAGAGGAAATTGGACGCTGCATTAATGAAATACCGCAGCATTCATGCAAAACGGTCATTGAAAATTTCATTAAAAGATCGAGTGCATGCCAGCAAAGCCGCGGCGGCCATCTGCACGATATATTGTTCCATTCATAACCTCATTCTGTCTACTTTACGATATAATAAAGTTTCACGATTTTTTTTTAAATATCTGTGTTTTATTTAAAATTTAAAAATTGCGTTCTTCTTGGGACACCCTTTAAAAGTAAAATTTAGCTCTATAATTTATAAATTTTGATCAAATTTGAATTAAAATTTATTTCTTAATTTCAACGAAAATTTTATTAAATTTTGGTAAAAAGTGTTTTTTTCACCGTTTCGATTTCAATTTTTCCTTTAAATAAGTTAATTTTTCTAAATTGCAGTTATTTTTTTTTTGCTGTACAGACAATATTTTTTGGAATTGTTGGTGCATTTTTAATTAAAAGTATTAAGATAAATATTAATTGTGAACACAAATTCCTAAAAATCCAATTAATTTATTTTTTGGACATACGTGAATATGTTTTATAAAACGGCAGACGTGTCTTCAATAATCATAAATTTATTAATCCAACAACGTAAGATAATTCATACTTACTTTTTTTTCTTTTTCAGAAAGTGGGCCAGGCGTAATTAGGTGTGTATAAAATTTATGATTGTATTAATAAGTAATTTATTATAATATTTACGAATACACCAAAATCAAAAAATTTAAATTCTTAATAATTTTTTGTGTGCTATTTTAGAAAGAAGAAAATTGAGAATTTTTGGAACAGTTTTGGAATTTTGTTTTTTATCTTTTCTAAAAAAAATTTATCTAAAAACCGCCAACATTTTTATTTTTAAAATATTTTTTAAATAATAGCCATCATTAGAATGATGTTCGGCTTAGTTTTCGAGAAATGTATGTAATTGCATCGTATTTGAGCTAATTTGGATATGAGTGCAGGGGTGCGTATGAGCAATATTTATTTAGTATTAAAATGTAAGCAATAAATATTAAATGTAATTTTTTCGAAACATAAGCCGAACACTAAGGGCTGTATGCAAACAAATAAATTACTTTAGCTTTAACTTTCACATCAATTAACAAACACATTAAGGCTAAAAAACGTTTGTTAAAAATGCAAAAACCCCACTATAACAAATAAAAGTTATAATGAATTTTATAGTTTTTTTCTGGCAATGCCATCATATTCAGTTGTCACATTATGGTTAGCGATGCATTAAAACGAATAATAATTCAGCCGGGTAATCAAATCTATAAAAACGTTCTTATTATTTTAACATATAATTATATGTTCTTTGATTTACTTATGCATAAAAAAAACACAAAATTAACTAAATTAAGGAAATTGAGAAGAACTAACCAGATTTTTAATGTTAGAAATGTTTTAATTATTCGAATAACGAGCTGTATTGATTTGTTTTGATTGTAAGTACATCACTAAAACATTTCTAACATTTACATTATTTTGAGATGTGTTTTAATCAGTTATATTATTTTTTTTTTTTTTTGCTGTTTGTTAAATCGATATTTTTTTTTTTAAATTGGCCATCAGGAAGAGAGAACCCGTAAATTCCTGGCCGATTATAATTTCCGATTTGGATAATAGTGTATACTTGTAAAAATAATACAAAATTAACACTAATTTTTCAAGAATCACAAATAAATTTTACCAATTCTTCTTAAAGTATCCATTTCACAATTTATTATTTTTATCAAAAATTTTTAAAAAATTTTAATTTGCAATATGTCACTAGCAAACGTTTAAAGTACGTTACTTTCCACTTTAAAATATTTAGAATTACCAAACGCTTACCAAAGGTATGCTAAGCTAATAATCGTTACTGGATACAACTTTAAGCAATTTTGCTTTACTATGGCTTACCAAACTTTGTTAATTTTTTTTTGCATACGGCCCTAAAAGTTTTTAATCCTACACTTAAAAAAGTTTGTAAGTTAAAATAACTGAAAATATCATTTAAAAGAAATGATATTTCATTAAAAAATTTGTTATTTATTTTTAAATGTTGATTAATCAACTGGCACATCCGTAAGAAACAAATAATATAATCAGTTAAAATAAATGTCAAAATTTTACCTACCAATCCTTAAAAAATAAATGTTTTTTTTTTAAATTTATTTGAAATTATTTCCGTTTTTGTATTTTTTGTTTTTTTTTTAATATACTCATACAATAAAAAATGTATGTATTCATATGAAGCTATAATCACTTTTTGTGTGAATGTGTTTGTATGTATGTTTATGAAGTTCTTGTAATTTGTATTGAAAAATTTTGTATATATACAACCAATTTAAATAAAAAAAAGAAATTGAAATTTTTTGAATATTTTTTTTTGAAACAGACAGCAAACAAAATTTAAATTTGTAATAACTGTTACGGACACAAATTAACCACAAGTAAATGTATAAAAAGTTAATATAGATATTTCTTTGAAAAATAAATGTATATTGCTTTATTTTTAAATGGAACGGAAAACTTTTTTATTAAACTACAACCACACTCAGATTATTATGTAGTTAACTGTTTGTAGTTTAATAAAAAAGTTTTCCGTTTCATTTAAAAATAAAGGAACATACATTTATTTTTCAAAGAAATATCTATATCAACTTTTTTATACATTTATTCGAAATAATTTACTATCATTTACCATTTTTTTCAGTTTCATTTATTTTTTTCATTTGTTTGAAATTTAATAAAAATTTACCCACAAAACGGAAACTTGTGGTTTATTTGTGTCCGTAACAGTTATTACAAATTTAAATTTTGTTTGCTGTCTGTTTCAAAAAAAAATATTCAAAAAATTTCAATTTGTTTTTTTATTTAAATTGGTTTTATATATACAAAAATTTTCAATGCAAATTAGAAATACTTCATAAACACACATACATACACAAAAACATTCACACAAAAAGTGTTTATAGCTTTATATGCATACATACATTTTGTATTGTACGAGTATATTAAAAAAAAAACAAAAAATACAAAAACGAAAATAATTTCAAATAAATGAAAAAAACAGTTATTTTTTAATGATTGGTAGGTAAAATTTTGACATTTATTTTAACTGATTATATCATTTGTTTCTTGCGGATGTGTCAGTTGATTAATCAACATTTAAAAATAAATAACAAATGGCATTTAATTTAAATGAAAATTAAGTAGACCGGTTTTTAAATGAAATATCATTTCTTTTAAAGGATATTTTCATTTATTTTAACTTACAAACTTTTTTAAGTGCAGTTAACATAATATTCTGAGTGTATGGTTTAATCCTATAGTTTTAATATAGGATGGTCATAAGTTGTGGACTATGATATTACCTGACAAAATATTTAGAACTTGAGTTATGCCATGAGATAAGAGAAGTCAAATAACTTATGTATGGTGAGGAATTTGTTTGGCATGCCCTTGACTTAAGGTGTAAAAAAATTTTCATTGAGAGTTGTCTACTTATTACAATCCATACATAATTTTTTTTTGACAAAAAAAAAATAAAAGAATTAATTAGGGCGACAAAATTTGAAAAATTCTCTGAGGTTGGATTTTACTTTTCTGAGAATTTCTCAGAATTTCTAAATCGCCACAGATTTTTAATATATATTAATATCGGGTTCAAAAAATCCGGTTTAATTTTAAATTCGGGACGTTATAACATCACCAATTTAACTTTAATCTCAAAATTTGTTATGTCATCTAAAAATCTTAACTGCTTCCTTTAAAATTCAGGTTTAGCCTTTCAAATGTTTCATTCCTTCTCAAAGAAATGTTCCATTTAAATTTATTGCTGCAAAAACACGTATTTTTCGTTTCCCTTTATTTTACAGTAAATTCATTAGAGCTTTAAAAGGCGATATTTTAAGGTTCCCATATACTACAAAATATTATTATTGCCCTACACAGTGCAACAAGTGTAGGACACAGTGAAACGAGTGTTGCCACAACTGTTTTCTTCCAAATTGGAAAAATATTTAATTTGCACAATATGACCAACACTAAATATTTTCCACTTTTTATGTTGGCATAATATTAACCAATTCTATCACGGTTGTAATCAGGGATTAATATACGAGTAAATAACAAATTAATGTCTCATTAAAAGTCATTAATTAATTTAATGAGTTTAAGAAATGAGTTATTATTGGTAAACGAGATTATTATGATGATTTGTTAAAAAAAAAAACTTACAAGAAGTTTTAATAACAGCTTATAATGTCATCCAGTAATTTTATTATTTAATTAGTAATAAACATTCTGTCATAGATTAAATATTTATTATTGAGTAACCGTCATATGCATAAATATTTTTTCGGATTCTTATAACACACTTTTAAATGATATTTATATGTAAAACATATAAATAAATACTGCTATAAGAATCAACTAAATGTATATTCATATGCTTATAAATGTTTATACAAATAATACCAAGTTGCTTAATTTAAAAACAACTTAAAAAAAAAATTAAAAATAATTCAGATAATTTTTAAATAAGTGTTTTGAAGCTTTTATGTTGACCATGTCATTCATTAGATCATCTGATCTGTCATGAGATTCTAAAGAAGACAAAAAATTTACATTAAATTGTTTACAATTCAAACATGACTATTAGTAGTAAATTTCATTTGAATATGTTATAAAAGGCAGTTTCTATATATACATCAGGTTTAAGAATTTATTTCTAGTAAAACTAGTAAAAAAATGTAAGTATTGAAGAAGTTGATCAATTATAAAAAATGAATCCCAGGTAGAAATTTTCAAAAATCCAAAAAATAGTACTGGCAAACCACTGGTTTTCTTGTAAATTTAAAAGAGTTTTGTTTATAAAACTATTTGCAGTGAACACTATTTTACTGATTATTTGCTGGATTCTAGTAATGAACAACCATTATTGAAATTTTGCTGGAAAGTTGTTTTGTTCATTAAAATTTTAATAAGCAGTAGTTTAATTAAACTTATAATTTAATTTAAAATAAATTAAAATTCACTTTAAAACCGGTCTACTGTTGTAACTTTTCATTTAAATAAAAATAAGAAGCTTTTAATTTGTTTTTGAATGGTAATAAATTTACTTGCAATATGCCTAAATAATAAATAATTTTCCATTTATTTTTACTGTTAACAAACAATGCACAGATTCCTAAAAATTAATAATATTTTCAAATTTTCAAGAAATGGTTTACCGTAAAAATAAATGATATTACTTCGCCCTATTAAATGTCATAAAAGTCAACCGACTTTTCATTTATGCTGTTTATTTTTAATATCAGACTGTTAACTATAAAAAAAAACAAAACCATTTTTTTCAATGAAAGCAAATGTTACACTTAATCCGTATTCATATGTAATTTATTTTTTAAACCAAAATTAAAAAGATTTAAAATGTGCATTTCTTTATATTTAAACCATTAAATAAAATGTATGTATTAATTTTAAATTAACTACTCGTACATTTAGTTACTGTAAATATATTTTAAGTGTACATAAAAATAAGAAAATTTCATAAAAATTTTAAATATTTATTACCCTAGAGGTAATAATTTCCCGTCTTATTTTTCGCCAATTATCAACTGAGGTCTCGAGGCAAGCCCGAAATTGCCCTGATTTTTCAGGCCGAAATTTTCACCATATGTCTTTTTGCGGAACCTGTATCTACATTCAATCCGATAGTCAAGCGGCACTCAGGACTCTTATAGCCTACGAGGTGCCATATACACTGGTAATGGAGTGCTCTCAATCGACTTGGTATGTACAGCTCCCTCACCCTGTGTTGGATTCCTGGCCATGATGGGCATGTGACCAACGAAAGGGCGGAATGTCTGGCCATCTGTGGGTACCTTCATCGAGCCTAAACCTTTCCGAGGGTTGTGGAAAGAGTCGAAATTTTCAGATAATTGGAAAGACCCTCGTGACCAACGCCAGGTCAAGAGATTTATTTGACGGGGTATTTGACTAGTCACTGTGATCTTAGGTACCAACAATATAAGATGTATCAATCGTCTGCGAAAGTCCTAGGCTTTGTGCTAGGAGATTCAGATTTTTGAGTATCGGTCTCGTATCACCTTCCGATTTCACCTGGCAGGATTCTTAGTTTTATCGAAAGGTTAATCCATTTGGGGAGCTCTACGAATCATAAAATACTCGCTGCATAGTGCCATTTGAATCTAATCTAATCTTAAACTACTTTGGTGGTTATGGCTCATAGATTTTCTGTTAGAGAACGTTCTTTGGAACTTCATTAAAAGCAGTTTAATAAAATAAAAATATCTGTCTTAACATTAATACTAATTTATACGAATATACAGCATTAAAATAGTAAGATTAATAATTTTTATAATCACAAATACATACACAAAGCATACTTGGGAATTTCTCATTATCATTTAAAATTCATTTAATAGTAATGAAATTTTTTCCATTAAAAATTTTCTAGTTCATTACACTCATCAAAAAAAGTCTGTAATGGCAACTGAACATGTTGCTGTTACTACGGGAAATTCTGCTAATTTGAGCCCAGCGGTATTTTTTTGTTAATCTTAGCAACACATGTCTGCTGACGTGTAGTACAATAAAATTAGTAGAAAAATTAGTAGCCGCTACTAAATTTTAGTAGAACTTTTGTAAAGTGGAATTTAAAATCTGTTTGCTAAAATCAGCAAAAAAAAAAATTACAAAATACTAATAATATTAGTACAAAGTTTTAGATTAATTTTTTTTATCGAGCATCAAAAATTTTGATTATATTTTTTAAAAAAATATTTTATACAAAATGAAAAAAAAAAATCAAAGGCTTAAAAATCTTAAAAATTGTTAAAACATAAACGAATTTATCATTTTGTTTTAATTTGGTAATTTCCCTTTTGAAAAATATTTAAGTCAATTTTTTTTTTACTTTTAAGGTTAAATTTAATTTTTTTTAGGGCTGATTTTTAGAACTAAAAACCCCTTTTTAGTGATATTTTAAGTGGATGTCCTATTTTCAGACATAAGTCGGTATCTTCACTTTCGATCCCTTTTTTAATCCTATGTAACATATTAGGGCAATTTAAGTTTGTATGTATAAGTTTAAATTAGAAATAACATTTCCTTTAATATCGACTTTTTAAAATTAGTAATTTTTTTTTGCTAATTTTAGCAAATCGGTTTTCAAAAATTTGTAAAATGATTTCTGTAATTAGCAACGAAAATTTGTAAATATTCTGTAAAAATTCTGTAATTTGTTAAATGTAAATAGCAAAAAGATTTGCTAAATAATCAGTACGAAAAATTTCACATAGTCATATTCTTTAGGGTGTGTGATATAAAAGCATGTTCAAAGACATGAGTTGCTTGTGGGTTGGATGGTTCTTAAGGAGGCTGAAGATGACCTGGTCGCTCAGGTCGAAAGTGTGCACTCCCTCTAGCGCTGATCCTCACAATTTATTCCATTTAATAAAAAAAATTTGTGTTTACTATTCGTTAGTAACATTAAAAAATTATGATCTTGAGCCTGATAAAAATTAACAGCGGTATTCATAAAAATTTTAAACAGTATTTCAAATCAATTTTAAGCAAAATTTTCTAAAATTGTATTCATAAACGAATTTTAGCTTAAAATACCTTTTTTAAACCTTGTTTAAATAAACGAATTTTAAAATTGGTTCGACCCTATTTTAAACCTATTTTAAGATGACATTCTTGCTTTGTGTTTATTTTCATTTTAAACATTTTTGCAAAAAATTGTCATTTAAACAAAAGAAGTTATTTGTTTTTGTTTAATAAATAATGGACCCTCTATTTTTGATGAAAAGAATTGGTAAGAACCATTTTTATATGGAAAATTTGATATTTTTAATTGTATTTTGTTTATAATAGAAACTATTGCCCAAATTTCAAACAATCGTCAGACGAAAATTTACAAAAAGAGGAGCGACCCGTTTTCAATTCCGCATAAAAAATTTAAGCAAAAATAATAATATTTTTTGATATTATTTATTGTGTTTTATAGTGGTGTGTTGTTTAATCAAAACAAAGAAAATAAAACCGGTTATTTGAATACTTTTTTATCTACAATAAAATCATTATCTATGTAACACCTTTATTGGGCATTTTGTTTTGACTCTTTTTCTTTTTTTAGTTAATAAACAATTTTTCATAAATTTTTTGTTTTATAAAAACAAAATTTTTTCTGAAAAACGACAATAAAAATAGATAGAAACGAGTACCGTATGGTTTAGTAATCATTGATTTGCATCATTACGATTAATATGACAAATAAAAAAATACAGTGTTGCCATTTTCAAGTTAAAAAATCATTAAATCGTTTATTAGTTAAAATACTGATTATGAATACAAATTTTTAATAAACCTTTTTAAGGCTTAAAATGTTTTTTAACTAAAATGCATTTGAAACTTGAATTAAGATTTTTTTATGAATACCGCTGTAAAAATATATAATTAAAACAAATATATCGAATAATATACAAAATTTACATAAATATTAATACATAAAATGATGGTAAATAATGCTAATATTTTATTTTAATTGGTGCATTAGCAATGGCAATGAAATTCAAAAAAATTGCTATTAATCAATTAAATCAGATCTTAAGGATCATTATCATTAATTCAAGCAATGGTAAAATAAATTTCATTACAACTTTTATTAATGTAATGGTAATGAAATCATTAATTAATTAGTCCAATGCATTAGTCGCATGTAAGACACAAAGTTATTTAGAACAAATGTAAAATATAAATATAATTTAATTTGAAAAAAAAAACTTTTTCAACACAACTATTCTAATTGTAACCATCACACAATTTCAATGTAAATTGAATTGAAGAACAATTTAAAATATAAATGAATTTATAGGAAACAGTTGAAATAATAATAGCCAGAAAAATATAAGTTTGCAAGTTTACAAATGAGTCTACTATTAAAATAATTATTTGTGTATTTGGCAACTTCACACCTCGATCATAAATAATAGTCTTAATCAATTCTCTTATAAATGAATAAGAAGTTGCCACAAATGATGAAGAAGTTACAAGGTGTTATTTTAAAAATGATGATATGATGCACCTGAAATGTATCTAACATTCAAAAGTTCTGTATTTATTTCATCAATTTCAAATACAAAACTACAAATAAGAATAATGAATGTATGATTTTGTAGAAATACGTTACAATTACATAGTGAATGAGCGTATTATTTAGCGGTTGCCAAGGTAAATGCCAACTAACAAACCAACCTTTAAATACGAAAACATTCATACACATTTATTTCTATTACTTACCACAAAAAAAAAAAAAGAATATACTCGTATATAATATCCGACCATCATCTTACTTAGACCACTCTTATACAAAAATTTTTGTTGTGTAAATTATGATTTGAAATTGCTTTAAAATTATTAACTTGCCATAAATGTTAGTAGATTCTCAGATGGAAAATCCATGTATTAAGTAAAAACCAGAAAAAAGACGCAATCAAACAAACATTTTATAAAAACACCCACTTTACTGATACAATATGAAAGATATGTATATAAAAGAGCTTTGTGATGAGTTATGTGACCAACTATCCTAAATTTATTAGAGTTGTATGGTGGAAGTTTATGCAAAGGGTTAAGGTAATAACAAACGCGGAATATATTAAAAACTTCGGACAAGTTTTAAAAAAAAATCCATCTTTTCACTTTGCGAGTCATCGATTTACTGTGTAAAAAAATTAAAAAATAAATGAAGGATATGGAATTTTTTATATATTAATTTTTTCATACAAAACAACCCAGCAAGACCATGGTATCAACTACTTACCAGCCTATTTACTCGCTTAATTACTATTGTTTGCGAAGATCCCAATAGTAATGAGTGTTCATTACCTTCTGACTTACAAAAAAACACAAAGTAATTAGTGGTCATTACCATTACTTTTTTGGCAAGTGGTAAGTAGTTGATACCATGGTTTTGCTGGGGATGGTAGCCAAATCTCTTTTTATAAACAATATTTTTAGTTTAGCATGCAATACTTTAAAATAATAAATCAGATATCAAAAATACCTGTGACCACTGGCAGTGCTGTCAAACCTTCTTCTTCAATTCTCAGAAAAACAATTCGATATTTTTAAACAATTTTTTTTATTCTCTCGTTCATTTAGAAAATTTTGCTAATTTTTCGGCAGTGTCAAATAAAGAAAAAAGCTTCATCGAGTAATTGTCGCACGCTGGTATCTGCTTTGGATTTAAATAAAAAAAATCACGACTGGAAAAGAAAACTTCAAAGTGTGGGCAGCTCCAAAATTTGCCGACCTGACGTATAGATGACAGCAGCAGTTTAAATAAAATTACTTTGGTGAAAAGTGGCAACCTTATAAAACATGTGTTTTAAGGTCCAAAGTGCCTCGTTGTTTAATATTGTTTTTGAGCCATCGAAAATAAACGGCATGAAGTATAGATGGCAGCAGCAAATTAAATAAATTTACTTTGGGGAAAAGGGGCAACCGTACAAAACATATGTTTTAAGTTTCAAGATTCCACGTGACCTCAGTGAATATGTAAAGATGAAAAAATTGGCCAAAATCAATGAATTAAATTGTTGAACTGTCTTTATGCTGCTTAGTTATAAATTCTGAATTTGACTATTTTCATTATCTTTAAAAGTCGATAAACAGTTTTCCAACATTCCCGAATCTTTAATTCGTAACACAACTATAAAGTTTTTTCTGTGCTGATAATTTATATCATAAATAAATTAGGCTATGCTTAGGTAACTACCACATGAAGTGTACTGGGCTTAAGGCACATGACGCTTGATGCGCTTGCTGACCCCGGGAAATCACTTCTATGGACTTGTTTTCAAGATTTCTGCAACTTTTAGAAGTGAATTTCAAATTTAAGAGGTGAATTTTAAGATTTTTTATCTCTCGTCGCCAAAAGGGAATAAAATGTCGAATAAGTCTCCTTTAATACCATCAATTTCATATTCATCGGTGCCGACTCCTGAAAATACTGTCGAAGTCAATTATGCTACCCCTTCGCCACTTTCTTATTTAAAGTTGGTCTCCCCGCAAGCTATCACTGGCCAATTACATAATTTTGATAATAAATCCTCCAACATAACCGACAATATCTACAAGCTATCCTGGTATAGGGAATAATCAAGTTGTTCATAACCCATTGCGTGCTATTCCGCCTTAAAAAACTGTTTTCATATCTCGTTTGGCAAGTGGTACTTCTTCAGATGATGTAAAATCTAAGATTGGCCTAAATGCTGATGTTTTAATACATAAATTTCAATTTTCTCAACTGATCTATTGCATCATTTTAAATTCCTGTTTCTGCTGAATTTTTTGATAACAGTCTTGATTTAAACTTCTGGCCTGAGAATACTTTAGTTCGTATATCTATATATATATAAAATTGTTGCAAGTGTGTTGTGACTTAATAACTCTCGAACGGTCAAACCGAATTCTATTAAATTAGGGTTTGTTCGTATAGTCGTTTAGATGGTTTATCTAAAGCTTGCACGAAATAGGTCGACGCGTTAGTGAGTTATGACTTTTCATGTAAACATGTGATATTGTCTATTAAAAAAAAAACAACAAGAAATACGGCGCCCATGAGCGTGTGCGGTATGTATCCTGTGTGCTGACTTCATACACACGGTAATTACACGTTGTAGCGCATACAAGCGTAAACATTGACAGCTGTCAGTGAGTGATCATTTTAAAGTTCCTTTTTATCGAATTCGCGGATCGAGAAACCAATGAACCAATGAATTTGATTCAATGTTAATATTCATGCGTAGCGAAGCACGCCGGGATCCGCTAGTATATTTATAAAAAAATACCATGATCTAATTATATTGGCGTTCTTCCACAACGTTAAAGGATTAATGAAAAAAACTATATAGTTTTACTGTTGACTAGCGAAAAAACGAAGCGCAACAATTCATTTAAGTTTAAAGCAATCAAATACTAAATCCGTTGATAGCTCAGTGGGTAGAGTTCTTGATTGACAATCCTGGTGCAATTCCCATTATCACAAATATTTAAAATAAAATATTTGTAATAATTTTTTTTAATAAAAATTCCTCTTTTTTAAAAATCTATTTTAAGTTACATTACTTTTTCCATTCTCGTAACCATATAAGTAACCCCTTACATTATCACCTCTAAAGTAATGGGTATATACATTACTTTGAGGCTCATCGCCTGTAAAATTCATCAATGAAGAAAGGTGTAAATTAATCTGTCGGCCCCTATGGCTATACATTACTTTACCCATTATTTGGTAATGTGTGGTTTTGCTGGGTAATGAAATTACACATTTAACCAATTATACAGATTAATATATTTTTTTACTTATCCCTAGGGTAATAAAAATGTTTTTATTTTTCTGAACTTTTAGTTACATAATTTCAAATTATTTTGAACTCATGGAAAAGTTATTGTTATATAATTATTTTTTTTGGAATGTCTGTAAGGATTTAAATTCCATAGATAAATAAATTAAATAAATAAGAAGTTCAAATTGCTTCATTACGCACTTTATTCGCCAGATTTAGCTCCCTCGAATTATTTTTTATTTCAAAACTTGAAATAAAAGGATCGGTGGAAAAAATTATGCTGGACAGTTTCTACTATATACAGGGTATCGAATCTTTTGCATACCTTTGTGAAATATGTATGCAACTAAAAAAAAGAGTGTGTTGCAAATTTTTCCCAAATTTGTTGTATTTTCTTTGTCAGGTCAGCTAATTTTGGGACCACCCTCGTATATCAAGCTATAATCTCTCAGATAATCTCTTATTAAATTAGTGGTAATCAATACATTAGCTGTTCATTTTACATTTCAAAAAGTAAATTTTTTTATCCGAGTACTGGAACGATTTTTAGTAAGATTGAGAACCCGCGGGTTCATGCTGAAAAGCCAAGTATCTTGTTTGTACTTTCGCGAAAAAAGCTGTCAAAATCCATATAAAATAATTTTTTTTCACTTGTGTGGAATTGATGGAATTTTTCTCACAAAATTAATAAAGAAAATGTATAAAAAAGTCACTCAACATCGCCCAGTCCAAACCGCTGGAGCTAGAAAGCTAAAATTTGACACTTAGGTTCCCCCTCCTGCGTATACATCTAAGACGAGGTTTTTGTCAATCTGAGCTTTGCGCTAAATCACTGAAAATGTATATTTTCGAACTTTCAGAAAATCCTAGCGGGTTAGGGGCAAAAACGGAGAAAATTCTCCGTAAAAATTGGGGTTCAAAGGGTAGAAATTCCTGCCCCTTTCTTAACGCCGCTGGAGCTAGGAAATTTAAATTTTGTATGAATGTTCCTCCTCCTGTGTGGACACCAGTTAATACGGAATTTTGAGAAAGAAAAGATTCTCCATGACCTGGAAAAAATCTCCTCCTTGACGGCCTAACCAAACCTTTAGGGCTAGTAAGTTAAAATTTGCTATGAATGTTTCACCTCCGGCGCAGACGTCAGCTAAGACGTGATTTTTATAAGTCCTACAGGGAGAGATAAATTATTCCCCTTTACGGCATGGCAAAACCGAAAGAGCTAGGAAGTTGAAATTTGGCAGATGGGTTCCTTCTGAGGCATAGACATGCTCTCAGACGAGATTTTTAAAAACTCCTACGGGAATAGACTGAAAGGGAAAGCTTCTCCTTTTACTAAAAATCTGAAATTTGAAATTTGTATTCCCTCACGTTTTTCCTGCCATGAAGCTAGCTCATCGAATATGTTTAACTTCGGATTTTTTTTCCTATGATCTTTTAAGAATAGCAAAAACCCTCTTAACGGCCCGTTAAAACCGTTAATGAGTGGAAGTTCAAATTTTGTATAAAGGTTTCCCCTCCGGTATAGACATCATTTAAGAGGCAATTTTTGAAAAATCCTACAGGTAGGGGCAGAAAAGGGGAAAATTATGTCCCCTGACGGCAGTACCCTACCCCTTTGGTTAGAAACCTAAAACGCATTTTACCCAAATTCCCATTTCTAAGAAAAAAATTGGTCTCATTATGTTTAAATTACTGACAACATCAAACAAAATGTTGTCTTTTTTTAAAATTGCAGTGGCAAATTTAAATCTAAATGGTGTTTTGAATGTTTCTTTTCGCTTTAGTAGCATCAAAAAAACAATAAACATGTAAACAAACTGCAGTCAAGTGTAAAAGTATGCAACATCTTCATGAAGAAAAAAAAAACAACAGCAAAAACTAAAAATTCAAACAAAATTTAAAGTTTGAAAAATTAACATTTGAAACACTTTTCATATCAAAAATGTCAAATATCAACCTCAATCTAAAAGTTATTAAATATAATTGAAAATTCTTATTACTGCAACCATAAACTGTGTTCAATCAAATTTAATACATAACTCAAAATATCACATTTGTTATTATCACTTATATTAATATGGCAAATGTCACTTTATATATTTTTCTAATATTAATATAAATTAATAAATCTATTAATTATCACCTACAATATCTTAAATTTATATTGTACTGTACATACAAATTTATGGAAATTTATGCTTTTTGCATATTTTATATATTTTTTTTTTATTTTTTCAAATATTTAATTTTGTTATACACGATTGCCTACATGCATTTAAGCATGTTTAAATTTACATATGTATACATAATTTACAAGAAATTCTGTTGTAAAGCAACAAATGTTAATTTAACATGTAACATGTTCTAATGAATGTTAAAAATTTAAATAATTGAATACGAGTACCCTACATGTACTTACCGCAAAATACAAAAAACCGCTGGTAAAACTGACACTATCACAAATCCAACCAGATATTTAAAGATGTCCTATGAAACTTTACAGGATGTACAGAGTTAAAGGAGTTAAAGCCACCAAGCCTATGTGGTCCTTAAAATTGTCTAATGCTACAAACTTTCTAATGCAATAATTTTATTAGGCAGTTCATTTGAAAAATAATTTTTTTGATTTAAAAAAAAAACTATCTTATTTTTCAAGATAGTCTCTATACACTTCTTCTAACGTTTCTCCAACTGTTTTATCCCTTCCAAAATAAGATTTGTCGAAGTCATTAAAACAGGTATTTGTTTGAGAGCAGGCTTTAAAATACTGTGATTCTTTAAAAAATTTTCTTTTTCAGTTTTTCAAAAACAGCCAGTCATTGTTTTAAGAAGTTTTTGTTTTCTTTAACTTGAACCATAAAATTAAACATGATGAAGCCTAAATAGTTTAAGCATCAAGTAAATTTTTCTGCTTTATCAATAGAATAGCTTTTTAATTATATGCTGGTAGCTAAAAAAAAATAACTGGCAGTCAAAAAGCAATAACTTTCGGCTAAGAACAAAAAAAAACGATCATTAGCTGTGCAAAAGAATAGCTTTTTAATTATGTGCTGGTAGGTTAAAAAACAATGACTACCAGCTAAAAACTTAAATACGATCATTAGATGTTTGTGTTTTGCTTTTTTTTTTTTTTTTTTTTTTTTGTAAACAGTTAATATTTATGTAAAGAGAGGTTTAATTTTAAGGGCCGATATTGATTTTGAATAAAACACAAATTATTTAGGAAATAATTGTCATTTCTTCTTTTTATTATGATAATATGGTGTGGTTCAATTATGTATGGAACAAAATATCGGCCAAATGCCCGCCGCGACCTCGGCGGCACACCTCCATACGATGGTACAAATTTTCGATGACGCTGAGGCATAATTGAGGTTCTATGCCGTGTTTTTTTTAACTTAATAACTTACTTTATAAAAAAATAGACTTAAAGACAATTTTACAATAAGTGCATAATCATTTGATCAAGCTGGCCCACTTAACAACTTTCTGTCATAATATTTGGTCAATTGTAAGTCACTAAACCAGTAAGACGTTTATATAATGTTTTTTTTTATTTTTGGTTTTTAATAATTTTCTCTGTTACAATATATGAAAAACGCGCAATATTTGTAACCATGCAAAGGTCGATTTTCTATCTAAAGCTATCGTGAGCAATAAGGCCCATTTTAATTTGAACGGATTCGTAAACAAACAAGTTTTGCTCTTCTGCCCAGCAAAAACAGGGTTTCAACTACTTACCAGCCTATTTACTTGCTTAATTACTTTTGTTCGCGATGTCCAAAGAGTAATGAGTGGTCATTATCTTCTCAGTTACAAAAACATAATGTAATGGGTGGTCATTACCCTCTCGCTTATGAACAGCCAAAAAATAATGGGTACCTATTACTTTTTGGACATCGCGAACAAAAGTAATAAGTAGTAAGTAGTTGATACAATGTTTTTGCTGGGTGGGACACTAAAAATCCACTTATCATTCACGAATATCAATTAAATTAACTCGAAGTCACTTCTTGGTGCACCGTTTAAGGCGGAGTTGTCATCGGCCCTCTTTTCAAGGACGCTGTGGGTAACACGGTTACTATGACTGATGAGGGATACAAAACGATGCTAAACAAGTTTTTATCGCCGCAAATTGTTGAATCGGGACTGAAAAATATGTGGTTTCAGGAAGACGGTGAAATTGCATACCCAAATAATCAATAATTTTACAATTCTAACGGCTACCTAAGGCGTCACATGAATATTGCTAAAATTTGTATGGATGACCCATTCTCACAGGTCGCAGATAAGATGGTACCGGAACAGATTTTCCATAAGTAAATACTTTGACATCATGTTATTTGATAAGAGCCTAAGTAGAGAACTCAAGTAAGGCAAATGTGGACCTGCACAGAGAAAGTATATTAATACACATATTTGTTTAGAGCGACCGAAATTCCGTTAATACTATTGAATTTCGGTAAAACCATATGTTTTTTGCATTGGTATTGCATCTGGTATACATTTGGTTGCCACAACTGAACAATTCGGTAGGTGCAACCAAATTGTTCCGTTGGCAACAAATTCGGTTGTCGCAATGAATCTGTTTTCTCTGTGTGGCTTTCAGCGTGTTATGGTCATGGAGAGGTAACGTAGAGTCACAAAAAGACCTCGTATCTACCTTCATTTTGGCAGTCAAGTTGCTCTAATTGCTTTTGTAGCCTATGAAGTCCTTTCTGCACTGGTCAAGGAGTGCATTCAATGGACTTGATTGTGGATTATCGGCAAAAATTTATCGGCTCCATTTCGAATTATGTCCAAAATAGTTTTAGGCATAATTCCAAGTTTAAAGTGTACTTATTCGCCATTGGCATTAGGTGCGATTTTTAAGAGATTACGTTTTATTGTGGAAGTAATTCATTTAAAGTTTTATACCTTTTAAAGTTTTCTCCTCTATGTAATGCTCAAAGCCGTCTTCGCTAAGGCAAATTTTTTTCCGTATAACCTTTTAGAACCCCATTTTTTCTTAGGGTATTATGTCCGAAATTTTTCGGTCATATTTCTCAAATCTGAACTGGGAACAATATCCGCGCAAGGTCTGACAATAAAAATAGTACGAAACAAAACTTCAAGCAGATGTCTCTTTTGGACTAAAACATCTGTAAACTGTATACATATCAGATTGTTCAAGAAATAAAACAGAAAATCAATAAATTTAGAGATATTTAAAAAAAATTTCCCAAATTTTAAACCAAATCTGTTTTTATGTGTGTTTATCGGAAGGGCGATTTGAGTGAGATTTTTTGACTTCCAAATCACTTTAAAAATCATTAGTAGACATCTGTGCGAAAAAAATTTATTTTTGATGGGTAGTGTTATTGTCTAAAATCATCAAAGACAAAGAAGATTTTGCATTAGTTATAACATTTTTTTTTTACAAAACGCATTTATTAAAATGAAAAACTAAAAATCTTCCCATGATATAAATTAAATAAAACTAATAACAAAAATTCTCATAGAACTTACAAATAATAAATTGAATGAAATCTACAACACACACCCGCAAATTACTTTTAAAGTGCAACTGCAAAAAATAACAAGAAGAAAAAAAAATAAGATAAATTGTATTGTAAGAAATTAAAAATTAAAAAAAAAACATCACTTAAGGTGATGGGTGTAAGCACTAAGTATCATTTCTTGTCAGTTTTTGTTTTTATTAATATTTTATAAATGTGAACAAACAATGAATGAACATCTTCCTTCAGCAGACTATATGTCTATTGATTTCCCATACTTGCCACACTAAATAGAAATAACTAAATCTCAAAAGATTAATGATTTTTTAATAACATTTTGTAATCAAAATTTAATTTTACTAAATTTTATAATAACAACTTGATATTTTCAATTCAAAAATGTTTTTCTTTTACTGTTATTTTTGTTTTATATTTTATAAAAAATATGAAATGTTGCTAAGCTACTTTTGCATAATGTTTGTGCAACATAAAACAAGGTGGGCAATTACAGCAAATTATCAAAGCTTTAATAATGAAGAGTTTTTATTTTGATTATTTTAAATTTTTTTTCTTCTAAGAAGTGGAAATTAGTAAATGCTATTTTATATGATATGTTTAATATACAACAAAAACAAAAAGAGCCGCAGGCCATAAAATTTGATTTGCAATAAAAAATATCAAGTATTAAATGCCAACTATTTAAATGTTAATTTCATATAAATTTGAAGATTCAAATTAAAATTACTATTCAATTTAATTAATAAAACACATAAAATATATAAAAGATATTTAGTTTATAGTTAAATTAATATATGTAATTAATAAATCAAAAAAAATATATATATAAAAAGTTAATGGTTTTATAAGCGATGAAGCCCTTTTCGAATTAAATGAGTTCGGTAACAAGCAAAACTGCGGAATATGGGCTACGGAAAATCCAAGAGTAGCTCAACAGCGACAATAATGCCCACTTAAGTGTACTGTTTGGTGCGTTTTTTTTTTTTGACAATGAACACGGTGTTGCCGTTTTTATCACTGAAGGTCGATATCGGACAATGTTGGCCAGCCGTGGAAAACCCTCCGCTAGCATGGTTCCAATAGGCTGTGTGGCCTCAGCGCACACTGCGGGGGACACAATGGCTCTTTTTCGCGACATCTTTGGTAAACGATTTATTTCGCGTAAAAGCGATTTTAATTGGTCTTCGCGTTCACCGGATTTAAACGCTTCGGATTGTTTCCTTTGGGGTTTTAAAAAGGAAAGGTCTATATTAATAAGCCTAGAACTATACAGGAAATAAACAAATAATATACGCGACGAAATCAACAACAGTAAACCTTAAGTTTTGTGAAATTTTATGGAAAATGTTTTGGAATGAGCATCAATATGCAAAGCAGAAAATGGCCACCACTTGCAAGATATAATTTTCCATGTATTTAAAGAAAAAAAAAATTGAAAATTATATCTTAAAAAAAATTTAGAATGAACTCAAACCCCTTCGGTAATTTTGGGCCACCCTGTATATCAAACACAGTAAGGCAAATGTCTATGTGAAATTCCTTTTGACAGTTAGTGAATGATTACCCGTCCAAATGAGCATCTTCCATCTATTTATAGAATTACCCTTGGCAACAATCGTCGATTTTTAAAGCACAAATTGACAGGGTTGCCATTCCAACTGTTAATATTTTCATTTTCGCGAACGAATTGGGAATCTGGCATATTAATATTTTTCGCACACATCGTTCTTAATGTTTTGTATGTAAATTTTGTATATCTTATTCGATCTTTAAATAAATAAAAATACAAAATATATAATTAAAACATAGAGATCGAATAATAATATATTCAAAATTTACATATGAAAGGGTGGTCCAACCATTATGCACAATGTTAATTGTAAATTAAACAAAAAGTTTTCAGGGAATTATCCGAATATTTTTTATTATGATAGAGGGATCTATGACAATTGTGAAAAAAATATCGCCAAAATGCCCGCCACGATGGTCCATATTTTTAATGACTCTGAGGCAAAATTGAGGTTCAATGTCGTTAATGTGCCGGATTATCTCATCCTTTAGCTCTTGAATTGTTCTTCCCCACAAAAACAAGTCCAACTGTGTCAAATCACATGATCGTGGCGGCCAAATAATATTGCCACGACGTGAGATATCATTGCTATTGAATTTCTCGCGCAAAAGAGCCATTGTTTCGTTGGCTGTGTGGCAAGTGGCACCATCCTGTTGGAACCACATATCGTATAGGTCCATATCCTCAATTTCTGGCCACAAGAAGTCCGTTATCATCTCGCGATAGTAAACACCGACGACGAAGTCGAGGTTGACGGATCTTCTGGTGTTTTCATATTTCCTTTAGACCCGGTTTGCTGAAATTTGTGCACAATTCTGGACACATTTGGTCGATTATGCAGAACAAAAAAAATCATGAAGTGCATTTTGATTTGAACGCCCTTTTTTGTAAAAGGCTTCAACAATCTTAACGCGCTGTTCAATTGTGTACCTCCCCATGGTTGAATTTGCCAAACACTGAAACAATAAATGTCGAATTAAGTTGGGCAAAAAACTTGACGCACCTTAACAACTCACAAATAACATCGTGAATTATGGTTAGACCCCCCCTTATAATATTACAAAATATTTGATATAAATCGATTCGACTATAATTCATATTAATTCATATTTATATCCGAAGTTGTCAATTTCTATCTCAATCTAAATCATTTTGAAGCTAATAAAAATTCTTCAATTTCATAAAACGTATAGCAAAAATTATACCAATGATTATTATTTTTCCACAATAACTAAGTATATGCAAAAAATTGTACATTTTCATATTTCGGCACTTTCCTATTCAATTGAAAACGTTAACAATCAAAAGACTTAAGAAACAAACTCTTAAAAAATAATACTGAGTTTGTGGTGGTGTTTGTATAGAAATTGACTCACAATCACTAACTTAAACTATAGGTTATGTAATGTCCCAACATACCAAATGACTTGAGAAAAATATTATTATAAGCTTACAAACACAAGCCTTAAGCTTGAAAAAGACTTGAGAATATATTGAAAAAGGATATCTTAACAATTGTAGAAAAATCAAACCGGAACCCTCGTGAAAATATTATGTGTGTATGATTACTATAAGCTTATGCTTGCAATTGTAGAATAAGCTTACAAAAATAATATATTATTAATATTTGAAAAAGAGAAATCATAATTATTTTCTTTAATTTAATTTATTTTTTATTTTAATTTTAAAAATAAATAATAATAACTCATTTTAAATATAAAAAATAATAATTCATTTTAAATATAAATAATAATAATGAATTTTAACCATAAATATAAAAATTAAATTTAATATGCAATTGCACTATATAAAATTTACAACTAAATGTACACACAAAATACGTTTGACAAATTTAAGGAAAAAGTAATGGCACTTGTTGTATGCATTATAAGCGTAGAACAAAGACAACAAGACTAGAATGTATTGGAAAATATTTTTATTTCAATTGTCATATTGCGTTGTTGTTGTATGTTGTTCATAAGCATACTTGAGAAAAATTTATGTATAATAATCTTTTCTCTAGCATTGTTAAATACTGCTTGAGAATTCACATTTTATAAATATTATAATAAGCGAAATTAAGAAAAGCTTAAAACACACTATTAATATAAGCTTATTCTCAAGTTGTATAGCAGTTTGATTGCTATATGGTATATTGGGGTACGCCTGTTAGTTTTTCCAGCCTTAAGTTTTATACTTAAAATATACTATCTGTAATGGTAAATTTATGAACCTGGAATCGCGGTTAATGCTGTGGGTGTTATGTTAGCTGTCGGTTTATTGAGTGAGTAAGGGAAATTTTCAGTGTTCGGGTCTTTGGTGTTTCTATTCTGTTTATTGCCTATTAATCTACTGTATTAGAATTATGGATTTTTTGCAAAATCTAAAGAAGAGTTTATTAGATTTTTTTTTAAAGAAAAAAAAAAAAAAGAAACAGAACAGAAAGTTGAACAGTTCTTTTGTGTTTCTTGTTGTTGTTGCATATTTACATATGCATGTATAAACCAAGATTCCAAATTACACCTACATATAAAGAGGAATTTTTTTTGTGAGTACTGTAGTTTTATAAAGGAATTTATTTTTGTTTCTTATTTAGATTTTCTGTTGTATGATACCATTGCAGCATTCATCTTTGGTTACTTGGTTCGGAGTTTTATTTTTCTTTGCCAAAATGTCACCAAGGGGACCTCAAATCAAATAGGTTGAATGTAGCTCTAGTACAGTTTTGTTTAATTTAGTGCGAGCTTTGTATAAATAACCGTTTGATTTCGGAGAATCTTCATTGATTTTGGTACATGAAAAAGTAGATGAATATAGAAGTGGCAGGTCAATTAGAAACGAAAGCTGAACACAAATTATCAGTAGTGGTACAATTGAAGAGACTAACGGTCGCAAAAAATTAAAATAGTGAACAAAGTGAAAGTCTTAAAAGAAAAGAATCATTAATTAAATTAAGAATATTTGAAAATAATTTGTAATTGTTACTATTCACTTTTAGTGGAATTTTTTATAAAAATTAACTCGGATTAACTAAAGAAGGGAAAAGTAGAAAAAAGTAGAAAAGGACATAAAGAGAAAACTTGTTGAAAAATTTAAAGTTACATGCTAATTTATTTGTATTTATTTTTTTATTTGTTTTTTTTTTTTTTAAACGAGTAAAGGTTAGGGAAGGAAACTTTAAAATGTCCTTGTCAAACTTAAGTTCTTTTTGATTATGAGTTTTGATATTTAATAATATATGTATTTTTAATTAAACAGAGAGAGAGCAAAAATAATATATAAATAAAAATTGATATTTAGTTTTAGGTGGAATTATAATTATCATATTTAAACAATATTGTACTTTCTTTGTAGAATAATTTTTTTGTTAGCTTTAGACATTTAATTTAAGTTAAATATAGTAATGGATTGAATTCATAAAGCTTTGTTTTACTATTTAGTATGAGATACAGGTTCGATTAGATATGGTCGGCTAAGCGATCGTATGTACCATGGGGGGATAGAAAGTAACATGGTTGAAATTTCGGTTCGGCAAGACATGTACTAACGGACGAATACTTTAGGACAAGGAAATTGCCGGAAAATGTCGGGCTTAGGCTATTCAAAAGCTGCTGATTTATTGAAGCAGAAGGGGAGGGAGGCTCGAAAGGACTGATGCGGAGAGATTGTGTGCATGTGAGTGTGAAAGTGGAGGGTGATTGAGTGGCGAATTAGGCTGAATTAAAGTGAATGTGCAGTGAAATGGTCAGTCCGCAATTTACTTATAGAGGATCTTTTTTTTTAATGTATGGTTTAACCGTAGACTAGTATAATTGTATGATTCTGCCCTAGGCGTATTAGTAAGATTTGTAGTGATTTTTTTTTATTTATGTACATTCTTTTTCGATATGGCATCAAAACTAGTAACACGATATTATATGTTTAGGGTTTCAAGGTGTCTTGGCCATGGACCACCCCAATGTCCGTCCATCAGCCAGGTTGCCACCGTGTCACGATCCACAAACATTTTTACACCAGCTGAAAGAAAACCCAATACAGTTACAAATATAAATATATTTGAATGAAGTTTAACCCATAGGTTTCAATTGACCCCAGAATGGCCCCTATTGAATTTTATTTGAAGCGGTTTATGTTCAGACTTACCTCCTATAAAAAAGGTCCTATACGAATGGGACTTAAATGGTATTTAGACACATTTGTTAAAATTTTTGTTGTAAAAGTTATTTAAGACAGTAAATCAGACTATATTTGCACCTAGTTTGCCCTCTCTATATATTTGTTTAAGTGCACATTTAAAGTAATTTCATTTTGATTGTTCTCTATATTTTATAACAATAAGAATCAGGACCCTTTTCGGAATATGAACGACTTCCTGGAATTGGATTCATATTAAACAGGGTTTAGGGTATCATATAGTGCCTGGCTTTAATTTTTATACTAATTTCCTATATTTTATATTATATAATTTTGTAAATACTATATATTTTTAATTTTATCAGGCTCGAGATCACAATTTAATGTTACTAACGACTAGTAAACACTATGTTTTTTTTTTTATTAAATGGAAAAAATTGTAAGGATCAGCGCTAGAGGGAGTACACACTTTCGACCCGAGCGACCAGGTCATCTTCAGCCTCCTTATCAACCACTCAACCCACAAATAACTCATGGTTTTGAATAGGCTTATATATTACACACTTTAAGGAAAATGACTATGCGAAATTCCATTTTTCTGTTAGTGAATGATTACCCGTACAAATGTGCTTTTCCCATCTATTTATAGAAATACTCTTTGGCAACCATCTTCGATTTTCGAAGCACAAATTGATAGGGTGGCCATTCCATATGTTAATGTTTCCATTTCTAGAAACGAATTGGGAATCTGGCATACTAATATTTTTTCTTTCACAGCATATTTGAGTGTTGTTTATTGTATTAGATTATAAATTACATCGTGCCCTATGTTTTTGTATGTAAATTTTGTATATTATTCGATCTATTTGTTTTAATTATATATATTTAATTTTATCAGGCTATTTTTTTTATTAAATGGAAAAAATTGTAAGGATCATTAATAAAAAAAATTAGTGCTTACTATTCGTTAGCAACATTAACATTTTTTATACCCTTCACCACAGGTGGAAGGGTATATATAAGTTTGTCATTCCGTTTGTAATTTCTACAATATTGATCTTAGACCCTATAAAGTATATATATTCTGGGTCCTTATGAAGAGCAAAGTTGATTTAACGATGTCCGTCTGTCCGTCTGTGTGTTGAAATGGGTTTTCCGAAGAACCCAGACATGATGAGGACTTGATTGTTTTTTATTTCTGTTACATGTGATCCATTTGTGTTTGCTATTAAAAATCAGACAGATCGGTTTATACATGGCTGAGATATTAGCAAAAAACCAGGACTACCTCTAATTTTTCCAGTAAAATCCCTTTGTTTAATATGTATGTAGAATTTTACGCATAACAACTCATCCATGTGTTAAAATTCTTTTCTTTCATCTCCACCTTTTATACACAAACAACACACATACAAAGATTTGTCATGTTTATATGTACCTCTATTGACGATGATTTTGTGTGAGCTTCAATAGCTCAGTTGTCTAGACGCTATGTCACAAATACTTTTTTTTTCTAAGGCCGCGGATTCGAGGTACGAATCCCGGTCAATTCACTTTTTTTTTTGTACATTTTTTTTATTTTTTTCATTAAGACTTTTTTTTTTTTTTTGTTTATTTTTGGTTTTTTTTTTAACATTTAATAATTAATTTATATAAAATTTTATATTAATAATTAAATAATCCATAAATAGACTAAGAACATCAAAATTTTTATAAAAACCCTCTGATACAAACAAAATACAAACGTTTTTATACCCTTCACCACAGGTGGAAGGGTCGCGGGTTCGAATCCCGGTCAATTCACTTTTTTTGTACATATTTTTTTTAGTTTCTTAAGATTTTTTTTTTTTGTTTATTTTTTGCTTTTTTTTAACATTAAATATTTAATTTAAATAAAGTTTTATATTAATAAATAAATAATCCATAAATAGGCTAAAAACATCAACATATGCACAAAAAGCCTCTGATACAAACAAAATACAAACGGTTTTATTTCTATTTTTTGCTCCGATTTAAAAGAATTTATAAACAGATTTTTAAACCATTTTATTTCTCACATATTAAGAAAATTTTATACATAATTTACCTTTGAGTGCAACTATTTTAGGTCATAACTTATAATAATTTATAAAAAAAAAATTATAAACTATTTTCCTTCAAATTTTTAAAATTAAGCTAAAGAAATTACAAATATTTTTAATAAAAAAGCGAAATAAAATCCCAAATGCAAATTTGCCAGCTAAATCAAACGTTTTTGTAGAAAAAAAACACATGCAGTTGTAGTGATTTCTTTTAACGATTTGTTGAAATTCTTTTCTTTCACCTCTTCACCTTTTATACACAAACAACAAACGCTATTCTAGAGCTGTAATATGACCTATGGATACGTCTTATATAGCAAAAGATCGAAAATCTTTAGTATAACATATTTGCTGAAAAACTCGGAAATATCGGTTCAGATACAAAAAAGTTATGCCCAAAACATAATTTTTTTTTAAATACCTATTTTCTGGAACCATAAATCTTCCCGAGTCCAAGTTTTATCACCAAACTAAATGGTTAATTTCCTCTTGAAGGCGTCCGTATATAAATCTGTCCATTCCATATATGTCCATATATAAACTTCAATTTTTTCCCAACCATGGTGAAGGGTATATAAGATTCGGCATAGCCGAATTTAGCCGCTTTTACTTGATTTTTAAATACTTTTAATTTTTTTTGAGCAAATGATTTGTAAAATAAAAATTTTGTTCTATAGAATAATTTCAACCTTCAAAATACCCTTTAATACGATCATTATTTTCTAGAATTTGAGTTTTCGATAATAAAAAAAATTGTGCGAATTTAAAAATTTGTATATACAGAAGTTTAAGTTTTGAAGTATCATAATATTAATAAGTACCATATTTTTTTAAATACTATGTTTCTTGAGTTCTATGATGCCTTAAGAATTTTAAAGTATTCCCAACTTTAAATTTTTTTTTTAAATTTAGTAATTTTTAAATCTTGGTAAAAATTATTCAAGCCCAAAGTCAATTTTATAAAAAAAATATTTATTTTTTATCTAATATTTCGCTATCTCAATGGATAGCTTCTTTAGGGATTTTTTCTTATTTGTTATTATGTATTATTTTTTATTACTATTTTTTTATTTTTTAAAAAAGAAAAAATCCCTGAAGAAGCTATACATTGGGATAGCGAAATGTTGAATAAAAATAAATATTTTTTTTTATAAAATTGACCTTTAGCTTGAATAATTATTATCAAGAATTAATATTAAAAAGGTCCAATGCCTGGTTATCATTATGTCATATGAACTTACAACAAAAACTGACTCAAATGAATTCTTGTCATTATTAATTTGTGTTCAATAAAAAGTGGAAAAAATTTAAAAATGATAAAAAAGAAACAAATGGCTATAGCTAGTGCGGCGCTTTGTGTTATTACATTACCATTTCTTTCTTTATTTAAAAAATTACCATTTCATACAATTACCAATAATTTGGACAAATTGACATTGAAAATGACATAGTGAAAACCATGCACAGGCAATTAAACTGAATTATTTAGTAATTTTTCAAAGAAAGAATAGTAGTTGATTTCAAAAGTTTGTTTCCTAAGTCTTTTGATTTTTGAATTTATCAAAAGGCATCAAAAAGTATTTTGAAATTTAATAATGTTTTGAAGATAAATAGAAATCTGTTACATTATTTACAAAAAAAAAAAAAAAAACAATCATATTCTTATATTTACAAAAGTAAACTTAAAATAAATTGAATAAATTTAGCGCTACGAGTTCTCACTATAAAACCCAATTTTTCCTCTTTTTATTACTTGAACTTCGTTTATTACAAAGACCTCAAAACAAGACATACTGTAAGCATTTTCAAAACAGCAGATAATACTCAGTTTTAAAATCAAATTGTATGGCAATTTTTTTATTGATATGTTATCAACTTTACTTGATTGTGAAATTTTGCGGTAAAATATCTTAAAAACTGTGAATTTTGCTATAAAACTCTTTGTCAGTTAAGTTTTTTTTATTAAATTTAAATAAAAAAAACCTTTCATATTGCATAACTTTAGGCTGCTTCAGATAACATTTAGTTGTTTTAAATAAGCTTTAACCAGAGCTTAATATAAAGTATATTATAAGCTTTTTGTACATAACATAGTAGTACAGTTACACCTGTATATTCTGAATAAACATAATGTTTAATTTTTCAAAAAATAAAAAATCAATTGAAAAGTTAAAATTTAGGAACTTTTGTAAAGATTTTTAGGGAACAGTAACATATTTTATTTCCAATCAAACATTTTGTTTATACAACAACTCCATTAACCTATTAATGGCCAAATAAAATATGGAGGAGAAAATTCAATCAAAAATATATTTATGTTATAGGCAAAGGCATCAAATAGAATAAAGTAAAATCGAAATTGAAAGAAAATTTATATATATATCATTGTAAATTGTCAAGGAGCAAAAAGTGGAAACCGACTCTCCCACATACACCGTTTTGAAATTCGCTGTTGTAAAATTTGATTCAACAGGTTCAATTAGTGCCTAATTAAATAATAAACACTAATTACACATATATTCAAGTTTTTGTTACAAATTTCAATAATTTAATTTTTATCTTTAAAAAAAAATGTTGCCAAAAAAGCTTCTAATGGGTTTAACATACAATAGGTATGAAGTTTGTAAATGTTCAACAATGTTAAGTAATAAAATATCGGACATATGGTTAATTTTAAAATCTAAAATTTTCAATCTTATTTAAAAAAAATAATAAATTATAAAAAATAGATATAAAATTTAAATTAAATATTATAATTGACAAATTTATCCCTTTAATAGTATATATACAAATTAAAATATATTTGCAAACAATATTCAATTGTACTAACCGAATTTTGTTGCGTATCAACCGAATATCATTTGGAAACTGATCCTCTATGTACGTCTATAGAAAAAAAATTAAAAAATGTTGTAACTTTTTCCATATAAAAAGTAAAAAGTTTTCAGAATCCGAAATTTTTTATATTGAAAAAAAAATCTTCAAAATCAAAGAATTTTTCTATTGGAAAAATGTCTCAGATTTTAAAGATTTTTATTCTAAGGAATTTTTCTATGCTATTTAAAATACATCAGTTATTAAGAAATATTTTTTCAAAAGAGGTCTCAACCGACGACTTTCAGAAAAATTTTCAGGTTCTAACTCTTTCATATAGAAAAGTTTCAGAACCTAAAGAATTTATCAAAAAAAAAAAGTCTCAGATCCTAAGGACTTTTTCTCATAGAAAGATTGCCATTTTCTTTTTTATAAACAAATAATTTTAGATTCTGAGGCGATTTATCTATAGAAAAGCTAACAGGTTCTAAGGACTTTTTCTTACAGAAAAAGTATCAGCAGCTTGCGTTTTCTCTTTTAAATTTAAAAAATTTCTAAAATCTAAAAATTTTAATGAAAAAAAAAAAACTGGGTACTGAGTTTTACTAAAGATGTTCACTACTTTCACCTGTGTAACTATTTTTCCCTAGGTGAGACCAAATTTTACCGCGGGGTAATATTGTAATGTAGGTTTGTTTTTTTTCAGTTTTATATAAATATTCCTTAAAAATTAAAGTAGATAAAGTAGATTCTGTGGATAATACTTGGGAATTTCATTACCATTTAATGGTAATGATTTTTTTCCATTAAAAATATCATTACTAATGGTAATGAGATAGCATAAATGCATAAAGAAAATCTGATTATAATTGATTGAGTAATAATGTGTTTACAACAAACATTTATACGATTTAAAAATTATCAAAGTAGCTTTAAATTGAGAATAATAAAACATAATATAATATATACAAATATTAAGCTGCATAAATAAATAAAAACATAAATATTAAAACATAAAATGACACTAATGTTTTGTTTGGTGCATTAGTTATGGTAATGAAGTTCAAAGTTATACCATTATTATTAATTCAAACAATAGCAATTAAATTTATTTCATTACAATTGTTGTCAATGTAATGTTAATGAAATCTTTAATTAATTAGTCCAATCAATGTTTTAAATACGAGGGCGTATTAATAAGTCCGTGATTTTTTGAATGAAACACAGTTTTTTTTTTTTTTGCAAAAAAACATTATTTTTCAACATAATTTCCGTTAAGCTCAATACACTTAGTCCAACGTTTCTCCAATTTTTGTATCTCTTTCAAAAACTAGGATTTTTCGAGGTCCATAAAATAGGCATTAGTTTGATCAATAATTTTATCGTTGGAGCTAAATCTCTTTCCGCCGAGCGATTTCTTTAGGTTTTGAAATAGGAAATAGTCACTGGGAGCTAAGTCCGGAGAATATGGCAGATGAGGTACCAATTCGTAGCCCAATTTATGGAATTTTGCCATTGACACTACACACGTCACACGATTACGAGAGCAAACGCGGCACCCATCTTGCAGACAACTTTCTTAAATCCAACTGATCATTTAAAATCGAAACCACACTGCCATATGAAATGCCTATGACATCAACAATCTCACGCACTTTTACTCTTCGATCGGCCAACACTATATCGTCAAGAACGTACAGCGCCATTTGTACTTGTGCGACCACAACGAAATTCAGTAAACCACTTTTTTACCATTGAAATCCATGGTGCAGAGTCCCCATAGTATTTACCAAGCTTTTCCTTGGTTTAATTGACTGTTTTTTCGTAAAAAGTAATGTTTAATGAGCACTCGAAATTCACTTATTTCAAAATTTGACAGTAGTCTATTAACAGATGGTACTTGATGGGAGCAGTGTTGCATTTCATATAACTACGAGGGAAGTTCGAAAATTCTCGGACTTATTGATCTGCGCTCGTATAGATATAAAATTCGACAAAACAAACCTTTTATTAAATTTTGAATGGTATATTTAAATTTTCATTATTTTATTTAAATTAATGTCTAAAATATACGTTGTTTGATTTTAAATAATTAAATTATTTTTGCCCACCTAGGTGTCCAACAGTAGAAAATCCTTTACACCCGAACGTTAAATAAACTTGCTAATGTGGGATGTTTTTTCACAATTAAGGAGTGTGACCAACCTTTGACCAAAGAAGGGTGGGAACGCTAAAAATTCTGTAAAAGAAAAAAGATTTGGGGGGAAATAACGCACAAAATTCCTAGGATTTCAGAATTAAAAAAAAAAACGGAATTTCTAATACTATCAATTCTTTTAAAACCAAAATAAAATATAAATCGAAGGTTTGATTTGGATTTATAAAATTATGAAATTAATCTTCGAAATGCTATTTCCCTTCTAACGTTATTTTGACTACTTTTTGTAAGGTTTCGTAAAATATAAAGCATTCCTGCAAAAACATGGTAATGACTTAACATTACTTTATACATTACTTTGTAATAAATTATTTTCAAAATAAATGTAATGTATTTCGTATTTTATTATTTTGAATTAAGTAATAATAAGTTACCTGCAATGGCTTATCTTTTCTATTATTTTAATATAAAAAATAATAAGTCATTGTTAATTGCTTAAATAACTTTATTGATTAATGTGTATTTTATTAATTTATGAATTATAAGTGTTTAATAAAACAAATTATCATGTAAGTAAACGGGAAAAAGGCTACAGATTAGTTTAGAGAAGTGTCGAATTAATTTATTTTAACTTATTTGCGTTATGACACATCTTATATAATTAAATATAGTATTTAGATCCGAATATGACAAAAATTTTAAAACATCTTGGGGTAAAAATCGAGTTTAAACGAATTATCCTTTTTATAAAATTTTCTAAAATTGTACAGAGATTGCAAATTTTGGAGACCAAATTTAGAATCAGGAGAAAAAATCTATATGAATCAAATCAAATGAAAATTACTTGAACTACAATGCGAATAAAAAATGTTTAAAATTGAGCAAAAACTTCCTCTTTTTGACTTTTGACGACCCATGATGCACTCACCAAAAAAGGTCTGTAATGGCAACTGAAAATTTTGCTGTTATTACGGGAAATTCTGCTAATTTGAGCCCAGCGGTATTTCAGCAACACATGTCTGCTGACGTGTAGTACAATGAAATTAGTAGAAAAATTAGTAGCCGCTACTAAATTTTAGTAGACTTTTTGTAAAGTGGAATTTAAAATATGTTTGCTAAAATCAGCAAAAAAAAAAAATATTACTAAATACTATTAATATTAGTACAGTTTTAAATTTATTTTTTTATAGAGCAACAAAAATTTTGATTATATTTTTTAAAAAATATTTTATAGAAAAAACAAATCAAAGGCTTAATAATTGTTAAAATATAAACGAATTTATCATTTTGTTTTAATTTGGTAATTTCTGTTTTGAAAAATATTTTAGTAATTTTTTTTTAACTTTTAAGGTTAAATTTTAATTGTTTTTAGGACTGATTTTTAGAACTAAAAGACCTTTTTAGTGCTATTTTAAGTGGATGTCCTATTTTAAGACATGATTCGGTATATTCACTTCCGATCCCGAAATAACATTTGCTTCAATATCCACTTTTTTAAAATTAGTAATTTTTTTTGCTAATTTTAGCAAATCGGTTTTCAAAAATTTGTAAAATGATTTCTGAAATGAGCAGCAAAAATTTATTCTGGAAAGAATCTGTAATTTGTAAAATGTAAATAGCAAAAAGATTTGCTAAATAATAATTTTTTTACTAAAAATTAGTACAAAAATAGTAAAGTGGGATTGAAAACCGTTTACAAATTTTTCTTTTTAACTTTTTTTTCTGAGTGTGGGATACATATGTATGACCCAAAATTGTATCAGTACATATGTATCCAAATATATTGATGTTTCTTAAAATTAAAGGAATGGACCATGTTCTATCAAAATATTGATCCCCTGTGTTGGCTAATAGGATTCGAGAAAATGTGTTCCAAAAATTATGCAAAAATATTTATTTTTTATGAATTTGTGGTGATCCTATTAGCTCTGAAATCATATTGATCCAAATAGTTAGGATTGTCTGAAAACAACAACTATCATCTGTCGATTCAAGTCGCATCTAAGAAAATCGGTGCCAAATGGGCCAAATACGACAAAAACTAAAAATGGTACATTTATTAACCATTGGCCGTCATTGGGTTCATTTATATATTTCAATTTGAAAAAAAAGCAGATAAGAAATTGGGTTTCACAACCCTGCAGCGCATTTTCTTGTCGCTTACTCAAAGTTCAATTATAATTGATTACCAGGAGTTAAAAAATAATGCGTTACTTAATTTCTTACAAAAAAATAAATAATAATTAGTTATTAGTAACACGTAACCCATTTTTCTTTCTTTTTTTGTAAGCTAGCACGTAAGCAGAACACCTTACATTTAGGGACATCCCATATAAAAAAGTTAGAATTATAATATAAAGAGTAATACGTAAAAACCTTGGAGTTTAGATTACTAGACTCATTATTTAGTAATGTGTGTTTTAGCTGGGATATTGAAAGTGAATGTGTATCATAGCGTACTTAATAAATAATTGAGAGCCTTAAAAAAATTTGTTTAGGAAAAAATCAAATTTTCCCCACTCAGACCTAGAGTATTCCAAAAGACCTTACTCGTCAAAATATTAGTTTTCAGTTTATTCGGGTTTTTTTTTTCTAAAAAGTTGGTTTTTGTTTCAAATAACACGAATTCAATTTCATTTCTCCAAACTGGGAAATAATAGATATGGCTAGTCAGATATAGTTTGAGTATGAATCGACCTTAAAAGAAAAACCTTTGAAAATTTTAAATATTAAAGTTTTTTTTTGTATGTATCTGTTATTTGGTAAATGAAAAGTATTAATAGTGTTTGAGATCATATAATAATATCCTTTCTTAAAAATTGTTTTATTGCAAAGCAACATGAACATTTTATTAGTAAATTATAGAGTATAAAAATTTAAAAAATTTCACAGAGCCAGTAGGATAGAAATGTGTTGCGGCAACCGAAAATATTCTATGTATTCTATCCTGCTGGCTCTGTAAAATTTTTTCAATTTTTATGTTTCTTTACAATGATCTAAATATTTATTAAATATATTTATTAAATTTTAAATATTTATTAAAAATACCCGTTGGGCGGATTCATGTAAATTGTGTATTGTGAAACGTCATATTTTTTTTGATCAAATTTCTGTTAAATGTTTTTAGGATCCCCTTTTAGAGATTTTCTCGTCATATCATAAAACGATTTAAATTTTTCTGTAGCAGGAAAAACTGTCGACTGGTCAAAAATCTAGAGTATTTCTTATTAGATTATCTTACATCTTACAAAAATTCTGTAAAATTCACAAATTTATATTCCTTAAAGTTTCAAATACTTTTTATCAACGAAATTGTATTTTTATCAAAAAAAAGCAACATACAGATTTGAGTAAACAAAAACAATTTTCTCTTTGGGCGTGCAGCTCAAACTTTTCAAAATCTTTCAATCAGTTAATTGCGCTTGAAAGTTGAAGAAGTGCTATTTTTAACAATTTTAACAGGCAAGTCTTTAAAAATCCCTCATCATATGTCTAAACTGTTTCATAGATTTTTGCCCACCCATCTAAAAATCGAAATATATATGAGCATACATGATCATACATGGGCCTGTATATGATCATACATGGGCATACATGGTCATATACGTCCATACATTGTTCAATATATGACCATACATGATCTTATATATGATCATATATCTTCGGATCCGAAATTTGAGGGTATATGGACGTATATGATCATATACGAGCATACATAAATAATATATGAGCATGTATGATAATATATGGACATATATCACCATATACCCTCAAATTTCAGATCCGAAGATATATGGTCATATATGAGATCATGTATGGACGTATATGACCATGTATGCCCATATATGATCATATACAAGCCCATATATTATCATGTATGTTCATATATATTTCGATTTTTACATGGGCACTGTAATTTTAACTTATCAAAAAACGCAAAAAATATTTGATAATATTAACGAAATTTCTATACATATTTTGGAATGAAAGATTTACTTACTATTTTCATAAAGAGCAGTGAATTATTCACACGCGATTCCTGTGCTGGAATTTTTTCGTTCGCCTTAAAAAAAAGTGGGTTAATAAGTGGGATTTTTTTCTTTCAGTTAAGAACCACGGCCTTAGAGACAGTTTTATGATCATTATTTCTCGTATTAGTTATCAAATATTTTATAACTATTGATGAAAATTAGAAAAACTTTTTGTTTCAGTGTATTGACTTTAACTAATACTAAATGTACCTGATTCTACACAGTCCAGTTTTAACGATATGTGAGCAAAAAAAGCAAAATCTAAGATAAGGTGTTAAAATTGGGTTTAAAAAAGAGTCGTTTTAAGCTTTTTAAGGTATTTGAACAAGTGCGTTATCAATTGAGAGGACATTTACTGGCACCTTTTCTTCGGTACTGTTTTATTTCTTTTTTTTTTTTTTTGAATTTGCTGTTGTAAAAATTTGAAATATTTTAGGTACTTTATGTGAAGAAGTACGCCGAATTCCCATGATTTATTCCTTACTAAATTCCAGTGGGAACATATTTCTTATATAGCCGAATTTTTCGCGAAGCCTGTTTTTGAAATTTTTTGGAACAACTTAAGCTAAAACACTCATTTTGTTAGTATAGTCCAATTTTAATATAGAACTTCTATCGATTCGCACATGCTGCTGAAAAAAGTACCCAAAACTTTCCAAATTTCTTCAAATATTCTATAACCTAGATCACGGAGGTGACGGAAAAAGTTAAAAAGTTTGTTCTTAAATTTATTTCCTTGTAAGTAAATATATTTTCCCGTTTTGCAATGGTAGTTAAAATATATGGAAAGATGTGCATAAATTACATACACCTAATATTTGTTGTAAGTTAACATAAAATAACAGAAAATATAATTTAAAAAACGATTAATGTTATATATTTACTTTTTGATTAATGTTATATATTTTTAAATGTTGCTTAAACAACTGACACATTGGTAAAAACAAATGATAAATCAGTAAAAAATAAATGTTAAAATTTTACCTACCAATTCCGTAAAAATAACTGATTATTTATTATTTGAAATTGTTTTAGTTTTTTGTATTTTTGTTTGTTTTTTAATCTACAAAATGTATACTCTCACAGTCTGCAGACATGTTTTGAGTGAATGACCATATGTGTGTATGTGTGTGTGTTTATGAAGCTCTTGTCATTCAAATTAAAATAATTTTGAATATAAATATACAATTTAAATAAAAACCAAATTGGAATTTTTTGAATATATTTTATTTCTTTTTTTTTTAACAGTCGGTAAATGACAATAAAAGTAAACAAATGTATAAAAAAGTTAAAATAAATATTTCTTTGAAAAATAAATGTATGTTCCTTTATTTTTAACTGAAAACTTTTTTATTTAACTACAAACAGTAAACTAACGGGTGGTTAAATTTTAAATTTATGATAATATGGTATAGTTCAATTATTTATGGAACAAATTATCTGCCAAATGGCCGCCGCGACATCGGCGGCACACCTTTATCCGATGGTCCATATTTTCGATGACGCTGAGACATAATTAAGTTCTATGCCGTTAATGTGCCGAATTATCTCATCCTTTATCTCTTAAATTGTTGCCGATTGTAAAACACATTTGGTCGATTATGCTGACCAAAAAAAAAAATCACGAAGTCCACGAAATGCATTTTGATTTGAACGCCCATTTCATAATACTTTAACGCGTTGCCCGATTGTGTATCTTTCCATGGTTCAAATTGAGTTAGTCTGAAATTGAGATATGTCAAATGAAATGCAGAAAAAAACTTGACGTTTAGGTGTGGTTCACATTCAACATCGGCCCTTTAAATTTAACCACCCTTTATATGCTTCAATAAAAAATCTGATAACCGTCATCAAAAAATGGGGGTTTGGTTTATTTGAATTTAGGAATATATCATACCACCGGTTAATTTTTAAAAACTCGGGTAACCGATTTTGGCTTTTGATTATTTTAATTATGATTGATTCACTAATTTCACAACCAGCGATTTTTTATCTGTTTTAATTATGAAATATGTATTTCATGAAGACACAATCATCACTATCATGCCAGAACAGAACACTAATTCATCACTGCAGGCAGGCGTAAATTATTCATGTTTTTAAGCGTGTATATTTATGTATGTTATGTTATGTATGATTAATTCATAGAATAAAGTGTAATACAGGATGCAGTTAACTTGTCAGCGATAAGTACATCGTATTTTATAAAAAACACGCATGAGCTTTTACACACTTTTTTTGCAAACTTTTTTTAATCAATGCGATTATCTGAGTTATGATTGTTAACTATTAATGTTTAACCGTTAGCAAGTACACAATTTATTTATCATATTAATTAGTTAACAATAACAAGGATGGTATTCCAAGTAACATTTATGGAAATTTTGAAAGCTGGCAAATATAACAACATGGAGAACATGTTAAATAACATTAAAACCGATACGGACACCATCATAAGCAACGCCCTCATTGAATGCCGATATTGGTTGACAAAATTTATAAATTCAATTTATCAAATCTAGTTCTAAATTATTAAATCTACTTCTAAAGAATAACTGTTCGTTATACCTCTTTAAGTGCATTTCAATAAATCACATTACGAATAGTTCGCATCACAATCAAAACATGGGTTTTAAAATATAAATCATAATTCAAGTACATTTCCATTAAATTTATGGCAACCTTAACCTCTTCTTTAATTCGCTAAACATTTTTTTTTTCAACTTAGCCTAATTTTTTTTTATATTTTGTATTTGTTACACAAAAAGAAACATTTTTAATTTGTTTGCATCCACAAAAAAAAAAAACATGAAAAACAATAATAAAATTTACATAAAACCAAAATTCTTTAAATGAAGATCATAAAGCTGCAATGAAATTTACATCATAAATTTATTACCCAAAAGAAAAAACTACAGAATAATAACTTTACTGCAAGTGTAAAACAAACAAAAACTTAAAGATTTGATGATTAAAATCTTTTGAAAAATATTCCAAGCAAAGAGATTTATTTGTCCTTCTGTCAATGTTCAATAGAAAAACTATAAATTTCTGCAAAAAATATACTTGTAAAAGATACAAACAAATAAATGGTAGTTAACATGAACAAGAAGATAACAACTATTCGAATTGTAAATGTACAATCAGAGGGCAAATTGCTAATTTGCATCAATGAATTTTAGATCGACAATACAGGGATTAAAAATTCAAAAAATAGAGAACACACCGTTTTTACAATCAAAACTATTTGAGACAACGCCGATGGGTATGTCACACAAATATAAGTTTTGTTGATCGTTTGGATAAATGAAATAATTTCAAAAATTTTATTTTTTGATTTTTTCATTATCGAATCTGGGTATTCATAGTTCATAGTTCATAGTTCACACTCTTGCTAACTGCACCACAACTAAATATTATTTTTTTTTGATATATTTCTTATTTAAATATTTTAATAATTTATTTAAACTAAAAGTAAATATTTTTTTTAAATGTTTGGCTCTTCCGGGACTTAAACTCGAAATCTCTCTACCCATTACACCACAAACGCTTATAAATGTTGATGGATAATTTTGAACTTAAATAATTGTTAGGAAAAAAAATAGTACAAATTTCGTTTAACAATGCCAATCATTGGTAAGGTCCATAATCAATACAATTCACAATTCGGTTGATCCTACTAAAACCCTAATTTAATGGTATTTTGGATTACGATAACCGTTTTTGAAGTAACCACCTTTAAATTTCCACAACTTTTTAATAAATATGATAGTCTGTACCAATTTTCTAGAATATTCAATAAATATTTCTGCTCAAGACTTTTTAGCGTATTATCGATCGCATGATTAAGAATCGGATACCGAGCGATCTGCTGAGTTTTCAGCAGCATGTATACTTTAAGGGGGAATCTGTGGAAACTGCTTTACACGAGGTGGTTTGCTACATTGTAAGGTCTTTCGTTGCGGGAGAGCATATCCCCGCGGATTTATTCATATAGAGGTGGCTTTTAATAATGTCACGACAAATACGCTTATCCAGTCTCTAGAATTATGTGAAGAGAACGAAACAGTTGTCGACTGGTTCGGACACATACTAGAGAACCGTGGCACTTCACAGAGAGGAATTTTATCTCCTCTCATGTGGGTTACCCACAATTCACGGTATTTTAAGGAACTTAACCAATAAAGGAATCGAGACCTCTTTTGCGGGGCTTAAACATTAAATAAATAATAATGTCAATGCTGGGGTGATCATATAGAGAGTAGGATTACTAAAGAAGTGTGTTCTAAATGGGGTTTGATCCCAAGAATGACCCACTGGCACTACGCGAGTGTCGTTACGCCTTCGATCCAAAAGAGATGTAATGAGGGAAAACTCCAGAGGGTTCAGCGGCGGAAAATCTGGCAGGATGGGGGAACAACGGCGGACTGCGATTTTCTCCTTTCTGACAGGGAGCAGTGAAGGGATGAAGTTAGATTGGATGACACCAAGAGAATTCATTTCTACACTGATGGCTTCAAACTGAACGGAAGAGATCTGGGAATAGAAAAGTGCTTCCGACTTCCGGACCACAAGATCGTTTTTTAATCGGAGGTTGAGGCTATTACGGAGTGCATTCGATTTTTAACTGCGACAGATTATTCTGGGAATGCCGTCATCTTCACTGATAGTCAGGTGGTTAGGGCTGTGTCAGAGGAGTCTTTAAAATCCACACTGTTGAGTGGAGGGGAATGAGAGGGCTGACGACCTAGTCAGGGATGAATCAAACCTGGTCTTTGTTAACCTTCAAAATTTGAGACCATTTCGGATGACATAAACAGAGCTTGAGCAATGGAGATTTGGAATGGAGATTATGTTGGTGCGATCATGAAAGTCATCTGGGGTAACCTGAACGTGAACAGGACAAGATTTATTTTAAGGCTGGGGAAACGGGAACTGTCCCAAATGATGCTGATTCTCACAGGCCACTCTTCCCTACGATCACACACTTCGAAAATAGGTTGGAGTAGGGCCTATGGGGGAGACGATGAGACCCCTTTGTTTTTACCCGTCTTTCGCGAGGAGTAATTAGAGTTACAAAATTTCTACTCCTCTAAAAAACACCATTTATATAGAAGTAATATTTTTTAAAATTCGATTGTTAAATAAAATAAGTTAACCACAACTAATTCGCCCAGTTTTTGGCAAAATTTTAAAGGTTCTGCCATGGTTTATTCCTGTCCTATAGAACAATATTTATTAGCTCGATTCTTGATATATAAAGCCTCATATAAGAATTCAGTTCATTAGAGTTTCAAAAGTAATTGGTTTTAACAATCTTTTAACAAAAAAAAATTTTAATTAAGTTAATGGAAGTTTTATTGATTTTTTACTAAATTATAATTATTTTTTAAGAATCAATAATTAACACAAATAGACATTAAATGTAAGAAAATAAATACTTCTTTCCAATTTAAGATAATTTTAAATTAACTCACGCAAAAAAAGCCCTTACCAATGCAAGCACCATTGGACGGTATTCAACCTCAGATGCAAGATGTTAAATATTACATGAAGCATCCGAACCGGAAATATCTAAAACTTTATTGGTTTTGTACTAATATGAAATGATGTTTTGACAGATTACAACGCGCATATGGCATTTTCAATACCGCTATATTTTCAATTCTTATTCAATGCGATTGTAATCAGCAACCATTCAACAAATTTTATATGCGAATGTAAGTTTGAATGTAAATTATATTTTTGCGTATTATTTTGAATGCGTGTTTTGTTATTTGTACAAATTTTCCATATAAATACTTGTACTTTTTGATGTTTAACAATTAGTTAAGCCGGAGGATTTACTGTGAAAATTACTTAATTATTTAATCGAGACTGTAAACTTTAGCATCATTTAAGTTTTAATTATTTAAATCTACTGCCAAAAGGGGTTGTCAGTCGAGCGTGAAATAAGTACTTGTAGTATTTTTTTCTTTATTTGTCAAATATTCAAGTTTTTATTTCATTTTCAATTTAGTTTATTTTTTGTTACTGTAACAAAAACAAAGTTAATGTATCTAAAATTAAACGGATATTTTTCAATTTGTCAGTGAATTTATATGAGAAGTGTTGGTGAACGTTCTCACACGTTATGGATAAAATAAAATATCGGGTAATAAATTATGTTTAAACAATGTGTCGAATAGAATCAAATAAGTAAATTTAAGTGACTTTAAGAAATATATATTTTATAAAATTGAATAACTTTAATAATTTAATCCATTGCAAACTTTAAATAATTAAACGGCGTTGTTTAAATTTAAACTAATAATGAGCAAGAATCTCGATATAAGTGAAATTTAAATTTATATACAACAGTTAATGTTTTGTACAACAATATATGATCTCCCATATAATGTACCAAAAAAAATCTTGATTCTCTTAAAATTTTACGTCAGCCCAAAGTAGTTTAAAGAAACTGAACATTATGAAATAAAACTCTATTTTGCGGCATGTAAATAATATAATTTAAAATGGAACTTCTTCAATCATTTTTGCTGAAAAGCATGAAACGAATCGCGGATAAGTTAAGGATCAAATCCCTAGCGGACTGCTTAATTTCAAGAAACACGCATACTAAAGGGACGTTTGGTGGAATCTGCCCTTCATTAGGTGGTTTACCACGTTGAGAGACCATTTGATCTACATATACAGTAGGGTGGGCCGAAAACCCGCTTTTTTAGAATTTTGCTTGGTAATAGCAAAATTATTTTTCTTTGTAAAAAAAAAAAAAAAAATAGGTCTATATCTCAGGCTCGCCCAACCCGGTTAAAAATAAAAATTTTGTAAAAATTTTTTTTTTCAACTATGTTGATTGGAAATTTAATTCTCTTCAAAAAAGTAAAATGGTAAATTTTTCTATAGTTGATAGTTACTAAGATAATGACAATTTTGGTAAAAAAGATATTTTATAATGGTAACAATACTTACCACAATAGTATTTTATGCTGATAATTGTTTTAAATTTAATAAAATAATAGTATCCAACAATTAAAAATAAGATTTGTTAGTAAAAAATTTCGAAATAATTAAATCATGTTAATTTTAAAATTTATATATTGAAAATTAAACATTATATTGCTGTTTTCAATCAAAGATGGGATTTTTCTGACGAGATTCCAAAGTTGACCGAATAAATCAATCTCTCATTTCGAAACCACAAACAGAACTTGCTGCTTCTGTTACAAGTTTCACCATACGTTCTACTGCTTGTGTGTGACAAGGAAAATTTTCAAACTCTCACACATATTTTGGTTCATTATCATTACTTGATAATCTATTTCTTAATTCATCCGTGTAAATAAAAACAAATAAAAACCCTCTATAAAGTTAAAAAAAGAACATCATACGGGCTTTATGAGAACAAATTATAAGTTTTGTTACGGATAAAAAGGTTGAGAAAATAAGTCCACTGTTTTAAAAAGATATAATATTGGGAATTACGACCATATTTTAGAAAATTGAATTTACTATAAAATTAATATGTTCAAAATCATTTTTCATCCTCAAAGAGTGATAACATAATAATAATAATAAATATTTTAATGACCAAAATTGTCATTATTTTAGTAACTATCAACTTTAGAAAAATTTACCATTTTTCTTTTTTGTAGAGAATTAAATTTCCAATCAAAATAGTTTAAAAAAAATTTTAGAAAATTTTTATCTTTAACCGGGGTGGGCGAGCCTGAGATATCGACCTAAAATTTTTTTTTTACCAAAAATTTTTTTTTACAAAGAACAATAATTTTGCTATTACTAATCAAAATTTTAAAAAAGCGGATATTTCAACCCACCCTAATATACAGTGTACAGCAAAAGTCATGGTACCTGTGTCAAAATAATAAATATCAACAAATTTTTCAAAAACTACGTAACTGAAAAATGTGACATTTATTTTTATTTTGTGTATTCACTTGTATACTACCGTAAATCCAAAAAATATTTCACTTCTTGAACTAAATAAAACTTATAAAAATTGTAGAACAACACAACTCCATATTTAAACACAGCATAAGCATTTGTTTATGACAAGAAGTGAAGTCAAGGAATTTTTAAAATATAGAGAAAAGAGTTAGTTCATAGAAGAACGAAAGCTTATAATTACGAAATGGGTTAACGCATTAAAAAAATAAGTGTCATATCTTTTGTTACGTATTTCTTAGAAATTTCGAAAGATTTTTTATTATAGCTAGGGTACCATAACTTTTGCTGTACACTGTATACACTATGGCTTTATTTATTAATATATATGGAGAATTAATAATGTCTTGATAAAAACGATTATCCTATCCCTAGCCCATTTTATTAGGGTAGCATTCTATCACCACTCTTATGGGTGATCATCATAAGCAGCATCCTATGGATTTTAGGCATTGAGGGTTTCCAACCTGTCTACTATACAGAAGATGTGCCGATACTCTTCATGGGGACAAATCCTAAGCATCTGAGTAGGAGGAAGCGCTTGAATTGTCATTAAACTGGGCTATACCATTTTAATCGGTAGACGATAATCAATGGTTATGATGAACCAGGTTTCCCCGGCAAAACCATTAGCGTCTCCGAATCGGTAAAATAACTAGGAGTAATTCTTATCAAGTATTATGATCCAGGATCATAACACAGGATCATAACACTGTTTTCAGGCAAAGATCAGGACAATCACTTTATAATTAAATTTATTAATATTGAAGGCATCACTAGGCAATCACTTCAAACTTTTTAATATTAGCCACTATCCTCGGACCCAAGCAGGAAATCAATAATACCCCAACTAATTGTTGTATTGAGATTATATGGGTTCCGGCACCCATAAAACAGATTCGTGCTGACAACCGAATTTGTTGCCAATCGAATGGTACAGTTGTAGCAACCGAACTTAACGGTTGTGACTACCAAATTGTTATTGATGCAACCGAAATACTCTTGCCACAGTCAAATTACTCATGTCCCAATTGGTTTTCTGTTTGCATAACCGAAAAATTCGGCTACCACAACCGAACTATTCGAATGGCTACAAATTCGGTTGTCAGCACGAATATGTTTTCTCTGTGAGGGCACTGTAATATCCTGGAGAACTTGATGGTTAACGAATTGGTCAAAGAAGGTCCTTCTCTGAGCGACATTTCAGGATTTTAGGGCTAAACTTCATGAATGAAATGTTATTGCTAGAAAGTAAGGGACTTTCAAAACTCGGTAAAATGGAATTCGGGAATATAGTAAGTATTCTCTATAACCCAGTAAACATGACAATTGGAAAGAGATTCTCCAATCGTATTGCCTAGAAAAAAAAATTTATTGCGGCAACAATCGTCTTCGTTTTGCGGAAGATACCCCAATTGACTGAAAATGTGTCACGAAAGCAATACTTCTAACTAATACGATAGAAATTCTTCCTGAAGATATAAAGGAAATATTGTTAAATATCGCTGTAAAGAAGAAAACAATTTAAAATATTACTGAAATATCTTCTAAATCAATGTAATGCAATTTTAACTCACATCAATATTTTCAATTTATTTTTGTGCAGATATGTACAATTCTTTTTCAAAAAGATTTTTTGACATTACTACTTTCAAATATCGCCAAAATATCTTCCGAATGAAAATTTTAAGATATTGCCGTAATATTTTCTGTGCGATTTATCTTTCGAATGCCTTTTGGCTGAACCACTGAACCGTTGAACCACTTTCATGCTTGGGATTGTGAATTGAAACTGTTTACATGAATATTAATATTCTCTATAACACCGTCCGACAAAAAAAAAAAAAAAGGAGTTAGACGTCTTAAATTAGGGACCAAATGGAGTAAAACTGTATTTTCAGTTTTTCATTTCGTGATCCTGTTTGCTTTTAAAATGACCGCAAAGTTTCAAAGGGTAACATTTTTAAAAAAATAAATTTTAATACTTATTCTCGTCCCCCCAAAACGATATTGATGTAAAATGAAAGAGGAGAAGCAATTTTATTGAATTTTTTACTTTTTTAAGTCAAATGTCCACAAACACTACTTCCTCTTTCCTCTCCATCCAAGTTTTAATAATAAAAATTGTATAACCGTGAAAGTTATGATCTGTCCCCGTTATAGAAAAATTTACCAATTAATATGAAACATTTTTTAATTAACTTTTTAAACAGAATTTTAGTATACCCTCTTTAAAGGTCAAGTCTAATGTTAATTTTATTAATATGCTTAATATCTAAGACATTCTACAAACTATTTCAAATACGACAAACAAAATTATATCTATGCAAAAACATGTACATTAAAGATCATTCAATGCATACTATATTGTTTTTTTTTTTTTTTTTTGTAAACACACGTTGATTTTCAGGAACATTTTCCATATTTATTGTATATTTTTTTTAGCTTATAGCCGGCTTTTTATTGACATTCACACTGTTGCTGAAAACATGTCACTGTCAACAAAACACACTCTTCAATCAATCACCTTTTCAACAAAGACAATCGCCTTTTCAACGACAGCAATTACGGCAACGTCAACAGCAACAACCACAACAGCAGCAACAACAACTCTTTTCAAATACGCTCAATAATTTAAACCCATTAAATACACTACAATCCATATCACCGATTATACCTCAAGTAAGTGAAGGAAAATTTAATTTTTTATTAAAAAAATGCATTCTGTTAAATATAAACGATATACACTCACCAAAAAAAAGTCTGTAAAGTCAACTGAAAATTTTGCTGTTATTGCGGGAAATTTTGCTAATTTGAGCCCAGTGGTATTTTTTGCTAATCTAAGCAACACATGTCTGCTGGCATAGAACAATGAAATTAGTAGAAAAATTTAGTAGCCGCTACTAAATTTTAGTAAAATTTTTGTTAAATTAAATTTAAAATCGGTTTGCTAAAATCAGCAAAAAATGTAGTGAATTTTATTAACAAATTGGTATGAAAAATTAGTAAATTGCTGTAATAATAAACATTAAAAAGTTAAAAATTAAAGTGCTTTAAATATTGCTTGTATTGTGCTTTATTTTCATTGATTTTTTAAAGTCAAAATCAAGTTCATACAAATAAAAATATTTTGTTCTATGCCTTCCGTTTATTGTCAATATTTTAAAATAATATTAAAACATTTGCTCATATTTACAATTTTCCTGTGAAGTTTTTATAAAATATCAATTTCTTTCATGGATTTTCACGAAAAGGTAAGCCAAATTTATTTGGATATTAACAGTGTCCTTACCTTATCTTTTTTCTTATTTCAGAAAGATTCTAAAAATGTCTACGCTTCTGAATGAAAGAAGGATTAGTGAAAAAACATCGACAAAGAAAAATCAAGATTAAATATACAAAACTAAAATTATAAAAATGTATGTATATGCATGTTAATAAATTGTATCAAAACCAATAATTACCGTGTTTTTATGGCTTTGTTAAAACTTGAAGTAAGGTCTTGAAAAAATGTGTAATTATTATGTTGTTTGAACTTGAATTAAACTGTTATTCAATGCTTGAATTAAAGTATATTCTCACTGTAATGTTCGAAGGAATTCCAGTGTCAGTTTTGCTGGAATATGCTATTGAATTAAAGTATAATTTAATTATAAATCAAGGCTTGAAATTGGAAAATATGACTTGAATAACACTTGATTTTGGCTTTAATTCCAGCAAAAATGTTTATTGGGAATGAATTGTAAAATATAACAAACTTTTAATTTATAGAAGAAAATTTAATAATTAACTCAATTATTTTTGGATATACGTTACACTTTAAAGCTACTAATTTTTTCTGAAATTTGTCTTACGAATTTAATTTTTTATCGTACATTTTTTTACTTATTTTTTTTTTAAAAAAAAAAAAATTTTGACAAAATTTAAACTAAATTCAAGGGCTTAAAAAAGAATTGAAACATAAATGAATTTATCATTTTGTTTTAATTTGCTTATTTTTGTTAAAAAAAAAAATTTTTTAGTAAATTTTTTGAATTTCAAGTTCAAATTGTAATTGTTTTAAGAGCTGATTTTTAGAAATAAAAAAGTGTTTAGTGCTATTTTAAGTGGATGTCCTATTTTTGTACACAAATCGGTTGTAAAAAGTATCTCCACTTCCGATCCCTTTTTCAACTTATATAACATTTTCAGGCAATTTAAGTTTTAATTACTAAAAATAAAATTTTTTTCAATATCCGCTTTTTTAAAATTAGTAAATTTTGTTGCTTATTTTAGCAAATCGGTTTTTAAAAATTTTTAAAACGGTATCCGAAGTTCTGTTATTTGTAAAATGTAAATAGCAACAAAATTTACTAAATAATATTTTTTTTCTAAAAACCAGTACAAAAATAGTAAAGTGGGATTGAAATTCCATTTACAAATTTTTCTACTAACTTTTTTTTTACGTGTACATAATATTAGGCCCAACTCGAAACATAAATATGTGATAAAATTAGTTGTTCGTAAAATTTAATGTTTGATTTATTTTTTCTGTACACAGAATATTTACAATCGCAATTACAATCAAATAAATCCACAAAATTTTGTACCTATTACGGCATATCAAAATGAATTAAACTATGATGGCAGTTTTTCGTATGGCTATGCGGCCGGTGATGGTACTACTGCACAGGCTCAAGGTTATGTTAAAAATTTGGGTCTAGGCGAGGCAGTTGAAGCACAAGTGGTACAAGGTTCATATTCCTATACATCACCAGAGGGTACTCCCATAACAGTACGTTATATAGCTGATGAAAATGGTAAGATGAGAAACCATCATTCAGCCAATGAACATTTTTATTAAATTAATGAAAATATTTAATAAAATAATTAATAATTTATAAAATAACATTTGATTATCAATACATTAATGAAAATATTCATTAAATAATGAAATTTTCATAAACGTTTTTATCTTTTGTGGTCTTGTTATTTTGTTAAATGAATGGTATTAATAGGATTTTAGATCATATAATCATATTCTTTTTTATTGCAAAGAAGCATGAAAAGTTTTATTAGTAAATTAAAGGGAATAAAAATTTAAAAAATTCCACACAGCTAGCAGGATAGAATACTTAGTATTTTCGGTTGCCGCAACACAACTCTCTTCAGTATCCACGCCCTTGTTGGGTTATTGCTTTGATGATTGTCTATTTTATATTGAGTGTTTAGAATCAAATTAACATCAACAAAATTTAACAATTTAATTCTCTATTTTTTACAGTTTTGTTATGCACTTTAGTTCTTAAAGTTTCCAATAACAAAGCTTATGAAGCCGTTAATTTGAAGTATTTGTCCTGATCAATATTAAATCTACAACAACATTGTTGATAGTAATTGATTTGACAATATTTGTGGATTATATTTTGCACTGTATCCTTGTGTTTAAGGTAAAGAAATTTGTATGTATTTTTATTAGTAAATTATAGAGAATAAAAATTTAAAAAATTCTACAGAATATGATTTATATGATTTATAAAAAAGAATATGACTATTTGATCTAAAAGCCTATTAATATCATTAATTTTTCATAATTTTATGAAAAATATTAACTTCTGATGAAAAGTTTTATTAAATTTGTAATAAAAAGTTTTATTACAAAGCCATGTAAAAAAGTTCCTGTTATTTTGTATGCTTAACTATAATTAATTCAATGAAAGAACTTATTGGCTAAATTGACCAGTAATTTTCCTCCTCGGTGTTATTAAAAATAATAATTATTTTTTTTATAGGCTTTCGTGCTGAGGGAGCACATATACCAACACCACCACCCATACCGGATGCTATAGCCAAATCATTACAATATACATCGGGTGTACAAAATTCATATCAGCAGGATTTTAGTCCGAATTTAAATCCATATCAAACTCCATTTCGACAATATACACAAAATCTAAGACCAGGACAACAATCACAATTAACTCCCTTGCAATTGCAGCAGCAACAAAGATTCCTGCAACAACAACAAAATTCCGGACAATATCAACCGGAAAATCAATTTGGTTTTTCACCATCATCCTCGTTAATAGCGGGTTCACCATTTTCACCAGGTGGTTCTAATCAATTCCAAGCAGCAACTTTTGGGGGTAGCACACAACAATCTACGGGAAATCTATTTCCACAACAACAAAATCTAACGCAGCAACAACAAAATCGCCAACAACAGCTGAGCAATAATCAACAACAACAGCAGCAAGGTGAACAACAACAATTGGCCACCCAAGAATTAAGAGCCCGCCCTAATCAGCTGGTAAATCCATTTGGCTACAACTATCGTCGCTATAAGAAATCAACTGCAAAAGCAGCAGAAAAAGAGGAACATTAATCGATTTTGCTGAATAATTAACATTAGGCAACATAAAATATGTCGATGATCATAAGTTGATAATCTGTAACTTACAATTTCTATTCAACTTAAGCATGCCAAACTACTTCTCCAATATAAAGAATCTATTTGACATCCCTATCTAAAGCCGTACCCAAATAAGAATATGCGAGCTGTCGAACATACGACTATCATCATCATAATGTACTCTTAATTTTATTTTAATTATATTGTGGAATTAGATTATAACAAACGTTTCGATTTGTTATCGCAAAGTATGTTATAACCAAACTCTACCATAGGATTTGTAATGTAGTCATTTTTATAGTAGCTCACTTAATGCATGAAATACATGTACTGAAAATCCAACAAAATGTGTATATACTTTTTGGCTGAATTGAATATGAAAAAAAAAACACAGGGTGACCCAAGAACATTTTTGTTTAATTTAAAAAAAGCGCACTCATTATAATACGTAAATAATGTCCAAACAACAAAAACTTTCATAAAATAAATGAATTTTCGTTTATTCAACGAAAGTTTTTGTTAATTTGAAAATTTTTTGTATATTTATTCATGAATTATTATCAGTGCGATTATACAGTTGGTGTGCTATAGTACTTTGTGTGGTACTTATAAGGAATTGTCATATTTATGAAGTTTCCATTATGTGACCTTCTCCGAGAAAAGGGATCTAGTGTGTGAAAATGAAGTTTTGAGAAAAACGCATTTAAAGTTTCATAACGTTTCATCACTACGAACATACCTTCAGTTGAGAGATGCGATTTGGTATGGTTAATTATGATTGGGTGCCGACTTTGGTGACGTCATGCCTATGTGATGACGTATTTTTTTTCGCTTCTAGTGTGACAATACCTTTGCTATTGTTGCCGCTCTGTTCGTTCTCAGCTATCTGTTCGCTCTCGTTCGTTTTGTACGTTTTTATGGGGTAAATAAATTTTTATCAGAAATCTAACTCATTTCATCTTATTATACACCCTTTTAGGTACCGAAATCCACTCTTAAGTCCAAACCCGTTTTTTGACACACTAATAATAATTCCAACAATGGTAATGAAATTTATATCATTACAATTCTTATCAATGTAATGGTAATGAAATCATCTGTGGCGACCGTATTCTACTGTACAACAATAAATTCCAAAATCATATTTTTAATTTTGTTTTTATATTTAAATTTTTTTCATTCTAATTTGTACCTCAAAACACAAAACAATATTTTATTATTTCAATAAAATTTGATAAAAAAAATATCACATAAAACGTAACACATTAATTAATTAGTCCAATCAATGCATTAGTTCCATGTATGTATAATATGTCTTATAATATTATTTTATTTATATAGAATTTAAATTTAATTGGATTCTAAATTTAAACGGGACATTCAGAATTCGAGCCTAAATTATACTTTATAATGCTGAAGTGCCAACCGAAAATTTTTTGGCCGAACTTTAATTTTGCACACAAAGTCGAATCAAATCGAAACAGCATACACTTTTTTAAGCAAAATTTGTCCAAAATACTTCAAAATATCGCCAGATTTGACGAGAAAATAGTTTTATTTAAAATTTCAAAAAAATGTATTTCTATTAAAAATTTCTAATTATGACAAAGAAATAACTTTTTATTTTTACACACAAATAAATATTTAGTGCCAACCGAATTGTGAAGCACATTTTAGATGCTGCAAAAAAAAAATTCTGTAAGTAAAATCATATTCAAAAGTAATTCCTTATAATTTTGAGTGTTGCAATTCATAGTCAGTTGTAAATTTTGTTGTGAAAATTAATATTCAGTTGAAGTAAACAAAAGCAAAAACTTTTCACTAAGTATACAACAATTAAAGAAGGTATGTCAGCTTTCATTGTAGCTTCGATGGCGGTATATATTTTGACTTTTTGACAACACAACCATCATCAGCAACATCAAAGAAAATAATTATTTGTTCTTTACCAGCATCAGCACTATCTCCTCAGCATCATCATGGGAGAAACATAATGAGATGGTACGCAAGACGAGGGAGCTACTTAATGACGCAACAAATTTTGTAGCTTCCATGAAAGTGGAATCCAAAGAATAAAAGGAATCGGAAATCGATGAAAAACAAAAGGTGCTGTTAGGCGTCGAAACGGAAGAGATATACGCTAATGAAGTGTGTAGATGACACTTAACAATCCGAATGGATAATGCGAAAAATTTGTCTTGCAGCAGTGCGGCTTAAAACGACCATCTTCATAAAATTTAGATTATACCAATAAAAATTCCATCGAGTACATCAAGAAGAAATCCAGCGATGCTTTTAGGAGAAGCCGATGGAAATAATTATTTGCAATCATGCGATTTCTTTAAAAATTATGTAGTCCGTAGCTGCAACAAGATGACACCAGAAAAAACTGCAAGAATTTCAGAATGAGGATAAAAGGACTTGATTATTTAAAGTACTGTGATGTCTTCACCGAATACAATATGTAGTGGCAGAAGTAAATAAGTTGCCAGAAAAAATTAAGCCTGACTTTAATGTAAAATTTTAAAATAGATTTTTGAATTGAATTTAGAAGATTTTAGCAAAACACAGTAACATGTAATTTTAAGAATTAATTTTATTACATTACATTAACTATTTTTATTTAAGAAATTTCTATTAAGGTAAAAAATAAAGAAAATCTTAATATTGAAAAACAATTTTTTCAAATTCAATGGTAAAATATTTCGCTTCTTCGCTAAAAGTATCTGGAGTTATCTCGTGTTGTTTGTACAATGGGTTTTATTAGATCCGACAAAAGATCTTCTCAGCACCCAAAGTTTTAGACAAGCTAGAGCCTCCAGAAAAAGCCAGAGCCTGAACAAAATACTTATTAATTCTCTCTTTTTAGCAATCACATGTGGTTATGTTGTTTTCCTAACAGGCACAATGATGATACTTAAATTGAAAAATATCAAAAATGTTCTATTTATATAATAAAAAAATACTAAAAATAAATTTTGTTTTCTCCGCTATATTCGGGCTCAAGAAAATAATTATAAAAGCTTTTTGTTTTCTATTTTATTATACCTCGAGGTTTTTTGATTGTTATTATTGCTTGTTTATAGCGATACACGTATTTTGATTCGGCAAAATAGCTCTTTAGAACACAAAGTTTTAGACAAAGGCAGAGCCTGAACAAAAAACCTATTAAAACGTATATTTTGCTACATTTCTGTCTTCTTAGGAATCGTACACGTTCTTAAGTTGTTTCTAACAGGCACAGCGATCATACTAACGTGTTTTAATCGTTAAAACATTTTATAAAACTCAATAATCGATTACTGTGGCGATGAGAAAGTGACGTGAAATTTTTGGGAAAAACAATGTGCCAACAAAACGCACTATTTATGGTGTAGATAATGATTTCGAAGAAAGAAGGTCTGTAAGTGATAGGCCCAAGCATGGACTACAACGTACTGCAAGATCCGCTGAAAATAATACTGCTGCTCAAGAAAGTGTTTAAAACAATCCATCAACCTCAATTGGACGCCGAGCTCAGGAGCTTAGCGTTAAAGAAAAACTTTGGCCACAATTTTGCAAAAGGACTTGCATTTATTTCCATTTAAGATTCAGTTGACACAAGAGCTTCTTCCACAAGACTATTTACGCCACCGCTATACGCTATATGCCAATAGGATGTTACAGCTCGCCCATGACAACCCTGAATTTCATGAAAAAATCATAATAAGTGACGAGGCACATTTTTATTTGATTGGATATGTGAATAAACAGAATTATTTATCAGTCACCTTTGCATCCATTAAAAGTGACAGTCTGGTGTGCAATTTGGTCAGGAGGAATCATTGAACCTTACTTCTTTGAAAATGAAAACTGCGTAACTGTAACTGTGAATGGGGAGCGATATCGTGATATGATTGAAAACTTTTTAACGCCACAACTGCATGCCTTGGGCTTGATTAACATGTGGTATCAACAAGACGGTGCCACATCGCATACAGCCAGGATTACAATGGAATTATTGCGAGATCTCTTTGCACAACAAGTTATTTCAGGAAATTGTGATGTTGATTGGCCTCCACGGTCGCCTGATTTGACTGCTCCGGGCTTCTCTTTGTGGGGATATCTGAAAAGCAAGGTTTATGCAAACAAACCAGAAACGCTTGAGCAACTGAAGCAAAATATTTGTGATGAAATTAATGAAATACCGCGTGAAATGTGTGAGAAGGCCTCGCATTTGTGAGGCTAACAGAGGCCCACATTTATCTTAAATTGTATTCCATACATAATTGCCGGCATTAAATAAAACATTTATTAATATAAGATCCATTCTCTTTCATATAATAAAAAATTATGAACAAACAAAGTAGTATACCTTCCCGGGCGGACACCCTGTATTTAGTGAAGAAATTATCATTCTGAAATTGTTACAGGTTGTCCCTTAATTTAGCTGCTCCAGTTTTTTCTGGTGTCATCTTATTACAGCTACTTTTTAAAGAAATCGCATGACTGCAAATAGTTATTTTCATTTGCGGTGTAATCTAGCCGGGCCTCTTCATTGGCTTCTCCTAATTTTTGTTGTCTACTCGCTGGAATTTTTGTTCTTAATGTACTCGGAATATTATCAAGATGGGCTATTTTATTTATTTATTCATTGAAAAAAAAAAACAGTACAACAAGAGCAAAATATACGATTTTGCCTTTTTCTGGAGGCTCAAGCTTGCCTTAAAATTTGGGTTCTAAAAAGATATTTTGCCGGATCGAAATACATGTATTAACCTAGCTAAAAATCCTGAATTTGCTCTGTTTTTGTAATTATACGGAGGTAGAAAGCTTGCTATAAACAAGCAATAATAACAATAAAAAAAGCTCGAGGTATAAAAAAATAGAAACTAAAAACTTTTATAATTATTACTTGAGCCCGAGTATAACGAGTATAAAACAAAATATATTTTTATAATTTTTTTTATTATATAAATAGAATGGAGAAACCTTTTTTTATTATATAAATAGTACTTTTTTGGTATTTTTCATTTTTAGTGTCATCATTGTGCTTGTTAGGAAAACAACTTAACCACGTGTGTGATTGCTAAAAAGACAGAAATGTAAAGATACATTTAAATAGGTTTTTTGTTCAGGCTCTGCTTTTTTCTGGAGGTACAAATTCAGGATGTACTTAGCCACTACCTTAGCCTCTTAGCTTCTTAGGTAACACCATAAAATTCTTGACAACCTTAATGAAATTCTTAGCCTACACCATTAAATTCTTTGCTTCAGGATGTATAAAATGCAAAATACTTAGCTTCAGGATGTATAAAATGCAAAATGCTTAGCTTGAACCTTAGCCTCGTAGCTTCCTAACCACTTAGCCGACACCATAAAATTCTTAGCCGAAACCATAAAACCCTATGGCGATTTACCGGAAGTACAGTGATTTTATTTGAAAATATATTTCATTTTTTTTTTTGTTTTTTGGCCTAAGACAATAAACAATATTAATTATTATAAGAAGCAAATTATTGAATATTGATTATTAATAATTAATAATTATAACAAACAAATTTATATTTGATTTTTTTTTTGGCCTAAGACAACAAACAAAACGAGGGTGAAAGTGAGTATGAAAGACAAAAAACACATTTTTTTCTCTAAATATAAATTTCTTAAATATAAATAGTTTAATAAATATAATACATATACATTCTTAATTTTACTATTTTTCTTCTAAATCCCAATCAAAAAGGTATTTCATAATTTTACACTGCAATTCGTACTGAAATTTCCTGTGGCATTTTATTTAATTCTGCCACTATATAATTTGTAAATAAATCAAAGAACATTGAATAATCCTTGAATAGCCCTTTAAAATATATTGCATATACATTCTTAATTTTACTATTTTTCTTCTAAATCCCAATCAAAAAGGTATTTCATAATTTTACACTGCAATTCGTACTGAAATTTCCTGTGGCATTTTATTTAATTCTGCCACTATATAATTTGTAAATAAATCAAAGAACATTGAATAATCCTTGAATAGCCCTTTAAAATATATTGCAAAATTTTGCATTAACCCTTTGCAGCTACCGGCTACATAATTTGTTAAGTAACCGAATAGCTGCAAAAAATTATTTATATCTGTTTTTCCTAAAGCCGATAGAAAGCATCTTAATGTAGATGGTACATATATTGTCAAGAATTTCAGCCGATGGAAAGCATTATTAAAAATACAGGTTCGTTGAAAAGTTCCTGCGCTCACCAAGAGATGGCACTGCTAGCTCCAAACTTTTTTTTTCTCAAGTTGGTATAACTGTCCTGAGAACACATGCAAAGTTGCAAGTCATTCTGTCAATTCTTTCTTTGTTTACAAGCCATTTGAAGTTGACGTGTCATTGATTTTTTTTTTTAATATGGATAAAATTTAATATCGTCATTAGATTCTCTGGTTTGAAGGGTTTAAAAGCAAAGGAAATTTATGAACAATTAACAATTCAACAAAAACTGGATCGAAAACAAATTTCTCAGCGTAATTTGGAGCGTTTTAAGCCGAATAAAACCGACTTCTTGCGTCGTTTTATAACTATGGATGAGACTTGGATCTACCACCATGATCCTAAATTAAAACAAGAACGTTTACAGTGGACTGAAGCTGGTTGTTCAGCTCCAAAGCAGGTGAAGACACAACGATCAGCAAAGAAGGTTATGGCATCAGTTTTTTGGGATGCAAAAGGAAATTTGTTAATTGATTATCTTCAGAAAGGTAAAACAATCAACTCTGAATATTATTGCAGCCTTTTGGATCAGCTGGATGAAAAAATTCGTGACAAAAGACCTGGTTTAAAGAAGAAAAAAATCATTTTTCATCAAGACAATGCACCTGCTCACAAAAGTGTTTTGACGATGGCTAAATTCAAAGAATTAAAGTACGAATTGCTTGAACATCCACCGTATTCACCAGATTTGGCTCCCAGTGACTACTATCTCTTCAGAAATCTCAAACAATTCCTTCGTGGAAAGCGTTTTTCGTCGAATGAAGAGGCCATAGCAGCCGTAGACGGTTATTTTGCAGAGCTTCTGGAAAACCATTATAAGGATGGGATAAAATTATTGGAAGATCATTGGAACAAGTGTATTGAGCTTCTAGGAGATTATATTGAATAAAAAAATATATTTCGTAAGAAAAACAGTATTCTTTCATTTCGAGCGCAGGAACTTTTCAACCAACCTGTATTCATTATATAAGGTAGTTAATGAAAACAATGAGGTTGAACGGTTTACCCAGTATTTCTTATACCGGTCTTCGACTGTATTTATTTATGAATTAAAAAAATTAAGTATGGTTTTTATTATATTTTTTTTACCTTTTTTCTACCTAAATTTTTTTTCAAAGTTTTAAAGTTTGCATTTTTTTCCAGAACAACGAATATAACATTTGAAATGGAAATATGCAATAATAATTGTTTTTAAATTAAAAAAAATTATATATGGTTTTTTACCTTTTTTTCTAAGTATACAATTTTGCATGTTTTTTCCTCTTTTTTTTAATTCTTTTTTTATTTATAATTTTCTTAAAGATAAATTTATAATTTTATTTCTTAAAGTTAATATAAATAAAAATTATTAAAAAACAAAATTTTGTTATGTTTATTTTTTAATTAATTAATTCATTCCACGTCTCTTTTGTTTATGTTTATAAATTTGGTATTTTTTGTCTTTTAAAAGACTGTTTAATTTAGTATTCTGTAAAATTCCAACAGTGCTAGGCGATGTTCTCCTCAGTATCGGAAAACCATGACGACAAACATCCATCCTCACCAAAAATGGCATCTAGTTGTATGATGAGGACAAATAACTGACACAGATTTGTCACGTGGTAGTTCTTTCGAAAATCTATAGTTTTCTTTGCTTGGAATGACAATTCTTTCGGTATTGAGAGCCTTATGGTACACGAAAAAAGTATCACAAAATTTTTTGAAAATAAAAATTTTGCTTACAAAAAAATTAACAAAAAGTTTTTGTATTTACAAATTCCATTGTTAGTGCATTTTTAAAAAGTATTTTTTTTTTGTATTTACGAAAATATTCTATGAAAGATGTTCAATATTACAAACAGAATTTTGTAATTTTATACTGTTTACGTAAATGTGCTTGCTGTTTCTAGTCACCTTTAGCCCTTTCAAGGCAATTGGAACATTTCAACTTTTTTAAGAATTTTTTCAAAAACTGTGTAACCTGTATAGTACTAAAGTACTGGATTTTAAGGAGCACTGGACAATTCTTCATGAAAGTCTAAGTTAATGTATCATCAACAATGTCGTCACAATCATCGGTTTCATTTAGATCGAATGGAGGAGCAAGAGCTCCTCATCAACTTCACAATTTTTGTTGGACTTGTCGTAATTAAAAGTTATTATTTTCAAATACTGCAGCTCGTTTGTTGAGGGATGCGTGTTGCAGACACATTTGGAGTGTATTTTAACAAATAAGTTCTTAAGTGCGTCCTGGTTAAATCGTCCGAACAAAATAAGTTTTACAGACTCATACTTCTGAAATCATTGGTGGCTTAGTTTTAGGAATCCATTTAGTCATTTTTTGTTTTTTTGGGTTTAAATTAAAACAAACATAGATATTTAATAAAAATCTTTTATATATTTACGTTGCTCTTTCATTTGGTTTCTGTAGAATGACCTTTTATTTGGGTTGGAGTTCGCATTTAAAACATCAAATAATTTGTTAAACCTTTTAAAAAAATTTATTGTTCCTTCAACTTTAGGCTGGAGTTGTTTATCAAAGAAACCTTTTTCATCTTTCATAGTTTTGATGGCAGCTGCTACGAAATGGCTTAATAACTGAGTTGCTTTATTGACCCTCATCTTTTCAAATTCAGAGTCTGTCACCTTTGGCTTCATTCTTAAACGAATGCTACTCTGGTCAACTTGGTATATCTTTTTCACGAAATTTACACTAGCAACTCCCTCGCTAGTTTGAATTGCGATTCATAAACAAGTATTTCGTATGCTCTTGAATGTGTGGCAGTAATCGTATAAAAAAATATTCGTTGTTAAGCCAAAATCATTGACTACACCTACATTAGCTTCTTCCTGCTGCAGCAGAAATTCTTTCAACGTATTTTCTGTAAAAATAAATAATAAAAAAATATGTATTAATCACAAAATTAGGATAAATGGGAAACAAATTATTTATATCAGCACTTACTTTTAAGCCCATAGGGTGCTGCGCAATAGCTTAAGACGTATTTCCAATTGGTGAATACACCCTTAATCATGAATACCAACGCTTTCCCGGCAATTTCTTTTGATCGCTCTCCAATGTAGCAATCAACAAAACTATCAATCCAGTCGTTGGCTTTGTTGTAAACCAGATACGTATTAATTTGCTGCTCGTCTAATAAAAGAATGCATACCTTCTGCATTGGCTTCATGGTATCCATCATTATTTTTAGATTGCTTAAAACAGCATCATCGAATCCTGACTTGACATATTTGATAGGTCGCTAATTTCTTAATGATGATTTTGAAGGCATATGGAATTTGAAAGATTCCCGCATCAGCTTATAAGCCTTGGAAGATACATAATCAAGGTTTTGTGCGATATTTTTGTCATCTTCGGTATAAGTTTGTTTACCAGATGTAACCATTCTTGCAAAGACAATACTCTCCTTGCTCGCCTTTTTGGATGGTATAATTGCGGCATCCAGTTGTTCCCTCGATGATTTAACGATCGCCTCCAAAGTTTTTATCTTCAGTTTAGTCTTGAACATCATTGTTTTGTACCTCTTTCTGAGCTTGAAGAATTTGTTTGCCTAATTGCAATAATTGCATGATGGTTCTGTCTAAACAAAAAAATAGTATTATAAAAGCCGTTACCTTTTTCCTGTATTTCGATAGAGTTTTCGCAAAAAAAAAAAATGTAAAGCGCAACCTGGTTCTGCTTTCCTTAGGGTGAGTCACAGGCAATAAAATATTAATCTTAAGAAGGTAATAAAAAAATTTCGAGTTAAAATTCAATCAACTTATTCTATTATATCTATTAAGTCACCCCCTGTATAAAGTAGGTTGAACATGCATTTCTCGATGCGAAAACTTCTCGTATCTAATATGGAAACGGGGTGCAGGTGTTAAGCCTACTTCCTATATTCTTTATAAAATATCTTTAGATTTAGCTAGAAAAGCGTTGATATGGCAACACTACATTTAATATCTATTTCTTCTTGATGCACCCTGTATTGCTTTTTTTGTTTGCACATATATATTAAAATTACTGATTATGCCTATGAATATGCACACTTTCTTGTAAATTTAAATACACTGTCCAACAAATTAAGACTTTTTGAATGGAACAGAATAGCGACCACATAATTCTGAAAGGGTATCATTTTTGAAGAACAAACTTATGGTCCAGCACGTCTGACTTTTTTTTTACAGTGGGTCAAAGTTTTCATTTTTTGGTCGAAGGAAGCATTATACTATATAAAAAAAAATGCTGTAAGTTAATGTCTGAGAGAATTCTTATGGTCAGAGTTGTATTGTGGAATTGTATGAGGATTATTTTTGTGGAAGATCTTAACCCTCTAACTGGTCTCTTTATGGGAAAATTTTACCCTTTTTTCGAGAAAATCAAAAAATATCCTTTAAAAAAGGACATTTAAGGATTAAAATATTCTACGAAAATGTTTGCCGGAAAATTTCAGTGGGGGTCACCAAAGACACCAATGTTGTAAATAAAGCTCTTTACGCTTAATTAGTAAAATTATACACCAACATATACAAAACAGGTAAAAACGGCGTCAAGTGCGGCCGGGCCAAACACTGAGTTCTCGCGTCTAGTCAGCTGTGATTTACAAATCGGGTGTGATATTTATTAAAATTATTAATAAAAAATAAAAGAAAAAATTCAAGCATAATTGAGCTGCTAAGCAGTACATATCGGGTGTGATTTTTACTAAACTTAATATAAAAAAAGAAAAATTAATGCTTAAATAAGCATGGCGGATTCTGTTTGCAAATTAAGAGATTGGTTTTGTTTTATTTGTGGACATTTTAGGCACCATTAAAGCAGAAGAAAGATATTTCCTACAATTGAAGAACCATATTTTCTTTTCTTTGGAATACGATTTTTATCTGAAGCTTGGATACCAAAAAACGTATGTACTACTTGCGAAAGTGGTCTTTTGACCTGGTACAAAGGCGGTACTAAGGCGCTGCCATTTTCTGCGCCTATTACATGGATTGAACCTGAAGATCACAAATCAGATACATGCTATTTCTGCGTAAATTACAAATTTGGTAGAAGCCAAAGGCACTACGCGATAATGACATACGAAGCAACAAATAATGTCATTTTAACAGAAGTGCGCTGTAAAGGTGTTCCGGTGCCTCAACCGCCTACACATACATTTTCGGCCAATATGACAGTCGCCAATACAGAAATAACAGCGGCGGTTGAAAACATATCAGATATAAGTTACTTGTCTCTTGATGGTTTAAACATATGTCCTAATTTGATAGATTAAGCTTATTTTGAAGATCTTGTAAGAGATTTGGGACTAACAAAAGAGAAAGCTGAAATATTATGTTCCAGATTGAAAAACAGGAATTTGATAAAAGCCGATGTAAAAGTTACATTTCCAAGAAAAAGACACGCCGATCTGAAAAGTTATTTTAAAAAATCAGAAGAACTTGTATACTGTTGCAGTATTGAAGAGGTTCTAACATATCTAAAGCTTCCACTGGACTCTTCCGCTTGGCGACTATTTATAGATAGTTCAAAACACAGCTTAAAAGCAGTTTTACTGCACAATGGAAATCAGCATCCATCAATACCGGTTGCGTATTCCACAAAAAAGGAGGAAACATACGCAAATATTTCAAATCTCTTAAATAAAATTGAATACTATAAATATAAATGGGAAGTATGCGCAGACTTCAAAATGATTGCAATATTGACTGGAATGCAAACAGGATACACAAAATATATGTGCTTTCTTTGTAAATGGGATTCACGTGCTACGAGCAGCCATTATCATATTAAATATTTCGAAGAACGAAAAGAAAATATTATTGGTGACTTAAATGTAATCCATGAATCCCTTGTCCCAAAAGATAAGGTCATACTTCCACCGCTGCATATTAAGTTGGGCGTGGTGAAATATTTTATTAAAAGCTTAAATACACAAGGAAATGCTTTCAAACGCATTCAAACAATTTTCCCCAGATTATCTGCAGCAAAATTAAAAGAAGGTAAAATACGGTTTTAAGAAATAATTTATTTCATTTAATGTAAATTACCTTTTCTAGGAATGCTCGTTGGACCCGATATAAGAAAATTATTACAAGATGAAGAATTTTATGGTCTTCTGTCGGATATGCAAAAGACAGCATTTGACTTTATGCAGCTAGTTATATCAGAATTCCTTGGAAATTCAAAAGCACAAAACTATGCAAAAAATATTGAAAGCATGCTAATCGGTTTTAACAATATTGGCGTTAAGATGTCACTAAAGCTGCATTTTCTGCACTCTCATCTCAATTTTTTAAAGAAAACCTTGGAGCGGTTTCAGATGAACACGGTGAAAGGTTTCATCAGGATATAAAGGTATTGAAAGAAAGATTCAAAGGGAAATCCCAAAGTGTAATTCTTGCTGAATACGTATGGGGCTTGTACAGAAACCTTGACCCATCGGAACATTCACGTCAAGCTAAATACAGGAAATCATATTAAGTTTAATCTTTAATCCATTGTCATACTACTGCTTTTTTCCAATTCCCTTTTACTCGAAAATTTGAAGCAAAAAAATAAATATGTACATACTATAATAAACCACTATTATAACAAAATTATAATTTTTTTATAGAAGTTGGCGTGTAATTTTGCCAATTAATCGTAAAGAGCTTTATTTACAACAATGGTGTCTTTGGTGACCCCCACTGAAATTTTCCGGCAAACATTTTCATAGAATATTTTAATCCTTAAATGTCCTTTTTTAAAGGATATTTTTTAATTTTCTCGAAAAAAGGGTCAAATTGACCCATAAAGAGACCAGTTAGAGGGTTAATATCTTTCACAAAAATAATCCTCATACAATTCCACAATACAACTCTGACCATAAGAATTCTCTCAGATATTAACTTACAGCATTTTTTTCATATAGTATAATGCTCCCTTCGACCGAAAAATGAAAACTTTGACCCACTGTAAAAAAATACTCAGACGTGCTCAACATACCCTTTCAGAAATATAGGGTCGCTATTCTGTTCCAAAAATGCTGTTGGACAGTGATATTAAGGTGGATCGATTTTTTACTTTGAACGATTTTTGATTATCATACGGATGTAAGACTTGAGGATGGTTATATGAACTATTTAAGAAAGTATATACTAAAGCAGAAAATATTTAAAGGTTGAACTTTTAACTTCAAAACAAAAACATATCTATTTACTAAGTTAAATTTTTTACGAAATATATTTCTTTATTTTTTAATTCCATTATTTTGTTACCGCTTTACAGAAGGGTGACACATATGCAAAACGAGGATTAATTCAAGAAAACCAGTAATTTCTGACACAATATTTTTTTTTTGGATTCTGTATATATTGATTACTAAACAAACTTTTGTTTTAAAATTTTAGTGGAATTTTAATTTTATTTAATAGACTAAAAACTAAAAAAAAAACTATTTAATTTTTTCGAACAAATTCAAATATTACCACGATATCAAGCCTTTAATTTATAATATAAGATTTTCTAAATAAGTTTTAGGTTTTTTTTAATGGAATTTATATTCCTAAAAGATATATTACGAAACTAAAATTCTACATATATTTGTTGTTTTTTTAATTAATTTTAAAAATTACGTTTAAGAAAGCCTCTAATTATATACATACATATATATAAATATATTTTTTGAAACAAGGCACATTCATTTCTACGATAATTGAGTTAAAACTAATTGAAGCATCCCACTATTTTATATTCGCTTTTAAAAACGTTTCCTGCATTCTATTGGCACCTTCCCACCGAGATTTAAACACGTACAAAAAATGGGAAATCTATTCATAAAATGTAACATTTTGAAGGGTTTATACGTTTGATGATTTCCATTCTTGACTTTATCTGTGTATGTTGCAGATTCAAATTTTTGCATAATAGGAAAAAGTTCTTGACGGGAAATGAAAAAATAAAAAAAAAATATAACCTGTATTTCGTTTTATCTTGCATCAAATACCAAACAGAATTAACCATACTAGAATAATATGTAGCACAATATAAAACAACAATAAAAAAACTCACGGACTTTATTTCTATATATAATACAGACCTGGGTGTTAATTATTACATTTCGTTATATATTACAGACTTATAGCATGTAAATGTAACTGAGCTAACTTTAAATATAAATTACAAAAAATTTTTGTAATTAAAAAAACTCAACTAAAGTCACGAAAAAATTAATGGAAATGAAAAACCTCAAAGTGTTTTGCATGTAATGTGTTTCTTCAATTAAACCTACTTTTTTGTAATTAATACAATGTTCTTACCATTTGAGGTAACTGTAATTGAAATGTAATCATTAACGCCCAGGTCTGTTACAAACATCATACTTACAATAAAAATAACTAAAACAATCACTTCAACGAAACAAAAAAAAAAAAAACAGAAAAAACGAATTTAAGCTACGGGCAAGGTTTTTTTTGTGATTTAGCCCAAGTATTCTCACAAATATTTTGAAAATCAACATTTCTTAAAAAAAAAACTAATTTTTTGACCAATTTTAAAAAGAGTTTAAAATTGGTCAAAATATCTCTTAAAATATATTAATTTTCACTTTTTAACAAATATTGCCAAATTAGCAAATATTATTTAACTTTGACAATAGAGCTAGGCTAGATATAACCTAGGCAGTTTATTGGATTTAGTCAGGGAGATAAGCTGACTATTGTAGATTGCGGCCTCGGGGTCACCCCGACCAATAATTACTCTTTGCTTTTTAGGCCGGGGCTCCCAATTCTTTATCTTTACCTGCCTTTTCTTTCTTCTTTTTTCAAAGAATATCACAATGAATCCTATGGGTCTCCGAGTGTACTTTATTATAATCTAACCCTCTATATTTAGGTTAAGGTACTTTCCTCGTTAGATATTTTATTTACGGTTTTTAACTTTTGTAACCTTTTAGAAAGATAATGAGTATTATGATTCTGTTATAATTTCAATAACAAAATTAAAAAAAAATAACATAATATACTTGAACAACCCAGATAAATTAAAAGTAGTTGTACCTAAAAAAATTTATACACATTTTATTATAAACTTCTTTATTCATTTTTTATTTTTTTTAAAACTTTTTTCACATTAAATACAAACTTAATTATATTTGTAAATCGTATTTATATTTACATAGAATTTGGCAAATGCTGTCTTGAATTTGCAATACAGTTTCATTTTTAAAAAATTTTTAGGTCACTAGCCATATTTAACAAAAAAAAAAAAAAAAAAACGAAACAAAAACTTTATTAAAAACGACTTATTGTACTAAGAAAGCCATTTGTTGGCAATGAGAAGGTATCTGAAGTTAATTTAGAAATAAATATTTATTTTAGTAAGATATGATTGATTTAAATGGTCAGTGGAAAAATTTTGAACTACATTATGAGATTCGCTTAAATGATACGAGTATTTGTGGCAGATATCGTTGCATAGAGAATTTTCTTATGAGAAGAGGAGAATTAATAATTATAGCCAGTTTGAGGGTTAAAATCACCACTAGCATGACCCTGACCAGGCTGGCCGGGAGGAGGAGGAACATATGATGAACCTGGACCGCCGGGAGCGCTGCCGCCACGACCGCCAGCACCACCACCAAAACCACCCGCTCCTCCAGCACCGAAACCACCAGCTCCTCCTTTTCCACCGGCTCCACCTCCTCCGTAACCACCCGCTCCGGCGCTACCAGCTCCTCCCGCGCCAGCTCCTTTTCCACCTGCACCACCGGCTCCAGCACCACCACCGAATCCACCTGCTCCACCTTTACCACCGGCTCCACCAAAACCACCCGCTCCGGCGCCACCAGCACCGCCGGCACCTCCTCCTCTACCACCAGCACCGCCATAGCCACCAGTGCCGCCTGCTGTTCCAGCACCACCACCAAGACCACCAGCTCCGCCGCCACTACCTCCTTTACCTCCGGCGCCGCCATAACTACCAGTGCCACCACCGCCTCCTGCTCCAGCACCGCCGTAACCACCAGAAAAGCCGCCTTTACCTACGCCACCAGCTGTTGCGCCACCACCTCCAAAGCCACCGGCACCACCAAAACCTCCAGCTCCTCCGGCACCACCTCTACCCCCAGCGCCGCCACTTGCTCCAGCACCACCACCGGCACCACCTCCTCTTCCGCCTGCGCCACCACCAAAACCACCAGCTCCCCCAGCGCCACCAGCTTTACCACCAACGCCACCTCCTGTTCCGGCTCCACCACCAAATCCACCTGCTGCTCCGGCACCACCTCCTGCCCCAAGGCCGCCACCATAACCAGCACCACCTCCGGCTCCTAAACCACCACCTCTTCCGCCTGCACCGGTACCTCCACCGTATCCACCACCAGAACTTCCTCCTGCTCCGGCACCACCAGCCCCTCCGGCGCCACCACCTCTTCCGCCTGCACCGGCACCACTCCCATATCCACCAGCACCTCCGGCACCACCTCCTGCTCCGGCGCCACCACCTCTTCCGCCTGCACCGGCACCACTGCCATATCCATCAGCACCTCCGGCACCACCTCCTGTTCCGGCGCCACCACCAAAACCACCACCTCCTCCGGCACCAGAACCACCACCTCTTCCGCCTGCACCGGCGCCACTACCGTATCCACCACCGGCACTTCCTCCTGATCCGGCACCACCAGCAAAACCACCAGCTCCTCCGGCGCCGCCACCTCTTCCGCCTGCACCAGCACCACTGCCATATCCACCAGCACCTCCGGCACCACCTCCTCCTCCGGCGCCACCACCAAAACCACCACCTCCTCCGGCACCAGAACCACCAACTCTTCCGCCTGCACCGGTACCTCCACCGAATCCACCACCGGCACTTCCTCCTGCTCCGGCACCACCAGCTCCTCCGGCGCCACCACCAAAACCACCACCTCTTCCGCCTGCACCAGAACCACTGCCATATCCACCAGCACCTCCGGCACCACCTCCAGCTCCTGCGCCACCACCAAAACCACCACCTCCTCCGGCGCCACCACCACCACCACCACCTCTTCCGCCTGCATTGGCACCACTGCCATATCCCCCAGCACCACCGGCGCCACCACCAAAACCACCAGCTCCTCCGGCGCCACCACCTCTTCCGCCTGCACCGGCTCCACCTCCTGCTCCGGCACCACCACCAAAACCACCACCTCCTCCTGCACCAGAACCACCACCTCTTCCGCCTGCTCCGCCACCTCCACCGTATCCACCACCGGTACTTCCTCCTGCTCCGGCACCACCAGCCCCTCCGCCGCCACCACCTCTTCCGCCTGCACCGGCACCACTGCCATATCCACCAGCACCTCCGGCACCACCTCCTGCTCCGCCGCCGCCGCCACCACCAAAACCACCACCTCCTCCGGCACCGGAACCAGCACCTCTTCCACCTGCACCGGCACCACCACCATATCCACCGGTACCACCGGCACTACCTCCTGCCACGGCACCACCACCAGCTCCTCCAGCGCCTAAACCTCTGCCGACTGCACCACCACCAAAACCACCAGCTCCACCGGCACCACCTCCTGCTCCAGCACCGCCACCATAACCTCCACCGGCGCCTGAACCACCGCCTCTACCACCGGCGCCACCCCCAGTACCGGCTCCACTACCAAAACCGCCAGCTCCTCCGGAACCAGCACCGCCACCATAACCTCCACCGGCGCCTGAACCACCGCCTCTACCTCCAGCCCCAAAACCTCCTCCATAACCTCCAGCTCCTGCACCACCACCGGCTCCGCCAAAACCTTTAAGTAGAAAACAGTAAATTCAAAATTTTTAAAATATATAGAGTTTATATATTTACTTCCAGCACCACCTCCTGCTCCGGTACCGCCACCTGCCCCACCACCGCCTCCGGCGCCTGAACCACCACCCCTACCGCCGGGACCACCTGCACCCGAACCTCCACCATAACCACCAGCACCGGTTCCACCTCCTCTACCTCCAGCACCAGCGCCTCCTCCATAACCTCCAGCCCCGGTGCCACCACCTGATCCTCCAAAACCTTTTATAATAAAGAATTAACATAAAATATTCTTAAAATGTTTAAAAATTAAAGACTTACTTCCAGTACTATCACCACGACCACCACCTCCTCCATAGCCACCACCTCTACCAGCTCCTCCTCCACCGCCGGCACCTCCCGCTGCAATACCTGAACCACCTGTATAACCACCACCGGGAGCTGGTTGAATGCCTTGTGCTGCCAATGCTTTTGCTATAGCTTCTGGTATAGGGGGTGGAGTTGGTAATAAATCTCCCGCAGGTTGAAAACCGTTTTCATCAGCTGTATATGCAATTTCAATAACTTGACCATCGGGTGCTGTATATGAATATGTACCCATAACAGAGGGAATTTCATTATCAGAACCTTTGTTTTTGATGGTACCCTCCTCTTCAGCTTTAATGCCATTACCGGTTTCATAACTAAAACGATAATTGCCATCGCCATCATTTTCATTAACAAACGATAGTATGGGTATAACATCTCCGGAGGGAGCAGATGGTCCAGAAGGTGCTCCAGGTCTGGGACCAGCACCACCACTGGTAGGACCAAACGGTCTGCCAGGACCACCAGCTCCAGAAAAACCACCTAAACCATTATTTCCACCACCGCCGCCTCCACCACCTCCAAAACCACCACCCGCTCCACCGCCATAACCACCAGGACCTCCAGCACCTCCTCCTCTGCCACCACCTCCACCCCCTGGTCCTTGTAGACCAGGACCCCCTCCAGCTGTAGCAGCATTCGGTGGAGGTGGTAAATATTTATTATCTAGCCGGGCACCACAAGCTAATGTCAATAATGTCAACAATAATGGCTAAAAGAAAAAAAAACAATGAAATAATTTTGAAACATTTGGTCACATTAATATTCTTATATATTATGGCAGTTGGTAATACATTTTACCATAACATGTCTATAAAAACATAATTCTGCAAAGACGTTTAACGACGTGATACACGTTTTTCATGCTGTCGGCATTTTCGACACTACTAAACTGTTCATCATCGTCATTGACTTGTAATATTTAAGAATTTGTGTTTTTGAAGTTGTTTTTTTTTTTTTGTTTTTTTCTTTGTCTGATGCAAAGCGATATGAATCTTTCAAGTAAAAGCGGAATGACTCAAATGGCAGATATACTCTTTTGTGTAAATTCTTTGCTAAATGTCAATCGGTTTTATTAAAAAGATGTAGATGCACAAAAAAATTTTAAAATTTTGTTATTAATTGTAGTAGGAAGTACAAAAAATAACGGTTATCTAATATATTTATTTGCATCCATTCAGAAATCGTAGAGAGTACACTCAGAAAAAAGTTAGTAGAAAAATTTGTAAATGGTTTTTAATCCCACTTTACTATTTTTGTACTAATTTTTAGTAATTCTTTTTTTCTTTTTTGCTATTTACATTCTACAAATTACAGAATTTTTACAGAATATTTACAAAATTTTTGTTGCTAACTTCAAAAATCATTTTACAAATTTTCGAACACCATTTGCTAAAATTAGCAAAAAAATATACTAATTTTAAAAGAGTGGATATTAAAAGAAATGTTATTCCTTATTATCAAAACTTATACTTACAAACTTAAATTGCCTTAAAATATTACATAGGTTGAAAACAGGGATCGAAAGTAAAGATACTTTTCACAACCGATTCACGTCCAAAAATAGGACATCCACTTAAAATAGCACAACAAACTTTTTTAGTTCTAAAAATCAGCCCTTAAAACAATTAATACTTGACCTTAATATCCAAAAATTTACTAACAATACTTTTTCAAAACAAAAATTAGCAAATTAATTAATTTATGATAAATTCTTTTATGTTTTTACTATTTTTTAAGTCTTTGAATTTTTTTTTTTTAATTTTGTCAAAAATATTTTTTGAAAAAAATAAATAAAATAAAAAAAAAATGTTGCTCGAATTCAACTATTCAAATAGTTTTTTTTATAAATTAATGTTTTACAATTCATTTAGATTACATCAATTTACTAAAATTTAGTAGCGCTTACTAATTTTTTATACTATTTGGATTGTACTAATATTAATAATATTCAGTAATTTTTTTTGCTGAATTTAGTGAAATGATTTCAAATTTCACTTTATAAAAAGTTTACTAAAATTTAGTAGCGGTTACTAATTTTTTCTTCTAATTTAATTACACTACACGTCAGCAGACATGTGTTGCTAAGATTAGCAAAAAAAATACCGCTGGGCTCAAATTAGTGGTATTAACAGAAAAATTTTCATTTGCCATTACAGACTATTTTTGGTGAGTGTACTTAAGTCAACCATAGGTTTTCTTTAATAAACTTGTCTTAACTGAAATCAGCCGGTCGCAAGACATCCAATAATTTTGAGCTAACGCTGCCTTATCCTAGTAAAGTATTTTCAATCGTGATGTCGTTAGAAAATTTTTGAACACAATTTGCACTTCGAATCAAATTATATAAAAAACCGATAATCTGCATATTGATACGACCTAAAATATTGCTTCGTATTCTAGAAAGGTCGGAAACTTTTGACATGCTGTACTCACATCTAAGACAACAATTATAATTCCTAGGAAGGAATTAAGAACCAGAATTAAGCAGTTGAAGGACCGAGAGATCTCTTTTCAGAAGGAGTTGGATGAAAGTTTCGAGACTGACGCTTTCTATTTTGACACTTCAATGTTTAAAAGGTAGACAAGGGACTTTTCAAAAATGGGGTTTGAGTAATTTTCCCTTACGCACTACCGCATTCGGAAATTGTAAATCAGAAAGTATTTTACTATAGTCTACATCAAGGGAAGGGAAGATGTATCAGATCATCATACCTTCCGGTGACTTGTTTATCTTGACATCAGGAAGGGTTCCGTTAAACAGCTCGAACGCTGAAGTATATATATAACAAGGAAATTATACCAACGAAGAGTTTGCTCTTCATACTTAACGAAACTGGGATATGTTTTGTGGAGGAGGAAAAATTTATGTATTTATGGGGTTTAAAAATTTTCGATTATTTTTTCGCAATGGGGATGGAATAGAAATTTTTTAATTTAGGGTTAAGTGCACATACCGATTGTGAATCATGGTACTAAACCCTAAATTAATCATTATCAATTGGGACTCATAATACGGAAATCTAGCTTAGATGTATTATCTGAGATATCAAATATTCTGACTGTTCACAAGGCGTCTGCTAAGTGTTGTATCGTACTATTGGCAACGAAGTTATTGTCATTTTATTTAAAAAAATAAAACACTAGATGGTTCATGCAGAGAAAAAACATAGTTGAGGCAATCATATTCTAAGAGCATCATATATTTTTGGGATTATGATTGTGCCAAGCTTAGTTATCATATGCCAACCTTAGTTATCATTTGATAATAAAATAACCATAATTTTACCATAATATTGTACCTTTAGCTGCATTATGATTCGAAATTATGAAACAGTTCTATAAATTTAAGAAATGCTTTTCGTAAAGAAAAAAATTGATATTAAGTACTTTTCCAAGAAAACTTCTTTGATTCTATGGACTTTTATAAGAAAAAGACTTTAAGAAAAATTTTAAGAACTTTTTAATAAATGAAAACATACATTCTATGAAATTTTAATAATAGAAAAATTCTCAGATTCTAAGAACATTTTCAAGGCTTCTTTTAGATAGAAAAATTCTGAGACTGTAAGTCTCAGAATTTTTCTTTCATTAGAATCAAAGAATATTTTCACAAGAAAAAGTCATTAGAATATAAGTAGCTTTCATGATAGAAAGTTCCCAGAATCCAAGAACTTTTTATTCAAAGAAAGGCCTTATAATGCAAGTTTTTGTTTAATAATATATGAATTTTTATTTAAGAAACAGTTTACAGAATCTGAGACCTTTACTTTAAAAAAAGTCCATAGAATCTAAAATATTTTTATAAGAAAAGTCGTTATTTTACAAGAAATTAATTAATAAACATATTTTTTTTTTTTCATTTTATTGAAAAGAATTGAAAAATATAAAACTTTATACAGAATCTTTTTGACAATGAATTGATTAGTGTAAATTATACTATTATATGTATAAGGCATTTTCGAAAAAAACCCCTAGGTGAAAATTATCACATATAATCACTTTTACATTATGTTTTTATTGAAAAGAATTAAAAATATAAAATCTTAATAAAAAATCTTTTCGACAATGAATTGATTAGTGTAAATTATAATGTTATATATATAAAGCATTTTCGAATTCAAAACCCCCCGTTGAAAATACTCATATACTCGTATTATAATTTTTACATGGGTGACTGAACTGATACAATTTTTTTTTATAAAAACAAGACCGTATTATGACTGTAAATGTTAAAGTCATGTTTTTTTTTTTTTGATTTATAAATATCCATTAATTGTTTTCAGCATTTTATAATTCCATAATTGTCATATTTTTTTCATAGTCAGAATTTTTGTTACCACAGTATGGTTACAGCTAATCATGTTATAAAATGGAAAGTGGAAATCACAAAATATTTTCTATAATAATGATGGTAGCGAACATATTGATGGTTAACACCTATTAATAAACCAATTACTTGATTGTGTCAACCATACCCGAATACAGCAAACATAATGTGGTAGCAGAGAAATGTTGTATAATAATATGATGATACAACAATACAATACTTGTACTTCTTTGTTGTTTCACACTTTTCGCTTCAAATTACAATACAACTTAATTTAATTCAATTTTTAATTTGGAATTTTAAAATTTTATATATTTGCATAGAAATACCTAAATTAAAATTTGAATAATTTGTAATTAAAAATTGTCGTTTTTACAGTTTTCAATAGATTATAATAATATTGTAATTAGTAATAACTTTTGTTAACAATTGCAATAAGATAAATTCCAATTATTATTATTATTATTATTTGTTTTAATTACAACAATATATGATGAGAATTATGAATCAATATCCAAAAATATGTATTTAACAAACAAAAAAAAACACAGTAACATCATCATTTTACAATATAATTAAAGTTCATGCCCAAAAGTTCATAGCAACAATTCAAACTTATAGTGTTAAAGTGGATAAAAAAGTGAAGGGAATTTCCGACACATCAACTAACTAATATATAAACAGCACGTTTAAAGACTGGGTCAATCGTACAATATAAAACAGCATTAGAAAAATAAATGCATGAATGTGCCACTAAATACTACTTTATGCGCCACTGCATTAACCTGTTAACTGTTAAAGATGCATAAAGACATTTTTTTTTAAATTAAAACGCAAGAGGTATTTTTGAAGAAAAAATATTAAATAAGCCTTATATGAAAAAAAGGCAAAAACAAATTTAATTTAGCAAAATAAGCAAAATATTTAACAAATTTAAAAATTCTTATATGTTTAAGATCAAAACTTGTCGTAAATTTAATTGTTCTATATTTAAAAAAAAAATAAACAATATCTGGCTTCTTTTTGGGTTTGCCTATTTGTAACATTTACATTTATACAATTCCATGCAAAAGTTATAAAGAGAAAATTTTATAAATAAAGTTTTTTAATAAAACATTTAACAGGTTAAGAAAATGCCAGGTAATGAACAAGAAAACCAACAACATTTGTAATAAGAAACATCTTCAAAAGGTGAGGCAAAGCAATATTCTCTGATTTTTTATTTGCCTTTGTTGTTTTAAAAAAAGGTGCCATACTTTAATATGAAGAACTACTTGAATGATAAAAAAATATACAGCAATACATTTTCTATTCTTTCAACAATCTGCTAAAATAGACAATATTTAGAAATTACACCATTTACATAAGAAATGTAAATCCTATCTATAAAATGTTAATCCTTTCTTCCATTCACTTTTTATTTGAACCCTGTAATGCAGGGACCACCAAAACGCAATTCTGATTTTTTTGATTACGAGGGGTTTATACACAAACGCTTAATTTAAATAAAATACAGCTTTATTAAACAGCTTTATTATCAAAAATTTTATAAAAATAAATTTTTTTTATTTTTTCATTACCAGAATTTAAAAACGAAAACATCAAAATTGTATGTTTTCCCAAAACAAAAAAAAAAAAAAACAATACTTTATTTTAAATTTTTGAATGATATTTAGTGCGATTTTTTATTATATTCTTTCTAAATTGTTCAAATGTAAAGAAACATGATCAATTTTTTTGGAGAATAAAATTGAAAAAATGAGATTAGAGCCAGCAGGAGAGAATACAAGTATTTTCGGTTGCTACAAAAACATTCATGCTTGCTTTGGATTAAGTATAATTTTTCAATTTTATGGTCTATAATTTACTTGGCGGCTGTAAGCATACTGTGGTAATAAAAATTCTGACTATGCAAAAAATATAATAATTATAGAACTATAAAATGTTGGCATTAAACAATAAATATTTAGAAAATAAAGAAATCATGACTTTGACATTTACAGTCATAATATTGTCTTGTTTTCATAAATAAAAATTGTATCAGATCAGTCACTCATTGAAAAATGATAATGTATGATTATTTTCACCTGGGAGGTTTATTTTCAAAAATGCGTTATACAAATAATTTACACTAATTAGTTCAGTGTAGAAAGGGCTTCAAATTTTTCATTTATTTCCAGTAAAAACAATAAAAAATATTTTCTAAAAAATATGTTGATTAATTTGTTGTAAAATAGTGAATTTCTTATAGAAAAAGTACTCAGAATTAAAAAAAAAATATATTTTTTATAAGAAAAAGTCTGTAGAACTCAAGTGTTGTTTTGTACGAAAAGGTTTTTTTTTACAGAATATTACATTTTTAGAAATTTTTCTGATAGAAACTTTGTTAGATTCTATAAACTTTTTGTTAAAGTAAAATTCTAAGATTCTGCAAACTGTTTGTTAGATAAAAATGCATATATTTTAAAAATGCATATATTCTAAAAACCTTTTATTAAAAAAAAAAAATATTTTAGACTGAGGAATTTTCATCATGTTTGCTAGTAGAAGGTACGAGGTAAGTAAAAATGGAGCGCTACACGAATGAACAACGCATTCTCATTGTGAAATTGTTTTACCAAAATGGTGAAAGTTTTGCGGCTACAGTTCGCAAATTGCGATCAATTTGGGGTCACAATAATGCTCCAAAAGAGTCAACTGTAAAGAGATTAATGGATAAATTTGACGAAACTGGGTCTGTTAGTGATGTAAAGACAACAACGCGCCATCGACCAGGTCGATCGACCGAAAATGTCGCAGCTGTACGTGATGTCGCTCACGTGATGTCGCTCAAACTCCATCCACCTCAATTCGACACCGAGCTCAGCAAATTGGTGTCTCCAAATCCACTTTGCAGCGAATTTTGACGAAAGATTTGCATCTTCATGCAAACAAAGTTCAATTGACTCAGGAACTGAAGCCAGCTGACCATGGACAGCGAAGGGAGTTCGTTAATTGGGTATTGGAGAGACAACATGAAAATGCTGATTTTGCCGATAAAATCATCTTCCCCATTTTCATCTTGATGGCTTCGTCAATAGGCAGAATTGTCGCATTTTGGGTGAGGAAAATCCTCGAATGATTCACGAGAAGCAAATGCATCCTCAACGTGTCACTGTGTGGTGTGGTTTTTGGGCTGGAGGAATCATTGGACCTTTTTTTATGAAAATGAGGCAGGTCAAGCGCAAATAGTCAATGGTGTTCGGTATCGTGAAATGATAACCAGTTTTTTCTTGCCTAGAATTGAAGAAATGAATGTGGAGGGCATGTGGTTCCAACAAGACGGTGCCACATGTCATACAGCCAGAGAAACAATTCAATTGCTGCATCAGTCATTTCCCGGTCGTGTTATTTCGCGTTTTGGAGATCAGAATTGGCCGCCTAGATCGTGCGATTTAACACCATTAGATTTTTTTCTTTGGGGTTTTTTGAAGTCGATGGTTTACGCGAATAAGCCGACGACAACTCAAGCCTTAAAAGAGGAAATTGGACGCTGCATTAATGAAATACCGCAGCATTCATGCAAAACGGTCATTGAAAATTTCATTAAAAGATCGCGTGAATGCCAGCAAAGCCGCGGCGGCCATCTGCACGATATATTGTTCCATACATAACCTTATTCTGTATACTTTTCGATATAATAAAGTTTCACGATTTTTTTTAAATATCTGTGTTTTATTTAAAATTTAAAAATTGCGTTCTTCTTGGGACACCCTTTAGTAGATCTGGTCAAGTCCCAAAAACAGTCCAACAACGAAAATTTTTTGAAATTTATCGAACTTTATTTTTCTTTAATGAAACATTAATATTGTAATATAAAAATATAAAAATGTAAAATTTATTATTAACAAATTCTACCCTACCTCAGGTCTCTTAATGTTATAAATACAAAAAAATTAACATTTTTTAGGTGTTCATATCATTTCCTTAGATGGTCCGATCAAAAACCATATTTCTCCTTAATTTTAGTAAATTTGTTTTTTTACTATTTCGGAAGGACTTATATTAGGTATGAATTGTTGGGTCCAAGCTTTGTAGCATGAGTCACGGAAAATAATAATATATATTGTGAATAGAGTGATTTTATATACTACTTTCAGTAAATTAAAAATTGAAATTTTGCAATTAAAAAAATATATAATATTAATTTCTGTATTGTGCGTCACGACTTGAGTTCTTTCAAAAATTACATTAAAAATTGTGCTTCCGATTATTCGATCCTGGCGGTTAATCTGTTTGGGCATTATTCGAAAAATTACGAAAATTAATTAATCGATTTTTCGGGTCGATTAATTGTAAAAATTATTAAATATATCGTTCACCAGTAAGAACACAGAATGCTGCTTTTTGCGAATTAATTGTTCAGGGAAATTCAAAGCCATCTGATAATTTTTAAAGAATCAGGCATTATAATCAGGGGTTGGCCCCCTTGTACAAGTAAACCCTTAAACCTAAATTAGAAAAATGAAGTGTATGCAGTGTTTAACTCAGATAAATTATTGAAGAAAACTTTCTAGATAAACTAAACCTGCTTTAAAACACTATTCAATAAATAATTCTTAAATATATTGTGTTATTTCTGCGAGTTTTATAAAGTTTGATAAAACTATCGCTGCATTTTTAATTATCTGCTTAAAAGTTATAGAAGTTTTCTATTATAAGAGCTCAGAAATCCTCGGAGTATATAAATTGTAACGATTTATTTTATGGGTTCTTTTTAAGTTTTTCTACTCTTTTAAAATTTTTTGACAAATCAACTTTTTTAAGTTCTATCACACAATAGACTAATATTTAAGCCGCACATTTTTTGTTCTTTTCAAATCTTCAAATCATACGAGAATGATTCATCTGGAAAAAGATTCATCGTTTTTTTTAAATATAAGCATGTATTGGTTTTGCACTACTAATGCGGGGTAGAAGCTGGTTGAACCTTTACGCCACCAAAAAACCATTCTCTTCACACCGTTTGCCTACAAGCTGGCATTTTATGCCAGCATAATTGTTCTAATGTGTGATAGCTCATTGAAAACAATTTTAATATGTTGTTTTTGGCGCTGAGGCAAAAATAATACTGAATTATAAATGTACATGAAATGCAAATATAAATAAAAAAAAACAGTAACGGCATAATAGAAAAATACTTAGCCATGTGTTTGATTTGTTGGAACAAAATATGCATTTTAAAAGGTTTTGTTTAATATCTGCTGCTTCTGGAGGTTTTAGCTTTTATAATATAAAGGGTGTCCCAAGAAGAACGCAATTTTTAAATCTGGCAGCATTCGAAGTGTCATTGTTTGACATTTGAACAATTGTTATTGTTTGCTAGTAGTAGGTACGAGGTTAGTAAAAATGGAGCGCTACACGAATGAACAACGCATTCTCATTGTGAAATTGTTTTACCAAAATGGTGAAAGTTTTGCGGCTACAGTTCGCAAATTGCGATCAATTTGGGGTCACAATAATGCTCCAAAAGAGTCAACTGTAAAGATATTAATGGATAAATTTGCCGAAACTGGGTCTGTTAGTGATGTAAAGACAACAACGCGCCATCGACCAGGTCGATCGACCGAAAATGTCGCAGCTGTACGTGATGATGTCGCTCAAACTCCATCCACCTCAATTCGACACCGAGCTCAGCAAATTGGTGTCTCCAAATCCACTTTGCAGCGAATTTTGACGAAAGATTTGCATCTTCATGCATACAAAGTTCAATTGACTCAGGAACTGAAGCCAGCTGACCATGGACAGCGAAGGGAGTTCGTTAATTGGGTATTGGAGAGACAACATGAAAATGCTGATTTTGCCGATAAAATCATCTTCAGTGACGAGGCTCATTTTCATCTTGATGGCTTCGTCAATAGGCAGAATTGTCGCATTTGAGGTGAGGAAAATCCTCGAGTGATTCACGAGAAGCAAATGCATCCTCAACGTGTCACTGTGTGGTGTGGTTTTTGGGCTGGAGGAATCATTGGACCTTTTTTTTATGAAAATGAGGCAGGTCAAGCGCAAACAGTCAATGGTGTTCGGTATCGTGAAATGATAACCAGTTTTTTCTTGCCTAGAATGTAAGAAATGAATGTGGAGGGCATGTGGTTCCAACAAGACGGCGCCACATGTCATATAGCCAGAGAAACAATTCAATTGCTGCATCAGTCATTTCCCGGTCGTGTTATTTCGCGTTTTGGAGATCAGAATTGGCCGCCTAGATCGTGTGATTTAACACCATTCGATTTTTTTCTTTGGGGTTTTTTGAAGTCGATGGTTTACGCGAATAAGCCGACGACGACTCAAGCCTTAAAAGAGGAAATTGGACGCTGCATTAATGAAATACCGCAGCATTCATGCAAAACGGTCATTGAAAATTTCATTAAAAGATCGCGTGCATGCCAGCAAAGCCGCGGCGGCCATCTGCACGATATATTGTTCCATACATAACCTCATTCTGTCTACTTTACGATATAATAAAGTTTCACGATTTTTTTTTAAATATCTGTGTTTTATTTAAAATTTAAAAATTGCGTTCTTCTTGGGACACCCTTTATTATAAGGTTGAAATAGCTTTAAAATTTAAGAATTGTGAGAGTGAATTATTATCTCTCAGAACCTGTGTCCAGATTTTATAAGATGATTATTGTTTATCGTTCACTTTCGAAATTAAATATCTACCATATTACATAAAAATTGTAAACTGTTGTTGCAAATTTGGTAAACGACAGTAATTTTTAATATTATAGTTCAACAGTTAGGTAAGTAGTATACAATAATCCCCACTCGTCTTATAGAATCTGGGCAAAAGATCAGTAATTTAACAGGCAAATTTTCTGTTTCTAAGAACGACTTGTTGAACAACTTCTTGGCATATATAATCTGGTTATATTGCATCTTATGATTTAAGTTAAGGTAAACGCGTTCTGGTTCCATAAAATTCGTTCTAACAAAGTATGTTGTAGAATTCCTAAAAGAGGTAAAATATTAATTTTCTTTTATGACATCGATAACAAATGCAACCTTGTCTTGAATTACATGAAAATATAATTTACTTGATTTCGAATTTTTCAAGGAATTATAACAAAAATTAAAAATTGTATAATGTATTTCCTAAAGGCTACATATCATTTGCTTTAACACAAAACTTTGTGATTAATTAGTTTGCAACAAATACCTGTTCGAAAATTATGTTTTATGCCATATGCCAGGCATCTGTTTTGAAAGGCCAAGGAAAGTCCAATGTAGCGTTTGTCACGCAGGATTAGCCAATATAAGAACTTTTTCTTAAAGAGAAATACTGAGACTAAATCTAAGAATTTTTCTATTTTTTTATTAATAAAAATATTCATCATATAATTATAAATTATATCCTAATACCCTAACCGAGCACTAGCAACAAAGGCTATCGGCTCGTTGTAGCGAAATCAGACCAGAGCCTATGGTGGGAATTGAACCCACTATCCCCGCACTCATAAGCTAGCACACTACCAACTAGTCTACCGGGGGGCTCAATTTTTTAATTATATCTATTTTTTTATTAAAAAAGTCCTCAGAATTTATAATTTGTTTCCTTAAAAAACTCCATAGAATCGAAGAAGTTGTCTCGAAAAAGTCCTTTATGTAATTTTTTTTCTTTAGGAAAAACATTTCTTCAAGAAATATTTTTAAATTTAAAGAATTTTTTCCAAGTATCGTACTTCACGCCCTTTGATCTTCTAATTATCTATATTACCTGTAACTGACTGAAAATAACTCCCAAATATGGGCAAAAGCTTAAAGTAGAGGTGAAGTATGTAGCTCTATTGATTCATTGGCTTATCATCGGAATGTGGTTTCTGCACTTTAAATAGTTTGTAAGTTAAAATAACAGAAAATGTCATTTACATGAAATGATATTTCATTTAAAAACCGGTCTACTTAATTTTCATTTAAATTAAATGCCTTTTGTTATTTATTTTTAAATGTTGATTAATCAACTGACACATCCGTAAGAAACAAATGATATAATCAGTTAAAATAAATGTCAAAATTTTATCTACCAATTCCTTAAAAAATAAATGTCTATATCATTTACTTGAAATTGTTTCCCTTTTTGAATTTTTTTTTCTCTTTTTTTTTTTAATATACTCGTACAATACAAAATATATGTATGCATATCTATAGACACTTTTTGGTTAATGTGTTTGTGTATGTATGTGTGTTTATGAAGTTCTTTTAATTTGAATTAAAAAGTTTTTGTATATATACAATTAATTTAAATAAAAAAACAAATTTAAATTTTTTGCATATTTGTTTTAGAAACAGACAGCAAACAAAATTTAAATTTGTAATATCTGTTACGGACACAAATAAACCACAAATTTCTGTTTTCTGGGTAAATTTTTATTAAATTTCAAACAAATGATAAAAACAAGTAAAAAAGGGCTAAATTCGGCTGTGCCGAATCTTTGAATACCCTCCACCAAAGGGGCTGAAGATGATATACGTATATACTAAATTTTTAATGAACTGTAATATGAATATGTTTTGTCAATTTATGTAACGAACTTTTGTTATTTAGTTTTAGTAATGTTATTTATTTAGTTTTAGCAATGTTATTTACAGCGGTCTGCTCTGTTAGCGACTTTAACATTGTTCATTTTTACGTTAACTTAGTTATCAGAGTAACACACATATAGCTCTAAGAATGTTATTATTCTCATAGTATGTATGTATGTAAGACAATAAATGTAATCGAACAATAAGAAGACTTAATAACATTTTTACTTACTTAACAGAAAAAAATAGATACAGAAAAATTGTACAAATTTGTATGGAAAATTTAGAGGTACCTTCACATTTTCACTCATATCATATCATCTGGGTAAAAATAGGCACCCCTGCTTGCGTCTTCGCGTCGTGATCGCCATTTCAACAGACAGACAGATGGACAGACAGACAGACAGACAGACAGACAGACAGACAGACAGACAGACAGACGGACGGACATCGCTAAATCGACTTAAAATTGCATAAGGATCACGAATATATATACCTTATGGGGTCTTAAACCTATATTTCGACATGTTACAAACGGAATGACAAACTAATATATACCCTCACCATATATGGTGGAGGGTATAATAAATGAAACTGAAAAAAATGGTAAATGATAATAAATCATTTCGAATAAATGTATTAAAAAGTTAATATAGATACTTCTTTGAAAAATAAATGTATATTCCTTTATTTTTAAATGGAACGGAAAACTTTTTTATTAAACTACAAACAGTAAACTACATAATATTCTGAGTGTGTTACACTATTTTTCCGATATTAGAATGGTACTTCTTCGGACGAGATTTTTTTTTATATGTTCCTATAAGGAGCATAGGGCTCGGTCGAGATAAGTGGACTTAATTCTAGTCGATTGCCTATTGGACCTTACAATGCTTTACGGAGAGAATTCAATCGGACTGGGCGTATAAGGAATATGTAATCTGTAAAATCCATAAAATCTACTCCCACTTTCATCCTTCTCATAAACTCTCTTCACGATATTCAACAAATACACTGCATCTCTAGGGGCAATCCTTTAGTGTTTGTTGATTTAACGATGTGAGACAAAAGGAATTTAAATTTAGGAGATGCAATCATTATCAAACAAGACTGAGGACATGACATTGGACCAAACTGCTTTGCATCTGCATCCAAAATGACAAATCGATGAAGACAAAAAAAAGACCGACCTTTTTTTAAAAATAACACTAGTAGCAGATTTTAAGAAGTGCCTAGCTTCTTGAAATCTGCTAATTCGAGTACGATGAATTCGTTTTTCGAGCGCTAAGCTCGTATTCGCGATATTTCCGATTTAAAATTTCAATGCCATAAATAACATTATTTATACTTTTGGAGTCATATTTGAAATTAAATCAATTCCACTCTGTTAAATACAATTTTCCGGTATTTTTTATCGCGATATTTTTTTTTTCGCAAGAAATATTTTTCTTAACTCTATAACTTCTATAACTCTATATTTTCTAAACCCTGATTATACACAAAATAACATTGTAATTTCAATTTGCAGAAAAAAATGTTTTTGCGAAATTTTTTTATTTATAATTTTTTTTTTTTTATTTTTATAAATTCCTATGCTACTTTAGTATTGAATTGTATGTTACTTTAGTATTGAACTTTTATATCGCGAATTCGATAATTAACTTCGAAAAACGACTAGCACCATTGAATTCACCGAACTCAAATTTGCTTTGCCAGTAGAGTGCTCAGTTTGTAAGTGTCAAATTCGAGGACAGTCTAATTTAATAGTACAACTAAAAATTTTCGGCACGATATCACCGGAGCGCGGTCAAATGTCGAGTAAAATTTCTTCAGTATTTTTAAAGATAGAAATCAAAAATCATTTTTTAATTATTGAAAAATTAAAGGGTGTAAATATTTAACTCAGAGATGGCAATACATTACGTAGTAGAAAACTTTTAAAGTATGTAGTTACAATAAAAAAAAATGAAATATTTCAGAGGTCATTATTTGCACAAAAAAAATCAAAACAACAAAATATCGACAAGAACTAAAAATGTTACATGATTAAATGCACTATTCTCTGAATAAAAAGCTTAGAAACATTTTTCATAATAAAGAAGACAACAATGATGATAATTCTGTTAACAGGTACAAGTACGATGAATTAAAAACATTTATGTATGTGTATTCTGTTTTTTGTTCTTCTTCGTTTTTATTTATTTATGCAATAATTTAATGATTTTTTTATTTTTGACAGTTAAAGTGCATGTTTGTACAATAAATGTTCATAAATTATGATTATGTCAAATGTATATAAAATACAAAATAAATTAAAACCTAAAAGTACGAACAATGAAAAAACAAGAAAAAAAAATACTAATAAAACATCTGTGTAATATGAATATTAGTTTAGAAAAATGTTTATTGAACTATGACATTATTTTGTCATTTATGTTGTTGGCGCTGATTGCTAAGATGTTACTCTCTGGCAGTTGCTTTTTTTTGTATCTAATGAACATTCATCACGTTTAATCTTAAACTTTAGACAAACAATTTTCATATAAAACATTAAAATCATTAGTAATTTCAAATTTTTGGTTGAACCTAAAAAATCAAAAAGATATTATAGAAACAAAAATCGTGCGAATCTTCTTCAGTTTTTCTTGTAGATTTACAAGTAAATTCATTACTTATTTTTTATTATTGTGTATCTCGGTAAATATGTATTTTTTTCAAATAATTTGCAACTGTTAATTATTATACTGTTAAAATATCAGTTATCTTAGTGTCAAGTTGAAGTTCATTTGCTAACAGTAGATTGAAATTGTATTGTTCGCATTAGATTTAACACGTTTAACGTGTAAAAGGTTATTTTGATTAAAATCAAAGTAAATATAGTTTTACAAAATGTTATAAATTTAGGTACTCACGTTTAAAGCTTGTAAATGAGTATACATAGTAAATATTAGTTATGTTTTTTTTGTGTTTAATTCGCCAAGCAAATTGATTTTTGATTAATCTGTGTTCTTTCATGTGCAAAATATTAAATACATTTATTTACCACTCCTTATTAGGGTTAACATGGATATGAATCATATCTTATTCATGTTTAATTTACAATACATTTTTTCTAAAATATTAATGCATTTAATCATTGAAGAAAATCTCCTGTTTAAACAAAAGACTTAAGAAACAAACTCATTAGAGGATGGTGAGAAATTTAAGGGATTTTTTTTTCTTTTTCAATTAAAGTTTACTTCAGTTCTGTGACACGGTTTTTGGTGTTAGTTCTGTGACTGGTTGTTTTGCGTAAGTTTAATGACAGGTTTTTCTGCATCCTAAAGTGAAATTCACTTCCTACTGTATGACAAGCTCACGGACTCTGTTACTTGATGAGACCAGTTACTTGATGAGACCAGTTACTTGATGAGACCCGTTACTTGATGGGACCAGTTACTTGATGAGAGAATTCCGATTCTTACAGATAGGTGCCTATATATTTATTTTAATTAAGTTTTGCTATGTAATAATGAAAAATAATAATTATTTTTATGAAAATTATAAATTGTGTAAAATCCAGATGAAAATAGTTCAAATATGTTTCCCACACTCAAGGGAACACAAATTTTAAATTTAGGGGAACACAGATTTTAAGTTTCAAGTTTCTAGAAAAAAAAGGTTCGACAGGCCCTTGCAGAAATTTCCAAAAATCCGGCTTTGTCAGTAGTTAGCTCAGATTCCATAAAACAGGTATATTGAACTTCAAGCTTCTAGCCAAAGGGGATTATTCAGGCTGTCAATAAAGAGATTCATTCATTTACACCTATTTTACAGATGGCAGAAAACTGTGCGGGATTTTTGTCCCTCCCAAAAAGGATTTTCAAAAATCCCGTCTTTGCTGATGTCTACACCGGAGACAACTTTCTACCTTAAGCGGTTTGGGCGGGCCCTATGAACCCACATTTTTACTACTCTCCTAACTTCAGGAAATGCATATTTTAAATTTCAGGTTTCAAGTTAAAGAGGAATTTTCCCCCCTTTTTGTCTTCCCCAGGGGAATTTCCAGCAGTTTGGAATAATTAATGTTGATTGAGTTAAAATGAAATTTACTTCCGATCAGTATATGTTTTTTAACATCGTCCTTTGTTGCTACAAAATTAGCTGCCTGCTATTGTTGAAAGATATGTGTTTGATTTTTTCTTTTCCCCAAAAGAAAAATCGAAGCCGATTTTAATTTAAAAATATATTTTTTTTTCCATACAACCATCTGGATTTCACAAAGAAAATTTTCGTGTTACTATTTTTGGGTGATATTACATAACGGAAAAATAATCCAATTGATATTTATGCAATGTCAACCAAACATTTTTGAATTATCTCCAAAAAAAAAAATTGGGTAATTGTTCATATAAAATTTATATAAAAATTTAGGAAGATTTTTATTTGCCTACAGCTCTAAGAAGAATTTTTATTTTGAATTGTATTAATTTGCAATATGAAGTTATCCACAACGATGTGGTGATGAGAATCTAGAAAATTCTAACGGTTTGCAGTTTAAAGCACCATGAAACATATTAGCAATAACTTTAAATAATTTTAATAATGTAGATATAGAAAGTGCGCTTGCTAAAAGCTTTAAAAACACTATTTATTATATCCGTTATTTACCGCATCTATTTTACCTAAATCTAGAAATCATGTAGGCAGTTTTGTAAAGGATTATTTAATTTTTTTTTCTTCTCAAACTTGCTTACCATGCTCCATTTTCTACCGAGTATAAAGATAAATTTTATAACCTAAACTGCTTTACTACTTAAGAAACAAAAGACTTCGAACGCAAACTTGTTTAAAAGCTTATATGCATAATAAAAAAACAGTGACTATTTCATGGAAAAGACAAGCAATTAACGTTTATTTTAACAAGTGCTTTAGTGACTTTTGCTTAAAAAATTTAACATTTAAAGGAATTACGGGTGTTAAGTAGGAAATAAAGAAATACAAAATAGTCCAAGATATTTGATTATTATTTGACAAAACAAAACAACACTTTATCGCAATTTTAAGGTTATACAGAAAACATTAATATATTCAAAACGTTCACTGTATAAGTCTTAAGACATGAACACATCATGTTGGAATTATAAAATTACAAAAGCTTTTTGACACAATACAATGCTACTAATTAATTCAGCACAGACTTCTTTTAACCACCTAATTTTCTCACACATCTTAATATAAAAAAGATGTATATTCTCTAGAATCGATTTGCATTTTAAAATAACTGACATGTTTTAAAAAATATAAAAAACTAAAAAAAACTCACTATGCCACACATATGACAATAGCAATAAGAAAAATTTCAAATAAACTACATCTGCAATATTAGAAAAAAAGCAAGTACACGAAATATTTTTTATAGCTTCTTCAACCAATAGATGACATTTAAAAAACCATTTATTTATATTGGAAAATATAAAAAGAAACAACTGATTTTATTTAACTGAAAACAAAGATTAGTTATTCCCATAAGGCTACATAAGTTGAGCTGCCTGCTCGCTGACTGGGCTCATTCATCCAACCACATTCATTGTCTTTTAAAGGGGGGCTTACTGTGACGTCGAAATCCATAAAGGCTAGTAAGGCTGGTATTAACTAACTAACATTCTCATAGGAGAAGATACAAATAATATAAAATATTATAAAAATGCCGAAAGTTAGTGGCTTCTTTAGTTATAGAAGCTTCAACTGAAAATCGTGACCATTAACTTTTTGGGTTTGACTTTAGGTCTTCAAGTCAAGTTATATTCTTTTTTCTTTATACTTATTCGTTATATACCTTAGCAACTACGCCTAACTAACTTAAATAGTTGTATTAAAGTAGTTATTTTCAAATCAACATGTTGTGTTTGTTTGTGGAATTGGTTCAAACAAATTAATTTGAAATTAATATGTTTCATTTAGCTGTTGTGGTAATTCTATATTAGATATCATTAAACATTAAATTTAGATCATTTATTTTATTTAATTAATTATTTAAACAAATCTGTTACTCATCATGATGCATGATATTAAACTACTTTGAAACTTGATTTTATTTTTAATAGATATTTTTTTTTTTTTTTTTAGTATGATCATTATTAATTGGAGCATAAGCATCAAATATTGGGTTTCATTAATTCTTTATTAATTTTAGATACAGCGAAAACTGTAAATAAGGGACATATTTTCATAAAGAGCAAATTTAAGACAATGATGCATGGTGTAGCCTTTATTATAAAAGAGTTTCTAAAAAAAACGTCACTCTTTCCTCAACTAAATGCTAAATCGTATTTGATATCTTTTTACCCGAAAATCTTTTAAAAATTAATATTATTGTATCGAAGGGTAACAATTGTAGCTCTAAGCACAGAACCGTTCTTTGATGTTAACACACCCAGGTAGAAAAATATGAAGGGTACAGTATTGGCATGGTGTTGGAGACGGTAATACATGTCTTGGGAATGTGTTAGATTTTTAACCTTTACAGTACCAGCACAATGTCGAAATGATAACAGCAATATACACTTGGCCTTAGGTACCTGACAACGTTGGAACAGCGCTGGATTTTAGTATTTAAATTAATAGTATCCAGTAGTGTGCCAGTACTTTAAATAAAATAATTCAGTATATAGCCAGTACAATAAACAATTAAAAATGTGGTGGTGAAGCACCAGAAATTTATACATTTTTGTTTGAACTTCATTTTACTATTTTTTGTTTTTACTAAAATATAAATTTAAATATTAAAGACATATCACTCATATGCGAGAAGACCGGCATAACTCAAAAACATGGTTTTTGAGTGAATGATGCAGAAATGTCAAGCATGTTATGTTTTCATTTGCAAATATTGATAAAAATATTAAAAAATATACATATATATATATTATACAATATATATATTATGTTATGATAAATTTTAAATGTATTTTAGAATTTTATAACGAAATAATATTTGGGCAGTGAAATATTTCGTAAAATTTCGGCCAATAAATTTTTCAAATTTTTCTTCAAAAAAATTATTAGATATTGTCTTGAATCTAGTTTCTAAATGAACATTTTTCATTAAATGTGTTCAAAATTTTATAAATAACATTAGAATTGCCATAAGATTTTAAGAAAAGTTTCATTGAAGCAATAACATCTCTGTGACCGCTATTGTCTAATATGGGGTGTAATCACTGTATTGCATTTGAAAAATTGTTGTTTTATTACAACTCACTTAAAAAAAATCTTACTGGGTTTGTTGACAATTAGGTCAGTAATTTATAAATTAATTTTGAACAAAAAAAAATCATAACTCTGCAAAAAGCAGCTGAAAAGTTATTGTAAAGAAAATTTCCATTTTCGTATTACACTGAACATTCTACATATAGTGTAATTTGCAGTAATGGATTTTTTTTTTAAAAGGAAAAAAAATACATATAACAGATTTTTGTCAGGATTAACCACAATTTAATTAATACTCTGAAATTCATTGATCGCCGCAATCCTACTTATAAAAACTTCATAAATATTAGGAAAAACTTCACCGATTTTAATCCAATGTAGCTATTGCATAAAAATTAAAATTGATAACATGTTTCTTAATATAAATTGAACTCTTCTTAAAAATGATTTCTTAAAAATAGATTTATAAAATACTTTTTCATATTTGTGAAGAAGTAAAAACATATTCACGTAGAAGTTTGATTAATATGAATAAAAATGCAAACTTAGGTAGTGTTTTGCAATAAATAAAAAATTTGTAAAAGTTTTTTTATAAACAAAGTTATATAAATTTTTATCAATCATTTGATCATATTGATGAAAAACGATTTCTGAAACAATTTCGTCAATATGATTAAAATTGTTTTCCCTGATTGCACTTAAAACAAGTGGCAATTATAGAAAAAATCTCCTCAGAACATGTTTCAGATCTCCTGCCTCTAGCAATGAAATTTTATGGCGAATACAAAGGTTTTTAATATACTTCTAAATCAAATTTGAGGAAAAAAAATTTGGAAGTGCACCAAAATTTTGGAACTTCTTCGATGTAGCCAAAGTTTTCAGTGATGTCATGATTAGTCCAAATCTATTGATTTATGCGTAACCAACTTTATTTTGAAAATGGTAGTTCCCGAATGTTCTTGAACTTGCGTCCATATGATGAAAATATATTGATATTTTCTCCGTTGAGGTCTATTTAAGGGTTAATTTTCTGAAATAAAATGAGTGTATTATTTTACGACCTAGGAAAATAATATCAATATGTTAAAAAATATTAATATCACTAAAAATTGTTCCTTTTACTTTCAATTTTGCCATAATTTAAAGGATTGATGTATTTTATATTGTTTCAAATATTTCGGACAAAAAACCTATAGAATTTGCCAAAACAAATTAAAAAACTTGCCGAACTCCGCTGAAATAAAAACGCTATCCTCGCCAAAGAATAAAATTATACCTTACTTATCTATTTTTGGCATTTTTAATTCAATATATGTGCTTAATAAAACCTTAAAGTGCAATCGCTGATTGTTTGAAATTTGAAAACCACACGCAGAGAAAAACATGGTTGGGACAATCATATTCGAAGAGCATTATATATTTTTTGGTTTATGATTGTGCCAACCATAGTCGTACTATAATATGGTTATCATATTATGATAACAAAATAACCATAATTTTATCAAAATATGGTCCCTACAGTTATATTATGATTCAAAAATTACCATATTATGATTCTAAATAAACCTATAATGATCTTGAATTTATCATAATATGATCGCATGTAATCATAGTATACTCAAAATGCTATCATATTTTGGGCCCCATAACTATATTATGATTCCTAGATTATCATTATATGATCGCTACAATAATATATATCATCCTTCTTATTATACTACGATTATTAATATACATAATATGACTGTCTTATATCATATTATGGCACATTAATAAGCATATTATGATTCTCATATATATATATATATATATTGTAAATATAAAATCCCAGCATTTAAGAATATATGATTGGTTTTTTAAGACATTTTGTAGTAAGAACAAACTAACTGAACTGATAAAATATTGGTTTTTATGAAAACAAGACAATATTATGACTGTAAATATCAAAGTCATGTTTTAATACATGTATAATTATTTATTGATTGTTACCAGCATTTTATGGTTGCATAATTATCATATTTTTTTCATAGTCAGAGGTTTTGTTACCACAATATGGTTACAGCCAATCATGTTATAAAATAGAAGGTCTCAATCATAAAATAGTAAAATTTTTACTATAATAATGATGGTAGCGACCATGTTGATGGTTAGAAAACCAAAAACATGGTTGTAACAGCCATACCAGATTGTAGCAAGCACAATGTATTAGCAGTGATTATGTCGCAACCATGTTTTTTCTCTGCGTGCAGTGTTTAAAAATTCTGATATGAAATTAATTTAAAACAGCTTAGCAAACCATAAGATGAAAAATACTTCTTACTAACCCAAAAACCTGGGAACGATATACGATAGTATCGTTTACGATATTTTATTTCACAACTTTAGCGATATCGTGTACAAAACTCACAAATGATATGACAATTTTTAAAAATAAAAATAGAAAAACGAAAATGTATTTTAAAATTTATTTTGTTTGAAAAAAAAAAAATCAAAAATGTTCAAAAAAGCAAACAAACTTGGAATAAAAATGATGGCTGGACTCAAATTAATAAAAAAAAAATTGTATTTTTTATATCTCCTGGGGAGATATAATTATGATATTGCATGATATCCTCAAGTATACATTTTAGAATAGATTAGTGCACATTACAAGTTTATCTTTTGCGAGGAGGAGTAAATTTTGAAGTTTTGAAAATTCTAGCCATATTCGTAATACCTGGGTCTGGCCAGACCCACAACATTTTCTTAATATTTTAACAGGTATTGCCAATTTTTTTTTTTTTACTTCATTCGAAATTGTGATTCTAAATAGTGATTGTGCATACTTTGTGTTTAGTTAATTTTTTATAAAAATGGAAAGAAATGATGAAGGGATAGCAGAAGTTGTCTTCATCTATAAGTCGTAGTTAGGTTTTGGCTATGTTGCTGCATAGCCAATTCTCTTGAACAGGAAGGAGAAACGGAAGATGGATAAGAACCTTTAGTTGCCGAAGACAATGCAGACTCAGATTATTTGCCGGATAAGAATGAAGCTTCGGATTTCGAGAAAGAACAAGTTTTGGAGATAGAGAAGAATTATGACAGTGATAAAATTGAAGATAATATTCAGACAGTAATAAAGTACAGTCAGAGGGAAATGTAATAGACCCACCCGCCGCTTGTATCCCCGTGCACTTTACTGAAGGTGCTGTTCTTCCAGTGTGGAAGATATTCACAGAGTTGGGTTTATTGCGTTATATCCGATTTGATGATATCCGCACGCACGTAAACTGATAAAGCTGCACCAATTAGTGACATTTGACACAAAGCCTGGAATCTTTGCTCGGCAGACCTTTATTGGTAATTTTATATATATAATATTTGTTATAAATATTATAAATTTGTTTCTTTCCGTTTTTTTTTTTTTTTTGTCAACCAGAACAATTGTTAAGCGGGGGGGGGGGGGGGGGGGGGAGAGTTAGTTAAGTAATGCCCGTGATAAAAAGTCGCTTCTTTTGTGAAAAATGATTGCAGCCCGTATGCCAGCAAATCTCAAGATGCCTATATATACATGTTTCTCATACACAAGTGAGGAGCTACAAGACTAAATTAAGTATTTTCTTTTTTGTTTCTTATAATTATTTTAATCCTGTTTCTTATAATTATTTTAATCCTGAACTATTTTTATTATCTCACGTTTTTGTTAATTTATGTATTTAGTTATTAAATTGTGAATAATAAATAACTTTTTAAACACAAAAACTTTATATTTACTTATACGTTTTCATGTAAAATCGTCTAGTTACGAGTATGTACCGTAGTGTAATCATAAGAGTCAAATATAAGTCAAAATAATTTTTGGAGATGGAATACTATGGTATAAGCGAAATGAGAAAAAATGGTAAGTAATTTTTATTGTCAATTATGTTTATTTTACATCAATGACGTCCTACCAGCAGAAGTTTATCATATTTTGTTATCAAATATATTTTATCAAAAAAAAAAAAAAAATTAGATATCGAATAAGATATCATATATTTTTTGTTTACTTCGATATCGTTAATGATATTGTATTTTAATGGAATAACGATAATTTAACTACGCATTTCATGAAATATATCGAAAATATTATTGCGCTGCTTGATATTTTCGATATCATTATGACCGTTATTTTATGGAAAAACGGTATAATTATCGAATGTGTATTTTTTTCCACTGCTACCTATAATTACATTGTAAGTAAAATTTCAATTTTCGAAATGATACAGAAAAATGCCGAAACAACCCAACTAAATTTTGGGCCGTAGAACACAGTGGTATACTCAGTTTTAAATGATCAGATCAAAATCAAGAGATATTGGATGTTGGAAAATCTTTTTTAAAATTACTTTATTTATTGATTATTTTTTTATTAATATTTTTCAGAAAATAAAACGGCATAGAGTTATTAAAATCTGTTATAATAATATTACGTATACGTATACGTTAATAATATTACGTATACGAATTAAATACATCCCAGTGTAGAATTAATATTGGGGTATCATTTTTTTTTTTTGAACTACAAATAATTGAACTCCTTACCTTCTAGATTAATTTAAAATTAATAGTATTGTAAAAATAGTAAATAAGTGAAAAAATAATAAAAGAAGTCATTGGTCAACAATTTTTAATGTCTTTTCTGACTCTTCAAAACGGGGCTAGCTGCCATTTTGACGTACTTACTGTATTATGTATAGCTTATGATATCTTTTTCGGCAAACTTATCATCTAAATGATATCGTTAAATAAAATCGATTGGTTCCAATGTACTTACCCAAAAGGTAAGTAAATTGGAATTAAAAGAATACAAATATGTTGTAGTAGTAGATAATTTCAATAAATTTTAAAACTTATGATCGACTTTGTTGATCGAGTGGCCTGTGACGCATTAATTGCCGGGGAACTTTTTAAAACTTAGCTGATTTTTAACCGATTTTATTTTTTGTTGCCTTATAAGAAAGATAATTTACTGCAAATGACAATTCTTTAATTATTTTAATTCAAACCCGTTTTAAAATTAAATTTTTTAAGAAAATAAAACTATCCCAAATTTTTACAAGACACGGTTCTACAACCAAATTAACATTTGTGGGGGAAACGGGGGGAAAGGTCAATAGCTCACAATTTGTTTTTTTTTAAGAAGTCATAATAAAAGTCATATTTCAGGTTTGCTGATTTAATAGTCAGAGATTTTGAAACTAATTTTGTTTTTAAAAAATTACTATTACAATGAATTAAAATAAAAATATCAATTGCTTTTTCAATAAAAATAGTTAAAAAGAAACTTTTTTTTAATATATGAGCATATACGAAAAATATTTAAAATATTAACATCCCAGGTGAAAATGTTCATATATGTTTATATATTATCATATATGATTACATGTATGAGCATATATGGTTTCATGTATTAGCATATATGAACATATATGCCATGTATGTAAGCATATATGGGCAAAAAAATTCAAAGAAAAAGTTCATATATGGTAATATATGATATCATATATGGCAATATATGATAATATATTGCATATATTGAACCATATATGTTCATGTATGACTACATATATTATTCCATATATTGGTAATGTGTTTCCTTTTTTTTTATGAGATATGGCCATATATCAAGGCAAACTTGTTTCAATTGTTACAATGGTTACATGTACTATTTTAAAAATCTGGTCTATAAATTTAATAAACAAAATTCAGTTGACTTTTACCAATTCAAAAAAAAAAGACAATAATATTTGTTTTTAAATAATATTTGTTTTTAAATAAATACAACCGAAAAACGTTCGTGTTCTTAATTGTCAAAATTAAAAACTCAAAATATATTTATGAAAAAAAACTAAAAATTTAAGACATATTGTAAAATATAAAAAAAATAAAGGAATAAAATAAGAAATTTAAAATTGTTTTGAATAGGATTATGCCGCTGCAATAAATTAAAGGTAATTGAGATAAAACTATTTTGCACACTCTAAATTTTTATTGGTACAAGAGCGTTTGTCCACATCACTAACATCTTTGTTTTCTTTTTTGAAAATTTCAGTACACCTTTCTCAGCAAGTTTCAATTATCAAGTGGCACTTGTGAAGCAAATTATCATATTACGTGGAGTTGTATAAGGTAGCATGAAAAAAATCCTCTGATTCTTGCCGCCAGCTCTCAAAATGGTACAATAAATGGTAAATAATTTGTTAAAGAAATTTCCACAGATTTTGAGGCTGTTTTTCTTAAAAAATTACTTTTTAGTATGAAAAATATCTAAGAATCACCGTTGTTTATAAAGGATTGTCCACAGAATCTAAAGACTTTTTTTTATAGAAAACTTCCCTAAAACTTTTAGGGAAGTCTTTAATATCTCAGAATCAGAATCTATTGAGTTCTCTAAAGATAAAAGTCATTAGGATCGAAGAGTTTTGTCTAGTAAAAGTCCTCAGATTTTGAGTTTCGCTCTAAAAAAACATCCTCAGAAACTGTGGTTTTTTCTGTGAAAAATTCTTCAAAATTTTAAGTTTTTCTATATAAAAAAATCCCCAAAATATGAGGCTTTTTCTGTAGAAAAAAGTTTGAAGTCTTTTTCCTTGTGATAATTTAATGGGAGAAAATACTCAGAATTAGGGGGTATTTCTATAGGTAAAGGCTGTTTCTTTAAGTAAAGTTTTTGAATATTTTTCTACACGAAAATTCTCTCAGGATCCGAATTATGTTTTGTGTAGGAATAAGTTCTCAGATCTAAACGTTTTTTAAGGAAAACTACTTAGAATCGAAGAGGCTATCTTTATGAAATAGTTTTCAGAATCAGAGGGTTTTACTTTAGATAATGTCCAGAGAAATGTGAATTCAGAGTCAGATGCAGCAGTTCCTTAATTTGTCACAATATATAATTTATCTTTACTCTTGTAAAAAATATCTTTATTATCTTACTTGAGTATTTCTTTTTTTACTTTTTTTGTAATATGTATCTATCTATATTGTATACTCCTCAAATTAATAAAAACTTCAAATGGAAACAGTGTTTTACTTGTATTTAATTTAATAGAAAGTTCAAAAAAAAAAAATCGCTAAGGTCTACTGAATGTTCAATTTAATTGTTTTCTTCAGAATGTATGAATTCATTAGCATCATGTAAATACGAGTAGAAGTATAATTAAATAAAAAACAAATTAATTAAAATAAAAAACAATTTTTTTGTGAATAATAAAAAATTAATATAGGAAAAATACTCATATATGACCAGATATGAACATTCATATATGGCCATATATGAGCATATATGGCCATATACCCTCAAATTACGGATCCAAGCATATATGGAATAATATATGTACCCATATATGACCATATATGAACATTTTCACCTTGGATATAAAGATATATGATCTAAATATATGGTCATATATGGGTACATATATTATTCCATATATGCTTGGATCCGTAATTTGAGGGTATATGGCCATATATGCTCATATATGGCCATATATGAATGTTCATATCTGGTCATATATGAGTACTTTTCCTATATTAATTTTTTATTATTCACAAAAAAATTGTTTTTTATTTAAATTAATTTGTTTTATACCTTCTAATTTTGGTATCCGAATGTATATGAGACTACATGCATGATAATACATGATCATATTCACCTGGGTAGTTAAAAATATGACCTTACATGATATAATATGTGTCCATATATCTTCGGATTTAAAATTTGAGGGTTTATGGCCGTTTATGGATATATATATCCTGATATATAGCTGATATTTGGTCATATATGATCGTCTATAGCCATATGCGCTCAAATTTAGGATACGAATATATGTGGACATATGTGAGATCATGTATGGTAATATTTAGAACTATACATAAACAAATATGATCATTTTTGTCAATGACCATGTGTTGTTCAAACACAGAGTGTCCGCCGGGAAGGTGTACTACTTACATAAGTCTTGACAGTTCATATTTGGGAGTCGTGATGTAGACACGTGGCAAATTTATTATGGAAAAATATTCGATAAACCAACGTGTTTTAATCGTCAAAACAGCTCGCCCATGACAACCCCGATTTTCATGAAAAAATCATAATGAGTGACGAGGCATATTTTCATTTGAACGGATATGTGAATAAACAAATAGTCGGTTCTGGGCAATGGAAAAACCTCAAATTATTCATTAGTCACCTTTGCATCCATTAAAAGTGACAGTCTGGTGTGCAATTTGGTCGGGGGGAATCATTGGACGTTACTTCTTTGAAAATGAAAACGGCGTAACGGTAACTGTGAATGGGGAGCGATATTGTGATATGATTGAAAACTTTTTAACGCCACAACTGCATGCTTTGGGATTGATTAACATGTGGAATCAACAAGATTACAATGGAATTACTGCGAGACCTCTTTCCTCTTTCAAGAAATGGTGATGTTGATTGGCCTCTACGGTCGCCTGATTTGTGGGGATATCTGAAACGCAAGGTTTATGCAAACAAACCAGAAACGCTTGAGCAACTCAAACAAAATATTTGTGATGAAATTAATAAAATACCGCGTGAAATGTGTGGAAATGTAAAAAAAAAATATGATGAAAAGGGCTCGCATTTGTGAGGTTAACAGAGGCGGACTGATATTGTATTCCATACATAATTGCCGACATTAAATAAAACATTTATCAATATAAGAACCATTCACTTTCATTTAATCAAAAATTATAAACAAACAAAGTAGTATACCTTCCCGGCGGACACCCTGTATATTTCGATTTTTACGTAGCTATGGAGTATATTTCCAAAATTTTAAAAATTATACAAAAATTTGGATACTTGATTGAACTTGAAGTTTCTTTTAGTGCCTGTATAAAACAACTAATTTAAATAATTTGTATATAACAAAAGGTGAGCAGAATAGAGAAGTTAAACGATATTTAAAAATTTTTAAGTTTGTTAAAATTGATTGCTAATTTTTAATATTTCGCCACCTGAATATTTTGAGGTCTTAAGAGCATTTTCATTTCAAATAAATAAAATTTCTGGGAATTTTCAAAGTTCGGAATTAAGATTCCTAGTTTAAAAATTAAATTTTCAAAATGTGTTTGTTACACGGTGTAATTAGCAAAAACTTTTGAAATAATAATTTTTCAACAACATAATTATTTAATTGTGCACTGGTTTTTAATTTTGTTTGTTTATTTTAAATTGATTTAAAATATTAAAAAAAATGCACTTCCATAGTTAAAGTTGATTTAAAGTATATGAGTAATAAAGGTCAAAACACATATTGACTACTGAAATCTATTTCCCATTCCTCAGTTTTGAAGATAAGAATTGTCAAATTTTTTATTAAGCTTTCATTACAAAACTGTATTTTTATGATCGTTAACGTATGAATTCCGTTTTGATCAGTAAAATTGTAAAAAGAAAACAATTTCATACACATTTAAAATTATGTTGCGATTCAAACTGCAATTTTTAGTGATTTATTATTGCATAACTTTTTAATAAATAATCCACCATCATATTCAACACTAAAAACTCACCACTTTAAAAGTGAGCGCCATTTTTTTTGTAAATTGATATCCGTTTGTTTATTTTAAATCCTTTTATTGCACAATATGTTATATAATCCTTTGTTGTGAGTTTTAAAATTATTTTAAAAGTTTTTTAATTGTAACTATAATCAACAACATCACTAGAAAAAAATGTAATTTAATTTATATTGTATTTTATTTTATTGCAGTTTATAAATTTTTAAACAAAATTAAACGAAATAATATTAATTTTTTATTATTATTTTTATTCTAAGGTTACAGTATTTGAACTGCAAAGTATTGTTGTTAAAACTAATGTGCCATCAAACATCAAAGTTCTCTGCCTTTTATACATTTTCTTTCTTTATTGTTTGTTTGCAATTTTTGCAATAGAGCAGAGAATTTCAATTTAAGTTTGGCGCCCAAATGAAAAACTTCATACAAAAACAATAAAATGCAATAAAAGTTAACACACAAAAAACCCCCCCCCCCCAAAAAAAGACAACAATAAAATTTGGTGTTGCCAACCAAATTTTTGGTTTACAAACAAAAGTTTGAAAGTCATTAGAAAACAACAAATTCGAGATTTACTTGCAAATATTCGTATTTGTCATAGTCTACAATTGAGTGAGTTGCTCATTGTTTGTAATTTCCTTGTAATGTTGTACAGGGTAATATGGGTAAAGTAAAGGTTTGTATATCGTAAATATTTTTAAAACTTTAATTTGCTTTCTTCGCTTAAAAGTTCTGAGAATTTAAAAGTACACTAAAAATATTTTTTACAGTAACTGACAATAGCTGAATTACTACAGTGAAACTCGGCTTAGACGAAAAACTAATTTGTGTTAAGTGAGGTTCTTATAAAACGGGGTATATTTTTTTTTAAATAAATTAAAATTGTTCACGAAATATAAAAAGTTTCTAAAAAATGGTTAAAAAAATTTGCGGTCAAAATGTAAAAATAAAAAACTTCTAAAAAAAATTAAAAATTTGTGGGAGATTCATATTAGAAATAGAAAATTAAACGAACTTTTGTTTCTAGGACCTTTTACCGATTTATTATAAACATTTGTTTTTTTCAGTAAAAATTGCTACCAAAGAGGGACTTCCAAATTAGTTCGTATCGACCAAGAACTCATCGTATCCGAAGTCGAGTTTTACAGTATTAAGAATAAAATTTAAAAATTTTTTCTTAGGCTATTTCTTGTTTTATAAATTTAATAAATCCTACGTCTTTAACAAAAATTGCGTTTAGAATAAAATTTATAATAGTTCTATTACCCGTGTTTAGTTTCTGTATTTTTTTTTCATGGAAAATATATTTTACACATCAGATTTCTTTGAAAATTTAATTTTTAATTTAATAAAATAATAACTTCAATTCCGAATTTCACATCTCTAAAGAGTGCACAAGTTCCTTAGGAGAACATTGTTTTACTATTTAACTCTCATTTTTATCACGTTTTTGGTAGGGAACTCCAAAAAATACTGCTTCAGAAAATTAGACCTTGGCCTTCATAATTTCAATAACTCATTTCTACCCTGCGGAAAAAGGGGTTAAAGGGGACCAGTTCCGAAAATACATGCCACGAGATAGGCGAAAAGAGGACCGGTTCCTAAAGTCCTTCCACGTGACCGGTTTAAAAGTCATGACATGTTCTTTTGCGTTGGTTCTGTGATATGTTCTTTGGGCTTAGATGTGTGAGGTATAGGCAAGTGTTCCTTTAGGCAAGTCCTGTCACATGTCACTGAGGGAAATTAACCCCCTCCTAGGACAAACCCATGTTATAGTGTCCAGTCCCCTTCATAAGGAAACGGTCACGTGACATGTCGCAGGATAGATCCTTTTCCTTCAGCTTAACGGTTTTAAACAGGACGTTAATATGGAGATTTTTCGCCTATGCCCGTTATAATATAAAATATATAAACCAAATATCCTGCTCCGAGATTAAATGGATTAGGATGGGCTATGAAGGAGGCATTTTTGCACCAATTTATCCACAGCACAGGTAACACATATTTGAAATTTTAGATTTCTAGCTGAATTAGCTTAGGCAGGCCGTTAAGGGAAAACTTTTGTGCCCCTACCCGAAAAAAATTGATAGATTGGTATGGTGAATTGAGGGGGACACTCTTCCCTTTTTAACTCTATTTTAATTATAGATTTATACGAAATTTAAAAAAAAACATCTCCTCGGTGAATCACCCTATACTCGAGGGAAATATAGTAAATGTATTTAATTTTGTACAAGATATTAAGGGGAGATTTTTTCATTTATGTCAAGTTTTTTTAGTGGATGCCTTCGCCGGAGGAGGAACCTACATGCCCAATTTAAAGTTTTTAGCCCCAGTGACCTTAGCACATTTTTATTGGATACCTGATACCTTAGGGAACGCATATTCTAACTTTCAGATTTTTAGCCTGTAGTGTTTGGGCAGGACGTCATAGGATAGAAGTACTCGAAGAAGAGAGATCTTTTAGTGAATGTCTACATCGGAGGAGGATTTTATATTTTAAATTTAAGGTTCTTAACTCCTACGACATAGAATAGGTGATTAAGACGGCACTTTTTTTTTTTTGTTCTTATTTTTGCCACGTTTTTAATTGGAAATTCCAATTCTGTCTGAAATAAATTAGCCCGGGAAACTATTATTTTAAATTTCTAGTCTAAGGATTCGCTTACGTGACTTAGGTCCCATTGACATTGTCCTCATTTTTTATTTTCGCATGTATATTTTAGTTAAAAATTGACATGTACGCTCTAAGCCCATAAGTTTGGCAAAAGTCCAGTTACACAGAAAGAACTTTTTTTTAGCGAATCCCAGAGTAGAAAACCTTTTAGCATGGCTGCAGGCCGCCTTAATAAAATAATGTTTTTAGGGAAGCTAGTGTTTATTTAATCCCATTCTAGTCGCGGCCAAATGCCAGCTATTTAAATATACTTCTTGTAACGATCTCAAACTGTTCTTTTTTTTGATTAAGTTTGTTTTGATTTCGATCGAAATTTAAGGTATTATGAAAATAATGCCTGACATAGTTCCTAAGCCCGAAATGGATCCGTGAGGTTCATAGGGTTGACTGTAGGTTCAAGAACCAGTTAACTGTAGACTAATCTCGAATATTCCCGATTTTTTCTTTCCAGGTTTCTAAATTTTTTATTTAATAACTTCTATTTTAATTGAATCCAAATTCTAGATATGTTTGATCAAAAAATACGCTTCGTCTGATAAATTTTAAAATCCACTTCACCAAATTTGTTTAATCCAGACTTTAGATTCACAAAGAAAGATACCTAACATAAACACTTTGATTTCGATGAAATTCGGATATGTAACAGAAAAAGAAATTTAAGAACAACCTGCCTCACTTTTTTAGCCACATCGGAGATGAAAAATGTGAAAGAAATTTAGAAATTTTGGGGTACTTTTTAGTTAGGAAGCATCTGCGAAGTGTCTTGATATTGGATTGTTAAGTTTTTCGAAAAAGTACCAAACAAAGGATTCCCGACAAATTTAATAAAATTCAGAATAGCACGAAATTTAAAAAAAGTCACCACGGAATTTTTACAAGAAAAAAAATATGTGAATTTGACAGCTTCAGAAGTATATTTCCATATAAAATACGCCAAATTATTGAAATACAAAAAAGTGCCAAAAAAAAGTACCAGTAAAAATCTCAAAAAATACGTCTCTAACGATATCACACTTTCATACGGTTCTTTCTATTTTAATGCCGAAATTATTTAGTTTAAACCCCTTCAAATTTTCCAATTTGTACTCATTATTATTGCCAAAAATTTTACATTTTACCCATATAATATTGTCTGCTTACATGTTACCCTTTTTAAAGATTTACCTTTAAACTGCAACAAAATTAATCTCTTTCTGTATTTTTTTATTTTTATTTTGAATTTACAATTCTCTTTAAGTATCTCTGGGAAATGATAAACATCATTATGTTCACTCAATCTAAAACAATAAGTTGCAATAGACGTACTATGTAGTACACCAGTTCTTCTCACAAAATGGTATTGTGTCTGACAACAAGTCTATAAATTTTATTGAAAAATATTATGTGTGCTCATAAATTCTCTATTGATCGATCAGTGCACCAAACCCACAAATGAGCAATAAAATACAAATTGGCAAATACAACGATCTTATTATTCATTACTCTAAATGTACGAGGAATGAGTATTACAGCATCTTCTTCCATATGAAAAGAATTTAATATTGAAATTTTAATGAAGTGCTGTATACTGCAGTTACTTACTCGTACTCGTACTTACAAAAATATATTGTTAGTGCATCATTGCACGCCACTTGCTATTGCCATTATTACTATTATTGTTTTTTGATGAGATTTTAATATATTCAGTCGATTTTTTTATTTCTTGGTTTTTTTTATTAGTTTTTTTACCAAGAATCGCTGAATATTTTCGTTCGCGCTGAATTTTTTATAGAAAAAGATTATATTTTAAAGAATGAATTCGTTTTGGAATAAGTTAACTGCAAGTATGAGATCAAATTCATGTGCACTTTAATGAGTTACTTTAGATTATCTTTCTAAACACAAAGACGTGTAACTAAATTGGAGATCTAACCTACCATCAATAAACAGAGAGAAGTCTTTATAAAATATCTAATAGGAAAACTTTAATTGAGTTCATGATATTTGTCTGTAAAATATGGACAAGAAGCTTTCTAATAAAAAGTTTAACTAAAACCATCACAAATAAAATAAAATTTTAACAACAATTTTAAGAAAAGTTTTGTTCAAATTTCAACTAAATCTTGCATTCCTTTCAAACTCTGCTTTCAGCAAAACAACAATAAGTAAATGTTTGTTCATAGTCGTCATTTTCTTCTTCTTATTATTACTGATTATCAGTTTATTACCTGTTTTTTGAGACTTTTAGTCAAAAATATTATTTGAAAATCGGATTTTCCTTAGTTTCTGTTTGGAAAAAAACCAACAAAAAAAAAAAAAAAATATAAGTATGCATCTTCTCATTTAGGGGGCGGATGTCAATAAATTTGGAATTGTTAAATTTAACAGAGCTTCGTTGTTAGTACAATATTTCGATATATACTTAACTACGTTACTTATTGTTAGTTAAAAGTGTTAACTTTACTGTTTATTCATTCTTTTGTTTTATTACCCATAGTACGAGAATTACGATTACATTAAGATCAGTTGCAAAATTATATAAGTAGGTATTCATGAAATTCGTTTATTACAAAATAATAAAAACCTAATGTTTTTTTAAGTATTTTGTAGATCCTCTATCAACACTGAAAATGTTTAATAAATTGATTTTTAATTAATGTTAAAAAAATTTAATTCCATATATTATTTGTTTATAGAGTATGGAATAATGAATTAGATTTAATTGTTGCTATAAAAAATAATGAATTTTATTTGCAAACTAAGGACAAGTTCTAAAAATCTAAGTAGGTGGGCCTTAGAAGCACTCGCATTGTCATACAACTGGGCTGAATCCAGACAAATCTCAGTTATGCCTTTTTCACTCGGAAGACCGGTATCATATGGTATAAGCCTCGTTTCCTAGGAAAAACCGTTAGTGTCTCCGGAAAGTTGAAGTAAGCTGTGCGATATGTTTGAGGCATACCTGGGTCTAATGCATTGATTAGACTAATTAATTGATAATTTCATAACCATTGCATTGATTACAATTGTAATGAAACAAATTTAATTTTCCTTGTTTTAGTTACTGATAATGACTTAAGAATCGGATTTCATTGATTACACAGTGCTACACTGAAAAAAAAACATTCAAAACGACCTAGCGTGCATTATAGGTCCTGTTAAGTACATTACAAATTGTGTCAAAAAAATTCAGAAGTGATTTTAAAAAAGCGTTCGTCAATTTATTGACCTGTAACTTAGTCAGTTTTTTTCGATTTTATTTTTTTTTAACAGGTTTGGAAAGAAAACTGAATAAGCTTTAAAACAGTTATCGGCACTCATAGCACTCAGGGACCGAACACAATCGGCAATTTGCACGTACACTACACGAATGTCAACAAATCTCACAGCTAAGAACACAAAAAATACAATTATTTCATGTTTATGCCGCTTTGTTGAAGCAATAAAGTACACTCTAAAAATTTTTTTTTTATTATTATAGGTCTTTTTTTTATTGTAGGTATTAAGGGTGTCCAAAGAACAACGCAATATTTAAATCTGGCAACATTCGAAGTGTCATTGTTTGACATTTGAACAATTGTTATTGTTTGCTAGTAGAAGGTACGAGGTTAATAAAAATGGAGCGCTACACGAATGAACAACGCATTCTCATTGTGAAATTGTTTTACCAAAATGGTGAAAGTTTTGCGGCTACAGTTCGCAAATTGCGATCAATTTGGGGTCACAATAATGCTCCAAAAGAGTCAACTGTAAAGAGATTAATGGATAAATTTGCCGAAACTGGGTCTGTTAGTGATGTAAAGACAACAACGCGCCATCGACCAGGTCGATCGACCGAAAATGTCGCAGCAGTACGTGATGATGTCGCTCAAACTCCATCCACCTCAATTCGACACCGAGCTCAGCAAATTGGTGTCTCCAAATCCACTTTGCAGCGAATTTTGACGAAAGATTTGCATCTTCATGCATACAAAGTTCAATTGACTCAGGAACTGAAGCCAGCTGACCATGGACAGCGAAAGGAGTTCGTTAATTGGGTATTGGAGAGACAACATGAAAATGCTGATTTTGCCGATAAAATCATCTTCAGTGACGAGGCCCATTTTCATCTTGATGGCTTCGTCAATAGGCAGGATTGCCGCATTTGGGGTGAGGAAAATCCTCGAGTGATTCACGAGAAGCAAATGCATCCTCAACGTGTCACTGTGTGGTGTGGTTTTTGGGCTGGAGGAATCATTGGACCTTTTTTTATGAAAATGAGGCAGGTCAAGCGCAAACAGTCAATGGTGTTCGGTATCGTGAAATGATAACCAGTTTTTTCTTGCCTAGAATGTAAGAAATGAATGTGGAGGGCATGTGGTTCCAACAAGACGGCGCCACATGTCATACAGCCAGAGAAACAATTCAATTGCTGCATCAGTCATTTCCCGGTCGTGTTATTTCGCGTTTTGGAGATCAGAATTGGCCGCCTAGATCGTGCGATTTAACACCATTAGATTTTTTTCTTTGGGGTTTTTTGAAGTCGATGGTTTACGCGAATAAGCCGACGACGACTCAAGCCTTAAAAGAGAAAATTGGACGCTGCATTAATGAAATACCGCAGCATTCATGCAAAACGGTCATTGAAAATTTCATTAAAAGATCGCGTGCATGCCAGCAAAGCCGCGGCGGCCATCTGCACGATATATTGTTCCATACATAACCTCATTCTGTCTACTTTACGATATAATAAAGTTTCACGATTTTTTTTTTAAATATCTGTGTTTTATTTAAAATTTAAAAATTGCGTTCTTCTTGGGACACCCTTTTATTTATTTTGTTGGAAAGTTGAGTGGGAAGAATTTTTTTTATTTTTTTGAAATATAATTAACGAGGCGGAGTGCCTTGTATGCAATCAAAAAATTATTATTATCATTATTATCAATTATTTTTATTTTTTATAATAGAGAAAAACATGAACTATTTTAATTCAATTCATACGGACATTCTCTTATCGATTAATTCATTTATTAATTCATTTATTCATTAATTTATCTAGAAAGATAAAAAATTTCCTACGGTGTAAAACACTAATACATTCATATTCCTTCTTTCTGCCGACCACTGCTTTAAAATGACATGCAGTTTTTTTGGTTTTGTTAAGAATATCTAAAAAAACGAAATTTTTAAACTTTGTTGCTTATTTTCATATGAAACCTTATAAAAATGTATACCTATGTAAAAATAAAATTTATTTCTTAACAAAACATGGTTTTCATTTTTGGAGTTATTCAACTTTTCATTAACACCTTTGTTTCAGCATTTTCTCCCCAGTGCAAAAAAATAAATATGAATAAAAAAGCAATTACACAGAATAAAACTACAAAATTCTGTTTGTAAAATTTTCAAAGAATTTTTATATGAAAAGTGACAATTTACAAATATTTCAAACAAAAAATTGTTAGAAATCGAGTTTAAATTTTAACAAATATTTTTAATTACTTTTAATTTTTTGATACTTTTTTCTGTGTAATTAAACAAACAAATTGATCAACTTAACTAAGCAAAGTTTTTGTTTGTTGTAATTTTACAAGAATACTTTTTTTGTATTCACTTAATAAGTGAAGTTATTTATATTCGATAATCCAGAATTAAATACACTCTTCATTATTGTCAATCTGTATTAATTTCAAAAAAATCACTTTATTTTTTGAAACATTAAATAAGTTTAGAATGTTTTTATATGCAATTTTCAGTTTTATGTATTAGGATAAATATATAAACTAATAGAATTTAATGCCAACACAATGCTAAAATTTTAGTACATCTACCTTTAGTGAAGGGTATTGTTTTTAGATATGATTAAAAAAAGTTTAATTAGTTTTAAATTGGTGCAGTGCTACTAACATTCATTTTTATTAAAATAAGTAAATTTGTAATTTTTGTAATCATTTAACTGCTTTTAAATTGAGTTTAACTTTTTTTGCAGCGTTTTTGTGTTTGCGGTTTATTCGTTGACAAAAAACATCGCTTGGATCTGAAGAAAAATAAAGCTTTGGTAAATGCTTTCAATACAGTTTTTAACACATTTCGATTTTTTCCTCGAAAACCGTGGTCAATTCAGCAGGAAGAACGATTTCACAAAGGAATTTTACAAATGGAAAAGCGTTTCCATGGAAAGAGACACATAAGAATGCTAGCATATTATTGCTGGGCTAGTAGTCATTTTTAACTTTATAATGTTAACTTAGGTTAATATATTTGTACAGTTTTTAATTTACAACTTACATTTTTTCGAACTTAATGGATAACTTTATACAAATTTGGTACAGTTAAGAAAATTTCTAAGCACTCGAGTATTGAAACAAAATCCAATTTTTATAGAAAAGATCAAATAAAATATGCTAAGAAAGCTTATGTTACATGAGTTAACTAAGCGGTTATATCTTAAATTAGAAAAACACGCCCAAGAAAAATTTGATTTTTTTATGCATGCATATTATGAAAGCTATATTCTTGGCTGGCCTTTCCTTTCTTGAAATCAATCTAAAAATGTGTAAGTTAGACGTACGTGGGCGAATCAATAAGTCCGTGACTTCGAACTTCCATCGTAGTTATATGAAATGCAACACTGCTCCCAGCAAGTACCACCTGTTGTCAAATTTGGAGCAAGTTCCTTCGTTTACTTTACGTTTAGAGCACCCCGGTAGGCTAGTTGGTAGCGTGCTAACTTATTAGTGCGGGGGTCGTGGGTTCGATTCCCACCAGAGGCTCTGGTCTGTTTTCGCTACAACTAGCCGATGGCCTTTGTTGCTAGTGCTCGGTTAGGGTGTTAGGATATAATTTGTTATTATTTGATTAATATAAATAAAATAAATAAATAATACTTTACGTTTAACAGCTGTTAAAAACTTACAACCTCGTGGATTTTTTATAAAATGGAAAACAGTGAATTTCGAGTGCTCATTAGAAATTATTTTTTGCGAAAAACCGTCAATTAAACTAAGGAAAAGCTTGATAAATACTATGGGAACTCTGCACAATCGATTTTAATGGTAAAAAAGTTGCTTACTGACTTTCGTTGTGGTCGCACAAGTACAAATGACGCTGAACATTCTGGACGGCCAACTGAGGTCAATACACCCGAAAATGTCGAAAAAATCAACGATATGGTGTTGGCCGATCGAAGAGTAAAAGTGCATGAGATTGTTGATGCCATAGGCATTTCATATGGCAGTGTGGTCTAGATTTTAAATGATCAGTTGGATTTAAGAAAGCTGTCTACAAGATGGGTGCCGCGTCTACGCTAGATTGACCATATACGTAATCGTGTGACTTGTGTAGTCTCAATGGCAAAATTCCATTAATTGGGCTACGAATTGGTACCTGCCATATTTTCCAAACCTAAAGAAGTGGCTCGGTGGAAAGAGATTTAGCTTCAACGATGAAAATGTTCATCAAACAAATGCCTATTTTATGGACCTCGAAAAATCCTCTCGTATTTTATGGAAAGGATACAAAAATTGGAGAAACGTTGGACTAAGTGTATTGAGCTAAAAGGAGATTATGTTTAAAAATAAATTTGTTTTTTTTTTGCAAAAAATATACCGTGTTTTATTTAAAAAGTCACGGACTTATTGATCCGCCCTCGTACTAAAGTACTTTTTCACTTTTTCTTACTTACATATAGTCAGCTGTAATGCAAAAGGGCGTAACTAAAAACATGAACAAAACAGAATCTAGGATGTTTTTAATTTTCCGAATTTTTTGGATTTCCTCTAAAATTTTAAAATGGCAACCCAATTACGAAGAAAAAAATATAATTTTGAAAAAAAATAAAAATTGATTTTTACATTTACACAGCAAAATAAGAGCTAAGGAAGAAGTAGTAAAAACACTACATCTACTGAGCTTGAAGGTGTGTTGTCAAAGTATTATTGTATCAAAATATTTTGTGTGATTTTAAACTTTGATTTCTTTTAACGTTTTTTAATGTTGGTAGTGATGGTTTTATAACCGAATTGTTTTCTGTGTGTAGTAATTTACTTCTGTCTGTATTTATTTAAAATGTTTTATTTTAGATTTTGTTTGTATTCTGCTTTGTATTTGTGTGGGGATCTTAAAAATAAAGAATAGTTTCATAAACACGGGTTAGGCATGGACATAACATGCATGGTGATTTCATTTATAAAAAAATGAGGCATGTGCGGAAGATTCACTTTTAGAAATAAAAGAAAGTTATTCTGATTTTGAACAAAGTTAAAAAATAGTTAAGAGTTGTTTTCTTTTTCTTGTTAAGAAATCAAATTTTTTTTAAACCTTATATTTTGATGTGTTTGATTCAAATACAGTTTAGAGAATTCTTTATGAAAGGAGCCATTTGGTAGTATTAAACTATTGTTATAGTAAAAAAATGTATAAATACCAGCTTGAATTTGTTATAAAAATCTTGAATTGTTATTAAAATCTTTAAGAAAAAATCAATATATATATACAATTTCGGTCAGCCGATTTCCGAAAAAGTTGGCATATAAAACTTATTCTTAAAGTTTTGCTGCAGGGACCGAAATTTTAGATTTTTTCCTCCTAAAAATTATGTGCGAGGTAGTTAAGTTCCTGGTCAGATTTTTCCAAAATTTAGTACGCAATCTTAATTTGCTTAAAAAACTATACTTACCAAATGTCAAGTATCTACGAAGTTTCCTTCTAAAGGGTGTCCCAAGAAGAACGCAATTTTTAAATTTTAAATAAAACACAGATATTTAAAAAAAAATCGTGAAACTTTATTATATCGTAAAGTAGACAGAATGAGGTTATGTATGGAACAATATATCGTGCAGATGGCCGCCGCGGCTTTGCTGGCATGCACGCGATCTTTTAATGAAATTTTCAATGACCGTTTTGCATGAATGCTGCGGTATTTCATTAATGCAGCGTCCAATTTCCTCTTTTAAGGCTTGAGTCGTCGTCGGCTTATTCGCGTAAACCATCGACTTTAAAAAACCCCAAAGAAAAAAATCTAATGGTGTTAAATCGCACGATCTAGGCGGCCAATTCTGATCTCCAAAACGCGAAATAACACGACCGGGAAATGACTGATGCAGCAATTGAATTGTTTCTCTGGCTGTATGACATGTGGCGCCGTCTTGTTGGAACCACATGCCCTCCACATTCATTTCTTCAATTCTAGGCAAGAAAAAACTGGTTATCATTTCGCGATACCGAACACCATTGACTGTTTGCGATTGACCTGCCTCATTTTAATAAAAAAAGGTCCAATGATTCCTCCAGCCCAAAAACCACACCACACAGTGACACGTTGAGGATGCATTTGCTTCTCGTGAATCACTCGAGGATTTTCCTCACCCCAAATGCGACAATTCTGCCTATTGACGAAGCCATCAAGATGAAAATGGGCCTCGTCACTGAAGATGATTTTATCGGCAAAATCAGCATTTTCATGTTGTCTCTCCAATACCCAATTAACGAACTCCCTTCGCTGTCAGCTGGCTTCAGCTGGCTTCAGTTCCTGAGTCAATTGAACTTTGTATGCATGAAGATGCAAATCTTTCGTCAAAATTCGCTGCAAAGTGGATTTGGAGACACCAATTTGCTGAGCTCGGTGTCGAATTGAGGTGGATGGAGTTTGAGCGACATCATCACGTACAGTTGCGACATTTTCGGTCGATCGACATGGTCGATGGCGCGTTGTTGTCTTTACATCACTAACAGACGCAGTTTCGGCAAATTTATCCATTAATCTCTTTACAGTTGACTCTTTTGGAGCATTATTGTGACCCCAAATTGATCGCAATTTGCGAACTGTAGCCGCAAAACTTTCACCATTTTGGTAAAACAATTTCACAATGAGAATGCGTTGTTCATTCGTGTAGCGCTCCATTTTTACTAACCTCGTACCTTCTACTAGCAAACAATAACAATTGTTCAAATGTCAAACAATGACACTTCGAATGTTGCCAGATTTAAAAATTGCGTTCTTCTTGGGACACCCTTTATTTTTGGTTTGTTATATGAAATCAGCACACTGTGCAGAGCGTCGTTATCTACTACGAGTTTATCAAACCAAAAAAAAAAAAAAAGATTAAGGGGGAACGCTGTCGGACTTAGATCATGCGTTTGAACTGCACACTAAAACAAAAACGGTCGGAATACGAAGAAAGGGTAAAAAAACGGATAAGCTTTATGTCATTTCCTTATCGCTTACTTAAAGTTAAATCATAATTGGTTACCAGAAGTTTAAAAAAAACTGTTACACAATTTCTTACGAAAAGTTAAATAATAATTGGTTATTAGTTACCAAATATTCATTTGAATACTTGTATCACTTGTAAGCATGCACAAAAGCGTAGCACCTTACCTTATGGGGGACATCCCATATTAAAAAGTTAGAATTATAATATGTACAAAAGGTACAACGTGAAAACCTTTGAGTTCAGATTAATGTACTAGACTCATTAATTGGTAAGGTGTGGTTTTGCTCGGGTATTTAAAAAAATTCAACAATTTTGTATTTGTCATATATCTATAAATTGGCTACTATGTTTACAAAACATTGACAATATGTATAATATTATAGTTTTATAGTTACATTTATGCTGTATAAAAATAAATTCGAATTTTAATTTTCTAGCAATACATCATTAATAAATGCAAGTTACGCAGTTTAGTGGGACCGAAAAAAAAAACATAAATAGAGCATAAAACAAAATTGCGCAAACCTTATGCATGGTTTTCACTATGTCATTTTTAATGTCAATTTGTCAAAATTATTGGCAATTGTATGAAAACGGGATGTCATATGGTGTCATCTGAGTTTGCAGTCAGTTATGCACAAGAACTGCCGTCTAAAATGACAGACAAGTGAAAACGTCAAATTTCAGTTTGTCAACAGATATGGCAGCATTTTTTATCTAAAATAAAATTGACAACAAGTTGTCAATTTTTTTTTGTTTGACGATCGCAAAGCTGTTATTTTTTTCTTTTTTTTTTTTGCTGGAAAAATTAATTGGAAAAATTTTTTGCTGGAAAAATTAATCGCAAGCTAGTGCGGCAAAACGCCGCACTAGCTTTAGCCATTTGTTTCTTTTTTATCATTTTTAAATTTTTTCCACTTTTTATTGAACACAAATTAATATTTTCTAATCAGCTGTTCGCTCGCCTCATCATATTTGACCTTTGTAATGAAAACGGCGTGTCAGTCTACTGACACCAAAATTTGACATAAGTCTTTGACACGCTCTGCTTTATCGACTTATTGTCAGTTTTTAAGATGTAATGAAAACGCATATGACACAAAATGACGAGAATTCATTTGAGTCAGTTTTTGTTGTTAGTTCATATGACATAATGAAAACTGAATTCCTTATTCTATTATGTGGGCATTCTTTAATTTTTTTTAATAAATATCCGCGTAATATCTTTAATTTTCTAACTTAAGTCGAAAACTAAACTGTAACTAAAATTACCGCTTAAATCTAGGGTTATCTGTAGGTTACTAAAGAGACTTTTGTTTATATCCCACATCCTAATTGCTTTTAAATTAAAGAGTTACTCTTAAAGAATATATCCCAAAAATTATTATTAAAAAAACACACTGAGGCGTATAAGTATTACAAGTATATTACTTGCAATTAAATATAAAGTATACGCATTATGTTTGCGTGAGTGCAAAATAATGAAAAGGAAATAAATTGTTTTAATTTTAAGAAAGAGATATTGTTTGTTAATTTTTATAACACTACTATAAAAAAAATTAACATGTGAAAAAACAGCAGATGCTATTTATAATAATCATACATGTGAATTTGTCATTACCATTGAAATTTAATTACCATTAGTTTGAACTAAAGCAAATGAAAAAATGAAAAAAAAAAACCTAATAATTGTGAAATATTTTTGCATTAGAAGAAACAGAACTTATGGTAATAAAATAGCACTAATGTATTATAAAACTAATTATAATTATTTTAAAAAAGATAAGTTAATAAATGATGTGAAAAAAGATGTTTTTGCCGGGATTATCTCTTAATAGAAGTTATTTTTTAATTTTGAAACTAGTTCTGAATTTTTTGTGTAATCGATAAACTCAAGTTATCAAAAAATTTACAATTTTTTCAACTTTTATTTTATACAAAAATTCTGTGATTTTTGTACACCCAGAGAAAAGATTGTTTGCAATTTGATCAAAACCATTAACATTTATTTGCAAGAATTTTATTTTATTTGGAATAACTTACAATCCATTATTATACCAAAAATATGGCATTGGGAATTAAAAAAAGGAACAAGAAGTAAAAAAAATGAATACTATTATCCAATTATTGGTATATCCAATCAACTTTACGAATAAAATTCGTTTAGAAATTGTGTACAGTAGAAGCAACGATTTATTTAGTGAATGTTCTGGAGAATCAGTACAGTCTTTCAAATTTATTAATAATTTGTCGATATTCGAAAGTGGAAACTACAAATACGCTTATCCTAATCAAATATATGATTAAAATAGAATTTCAGTTGAACCAACCGAATTGTAAATTGTATTGATTATAGAAGCCACTAACGATTGGTATTTGTTAACGAATTTTCTGCTATATTTATTTTCCTAAAAAATTATTTAAATTCGAAATTAGTCATTAAAATTTATAAGTGTTTATGGGCTAGTGGGTAGAGAGCTAGCCTAGTACTCCTAATTTCCGAGGCAAACATTTAAAAAAAATATATTTGTTTTAATTAAAAAAAATATTCTAATATTTAAATAACCAAAATATCAAAGAAAATTAAATTGAATTGTGGTGCAGTAAGCGAGGTTGTGAACTATGAATCTGAATGACCAGGTTCGATACCGGAAAAATTTAATTATCATATTTTTTTAAACATAAAATTTTGTGGAACGTAATAATATTTATGTGGAATATAAATGTTAAATTAGATAACTGAATATTGGCTTTCCCAACTAAAAATATAATTTAATATGGAGATAGTTGATGCAGCCGCCAGAATTCGATTGGCAACAAATTCAGTGGCCAAAACTGATACTGTTTTCTGGGTGTATAAACTTAAAAATATACAGCGTCCCTGTGGTCAACGGATTTGCCACAGGACACATCACGTGGCTGGTCTTTTGAGATAGGGACCGCTTTTAGGAATAAAACCTAAAACAGGTATGGAAATATTTATACGGTACAGGCTAAAAGCACGCAATATCCCAACTATGAGAATTCATTCCAAGATCTTATCCACTTTTCTACAATGCTGCACCGACTGTTCATTTAATCACATGTCAAGAACAGCAAATTAGAGTGGCTCGAAATTTCAAAGGTGGGTTCCTTATGACTTGGGTTGCTTTCGAGTACAAGGAACGTTTTTCGAGTTTTTTATAACACATAAAAAGAATGCGGAGAACTACGTGGAATTATTATACAATGTTTTAATTGACTTTGCTGAAACAAATTATGCAAATAATTTTGTATTTCTGCAAGATAATGCACCTACCCAGCAAAAATGAAGCTGCCAAAGAAGCAATTAAAGCATTACTACTATGGCAAAGGCATCACTTCTTTTCTAATGGTTTCATCGATGAATTTAAGATTAGCGTGTCATAGGATGGAAGTATTCAAATAGAGCTACTAGCATTACTCATACTTTACTCTAAGGAATCAATGATGATAATACAGTGATTAGGTGTTCTGATGCATGAGTGGAAAATGTTCATATATTCTGTAGTATATTTCATTAGAATGCAGAAAAAATAAGTTTAAAGAATCGAAATTTATGCATTGATATACAAATTCTCTTTATTAAAACAAATAAATAATTCTGCATTAGTGAAAAAGCGTTTTTAAATCATTTTTCAAAAATTTTAATGAATTTTTAGATAAATTTTAAAATATTTTTGGATAATTTAAAAACTGGTTGTACAATTTGGAAACATTTTTAGACAATTTTAAAATATTTTTGAACAATATTAAATAATTTTTGTACAATTTTAAAACATTTTTGAGCAATTTGAAATAATTTTTACACAATTTTTAAATTATTTTGATAAATTCTGAATTAAAACTGGAAATGGTGTAGTGTTAATTAATAAACATAATGCAAAAATGCACAGATTGTGTCGTCAAAAAAATATTTAAGGCCGAAAAAATGCAAATGACCGGCCAGCTAGTTTCAATTAAAGTTTTAAAAAAATCTGTTTTTCTTGATATTTCAAAACTTTTATAAAAAATTAAAAACTGCATAAATTCTAACCCTTATGAAATTTTAAACTAAAATATAAAAAATGAGTTAATAAAAAAATTAAAAAATTTCATCAGAACTATTTTTTCAATTCGCATTTATGCTTTAGATTAAAAAAATATACGATATACCATAACTTATGCTTCAGAAGTAATGAAGAGTGATTTTTTAAGGTATGCATCGGGTTTATATCCAGATCACTGCATTTGAAATATGAACACATGAACTTTTTTGGAAGTGCCTTAGAATAACACCAGAAAATCATAAAAGAATGTTAACTGAAGTTTAGGAAGCAATGAAAGAAGTTATAGTCACAGAATGACTACCATTTTTTTGCTGGGTATACATACGGCGAGAGTAACAAAACAGTTTTTTGAAGATAGAAATATCAAAGTTTTACATTGTCCACCACTAAGACTTAAATCCTGTGGAAAACGCTTCTTTCTAATCAAGTTTATAAAAATGGATGCTCTTTTACTTTTTATAAAAGAACTTGGAGATGCCATTAACGAGGAGTGGGCCAAAATTGAAAAAATGAGTTTTATAAATTAATTAATTTAATGCCTATTCGCATAAATTAAGTTTTAGGAAATCGTAAAGGTCAATACATTATTAATTAAAAAATAGGGATATACTTTAGCTACATATTATATTTAAAGTTTCATTGTTTTGTACCATATAAATATTTAACAAAAAAGTTTTTTGTTTTTTGATTTATAATTAATTAGATTAAATAAGTTTGAGGAAGCTATGTATGCTCTGTATTTCCTTTCTTACCAAACGAGTTTATATATACTATATATATTATATATATATGTAATATGAGAATCAATATAGAATTTTAGCCAAAAATCCCAAAAAACTACTGTACGATATAAATATTTCGTTGCGTGTACTACAAAAAAAAACTGATTCTACAAAAAAACTTCTTTGTACCAATTTAATGATATGATCTCGAGTGTCCGGTCTTGGCAAAGGTCCTTTGAGGTCAATTGACTTATCATTCTCTATTGGGTTACTAAAAATGAAATGAAATAAAATGTTATTTTAATTTATAAATCCCCAGCAAAAATGAATCTGCCAAAGAAGCAATAAAAGCATCACTACTATGGCAAAGGCATCACTTTTTTTCTGATGGTTTCATCGATGAATTTAACATTAGCGTGTCATAGGATGGAAGTATTCAAATGTAGTTACTAGCATTACTCATACTTTACTCTAAGGAAGCAATGATAATACAATGATTAGGTATTCTGATGCATGAGTGGAAAATGTTCATATACTTTGTAATATTTAAGCTTTGATGAAAATTTAATTCATAAGAATGCAGAAAAATAAGTTTAAAGAAGCGAAATTTATGCATTGATATATAAATTCTCTTTATTAAAACAAATAAATAATTCTGGATTAGTGAAAAAGCATTTTTGAAACATTTTTCAAAAATTTTAATGAATTTTTAGACGAATTTTAAAATATTTTTGGATAATTTAAAAACTGGTTGTACAATTTGGAAACATTTTCAGACAATTTTAAAATATTTTTGAACAATTTATAAATAATTTTTTCCCAATTTTAAAACTTTTTTGGGAAATTTGGAATAACTTTTACACAATTTTAAAATTGAAAAAATGCAAATAACAGGCCAGATAGTTTCAATTAAAGGTTAAAAAAAATCTGTTTTTCTTGATTTTTCAAAACTTTTATAAAAATTGCAAAACCGCATAAATTCTAACCTCATGAAATTTCAAACCAAAATATAAAAAATGATTTAATAAAAAAATTAAAAAAAGTTCATCAGAACTATTTTTTCAATTTGAATAATGCTTTAGACTCAAAAAATATACGATATACTATAACTTATGCTTTATAAGTAATGAAGAGTGATTTCTTAAGATATGCATCGGGGTTATATCCAGATCACTGCATTTGAAATATGAACACATGAATTCTTTTGGAAGTGCCTTAGAATAACACCAAAAAATCATAAAAGAATGTCAACTGAAGTTTAGGAAGCAATGAAAGAAGTTATATCGCAGAATGACTACCATTTTTTTGCTGGGTCATTATTAAAATGCATAAACCACAATAAAAAATTATCTAAAACCAATTCAAACCTAGACAATTATACAATAAAACTTAAATAAAATAAAATTAATATAATTTAATAATAAATTTAAGTTAAATGGAATTTTAATTATTACACAGTACGACAAAATCAAATTTTTTTTGAGTAAACATGAGAAATGTTAACATAATATGAAAATAGGCTTATTTTGAGAAAATCTATTTTTAAGCTTCGAAGGACTGTGGAGGTTTACTTGTAATGTAATACTATTATAAAAAGTTCTATAAAAACAGAATGGGTGAACCGATTTCAATGCTTGAGCCAGTTTTAAAAAGGGAATTAAATTTGGATTTGTTAAAAACAATTCTTTTTCTCCGCTAGATGGTGCTTTAAATTTCATGTAAAGTTAAAAAATAACCTTTAAAAAATAAATTACATTCTGACGTGCTACAGCAAAACGCCGAGACACGTATTTCTTTATTTTAAGCCTTTTTTTCCATATTCTGTTAACTCATGTGTACCAACCACTGTCGTACTGTGTTATAAATCAAAATGATTAAGCATTAAAAAAAACGTAAAAGCTAAAATTTTTTTTTTTTTAAAGAGAAAAAATTTAAAAAATACTTAAATTGAAAAAAATATTTTAAAACTAGATATTAACCAACAGTGGGTAAATTTGAGGAATTTTTTTTTTTTTGGCAAACTTTTTTCAAGTTTTTCTCCTTAAAATTTTAAATTAAAAATTCAAGTGCAAGTTAGAATAGTGGTTTTCAATTTTGACATTTTAATTCATCAAAGACATTTTCATAAGAATATTTGTTCCGTTTCACTAATATATGCTGAATCTGACCTAGGTTCACCAGCCGCTGGGTAAGTTTTTCAAGAGTAATCTTTTTTTACCAGCCACAGGGTAGACACTTTCAAATCGGCCCTAATTCACCATTCATGTGGTAGATACTTTAAGAGTGGTCCTGTTTTTCCGGTCACGGAAAGGCTATAGAATAGTTCCTTTAAGGGTGGTCCTGTCCACTGGCCACAGGACAGTTTCTTGAACTTCAACGGTTGGAATCAACAGTAAAATGGTTTTTTGTAATGAAAAGATTGGCTAGGTAATAGTTCCCTTTACCCAATTTATTCCCGATATGATATAAAATCCATGAGAGGTCAAGATTTATTTATATCACATTTAAAAAATATATTTAAAATGGTAAAATATTATAATTAATTCAAAAGATTTAAGAAAAAATGAATTAAATATTCATACATAGATCCGTCATATATAATATTAATTTAAATTAAGTAATAAATTAAATTTGCATAAATATTTTATATGAAAAATCCCAAATCGATTTTTATTATTATTCATATATATATTTAACAATACTGAATTTCACGTACCTACCCAGTCAGAAATTCCCAACCGAACAGAAAAACTACTGTTTTTCTTGTAATGTCCACTCTGTAAGAAATGTCCCAGTTGCATCCGGAAAATTCTTTGCCAGTACTATTTTCACCAAATAGAAATATATTTCTAAATATATTACGGACTTATGCCCGTAATTTCAAGAAACAGATACCATCCATTGAATAGATACCTACCGTGTATATGAATAAAAATCAGTATGCATCGATAGAAATCTATTGCTTGAAATTACCAGCATAAGCTGAACAGGGTTGTTGCTTTTTAAATGTGTATTTTTTATAAAAAATTTTCGAAAATTTTTGAATTCAAGGTATTTGGATTTCACAACATTTTTTGAATCACCGACGTTATGCTAAGGATGGCAATTATGCTCCATCCAAATATTTGCCTCTGTTATTAATTGGCTAACAGGATATTGTTGATCCCAGGTCCTGAGAACGCATAACCGACCTTCATCGATATCCTGCCACCCATGTGCCAATCGTATTTTTCTGCTTGGGTACTTGTTAAAATTTAGCTGCCTAATAGCACGAACATTGAAAATCATCAATTGTACACTTAAAAAAGTTTGTAAGTTAAAATAACTGAAAATATCATTTAAAATAAATGATATTTCATTTAAAAACCGGTCTACTTCATTTTCATTTAAATTAAATGCCATTTGTTATTTATTTTTAAATGTTGATTAATCAACTGACACATCCGTAAGAAACAAATGATATAATCAGTTAAAATAAATGTCAAAATTTTTTACCTACCAATCCTTAAAAAACAAATGTTTTTTTCATTTACTTGAAATTTTTTCAGTTTTTGTATTTTCTGTTTTTTTTAATATACTCGTACAATACAAAATGTATGTATGCATATGAAGCTATAAACACTTTTTGTATGAATGTGTCTGTATATGTATGTGTGTTTATGAAATTCTTGTAATTTGTATTGAAAAATTTTGTATATATACAACCAATTTAAATAAAAAAACAAATTAAAATTTTTTGAATATTTTTTTTTTTGAAACAGACAGCAAACAAAATTTAAATTTGTAATAACTGTTACGGACACAAAGAAACCACCAGTTTCCGCTTTGTGGGTAAATTTTTATTAAATTTCAAACAAATGAAAAAATAAATAAAACTGAAATAAAATGGTAAATAATAGTAAATTATTTCGAATAAATGTATAAAAAAGTTAATATAGATATTTCTTTAAAAAATAAATGTATATTCCTTTATTTTTAAATGGAATGGAAAACTTTTTTTTTAAACTACAAACAGTTAACTACATAATATACTGAGTGTACGATTTAATGGATTTATATGTAGATGATTCAATACGGATGAAAAAAAACCTGATTACGTCACTTGTTAATAGCAGGGTCAATGGGTTTGATTGAAGTAATATGATGTTAAATGACAAAAAAAATAGTTACATTGCAATTAAGATATTTTAATTAAAATTCAATAAAAAGCTGACAAATTTTAGTTTTTATTTATTGTTTATAAGATCCGCAATTTTGATATGCTAATTAAATTCATATGTTTGAGGAAAATTTGAATAAATCCTAAAATTTATGATTCATATGTTTATTATAATGTTAATATTCATAAATGGTTTTTGACAACAATGTCATGTTGTACCAACATTTTGAAACCCATAATTTTCGATTAACCATAACAAATTTAATCTTTTAACAGAAAAAAAATTAACAAAACAAAAAATAAGATGTAATTGTTAACATTTAAAATTATTGAAGAAGAAAAAAAATCACCGACAAAAAATCATGTCAAATTCAGATATTCTATGCAATCTCTCTATAGTATTATTTACACGTACTGGCACAAACTTAACCTTGTTTTCAATTAAATGAACAATATCTATCTAGTATAACATATGATGTGACTGCACTGTTTGTTGTCATCTATATTGATTGCAAAATACATTCTAATTCTTATTTTGGCATTCAAACAAAAATCTTTAAGCACATACTCATCTCATTATAAAGTTTTCAAAGTAAACAGTAAACAAAAAATAAAATGTTCACTTATTTCAATATTTTAAATTTTTGAAGATTCCATGTAAAAATCGAAATATATATGAACATACATGGGCCGTTATATGCTCATACATAATATACATAAATGGATAGTTCAGTATATGATCATACATTATCTCATATATTTCCATATATATTCGTATCCGAAATTTGTAGGTTTATGTCTGTACATTCATACATGACCATACATGAAAAATATATGAGCATATATAATCATATAAAAAAATGTACCGCCATATAATCTCAAGTTTTGGATCCGAAAATATATGGTGATATGTAAAATCATGTATGTATGGTATTAAACTGAACTATCCGTTGACTTATCTTGCATACTCATATATAATCATACGTATACAAGCCCATATATGATCATGTATGATCATATATATTTTGATTTTCACAAGGGATAGCTAATTTTAAACAAATGGATTTCATCAACTCATACAATTTGTGTCAGCCAAATCGATTTTTATACTTTTAACTTGCTCCGAATTCTAGCATTGTTACCTTAATTAAATTTCCACTACTGTTGAATTTTAACAGCGTAAAATGACATTTTAAAAATGTTTTCAATTTTTATTTTAAAGTCATTGCACGCAGCTCATTGACAGATTTTAAATAATACACTTTAATATGCACGTTTTTCTTTTATTATCCAAACATTGTATTTAAGTTTAAGGTTTTTTTTAATAAAAGAAAAATAATATACTGTCCTAGAAAACTGATGATCATAGATAGTACGCCATGGACAAAATTCTGATTCTGAAAAAATATAAAAAAATTCTAATAAATATTTTCCAGCGTTCCGACTCTTAACTTCAAGGCGATCTGAAAATATCCACAGCACTATATAGAGTAGCATGTAATATATCACCCGATCGCTGTATGCTTCAACTTTCGCACATCACGCCAACTGTCAGTTTTGTGTAAATATTTTTGAAGTAAACAGATACAGAATACATGGCACTTTATACTCTTAATTCTTTTGCAATGGACGACTTTTTTCCAAATTTTCGATGAGAAACGAGGCAATTTTTATCTGAAAGGATACGTAAACAATCAAAATTAGCCGTTATGGGGAACTGAGAATCCATAGCATCTACTCCAAATCACTCCATGTTTAAATCGAAATATAATTGAAATACATGATCATATATGGTTTTGTATTGTTCATTTATGTCCTTATATATATTCATATATCTTCGGATTCGTAATATAAGGGTTTATAATCACATTATCATGCATGATCATATATTAACCATATATTATCATAAATAGTCATACATGACCATATACGGCCATATACCCTCAAATCTCAGATCAGAAGATATATGGTCACATATGGTCATATATTGAACTATAGTCATAGATGCATGATCATAAACATAGATGCATGATCATATACATGTCCATGTTAGTTCTTATACATACACTCCCAATATTATTTCGTTAAAAACAACTTAAAATACATATTAAATGAATTGAAAATACAATAAAAAAGAGGACTACTGATTTTCCATTATATTCAACCCATTTTGTTGTTTATTTTTAATCATTGTTTAATAATCAACAAAAGTAAAAAGTAGTTTAAAATAACCATCAAATTTTTACTGACAAAAAGTTAGAAAAAACTACTTTTGTGGTTTGTTTTTTAAATTGAAAGTTTTTTATTTGTATGTAATTACAAAACAGAACACAACACACGCAGATGTATATGTTTTTATTGGCTTTGTGTGTATATATATTTGAATAATTTCTTGTAATTTTTATTGAAATAATTTTGTGTATATACAAATTATTTTGGTAAAAAAAACAAATAGGAATTATATGAATTTCTATTTTTTACAGCAGATAACATAAAATTTTACATTTAACTGAAAATATCAACTCCTACTGAATGTCTGTAAATTTTTATAGTTTGTTTTTTGAATGACTGATTCAAATAGTTAAAAAATATATTTCTATGAATTTCAGTTGATTCTTCATTTAAAAACAAACTTTACGTATTACTTTTTAAATAAACTACAGTCGGTAACGGAACAGATATTAGGACAGATATTAGCACAAAGCACAATTTTGCAGTTTTTTTAATACATATTTCAGCCCTTATAAGTGTAGCTAAAAATAATTGATTCCTTATTTAAAAAAATTATCATGAATATTTAATCATAACCAATTTGATATACTTTAATATCTGCTGTTTTATCTAGCTGATCTTATTGATCCGAAAAATGGCAGATCAAATTAGATCCAGTTAATAATGTTTGGGGTTAAGGAAGATCAAACTGATCCGAAAAATGGCAGATAAAATTAGAACCAGTAATGTATTTGGGGATTATGTAAAATCTTAATTGATCGCCAAAAATAACACATTAAATTAGATCTAAATTCATCCGCAAAATGGCAGATCGGTTTAGATCCAGCAATGTATTTGGGGATTAAGAAATACTCTAGATATGGATCCACTTATAACGACATCTCAGAACTGTTTACAAATATTAAGCCATATATAATTTTATCTTATATTATATAAAAAAATTTTGATATAATCCAGAATATTAAATCATATATAATTATATCTTATACCAAAATAAAAAATATTTTTAAAAAGGGACTATTATTATTTTGAGAAAGGATTATTATATCATAAATATGTGATAGCATATATCCATATACGATATCCTATAAATGTATATATATAGGTATATATTGTCCTTAATATAATTATATATAGAGTAATATATAATAAATACCATATATTATTATATAAAGCATTTGTAAGTTTACAAAGAATAATATATAACTAGATGTGTTTGTGTATGGGCAGGTCCCAAAAACAGTCCACCAAACAAAAAATTTTGAAATTTATCCAACATTATTATTAATTTTTTTTAATGAAACATTAGACTATATATATAAAATCGTAAATATAAAAAATGTATTTGGATGATTATTAAAACAAAAATTATTACCAAATTTTACCCTACTTCAGATCTCTTAATGTTATACAAAAACATAAGATTTTTTAAGTGTAAATATCATTACCTTCTAGTACAAATTTTTTTTACCATTTTGAAAATATTGAAATTAGGTATGAACATTAAGGTCCATGCGTTATAGCGTGCGTCACGGAAAATAAGGACTTTTTTATATTGTGAGTTAAATAAATTTTTTTTTGCAAGTAGTCAACCCTCTGCTGATGATAAGCGGTTTGATTGAAAACTTTTGAATTAAGCAACCCTTTTGTAAAGTATCCATCCATGCATTGGCCATTGTGAAATCCAAATAATGATAAAACAATCGCAGTGCCTCCTTTTGCTTCGCAAACGTATTTTATATATACCCATGATGCTGCCAATTAGATCAACGCCACACATATGGCGATTGTACTCTGCGACTACATTTGTTTGCTTAATGTGCACATACCTTGAATTCTATTTATCCCATCTTCGAACATCAGTTTCAAGTTTTTTTCCCAGCAAAGGTGGAAGCCAAATTGACAATTTTGTTATCCTTCCATGCAGCAGTTGAGACATCGATTCCGTTGACGTCAGCTACGAATTCTTCTGAATAGCCTCGTTCTTTTTTCATCAGTATCTTTTCTGATAACAGCTTACTTAAGAATGCCTTCTTTGGACAGTTATTCCACTAGACGAAAAAAAGTAAAATAGTTGTCAAAATAGAGTCTGAAGTTCTGGTGCCTTGGAATCATACGCGACAACCTCATGACGACGTTAGATATGGAGCCTAAAGGCAAAGCCAGAAACACCACATAACACAAACACTTTAAAGCCCCACTTATGTGGTTTATTAGGGTTGTATCTCTTTAACGTATTCCGTGCTTTTGTGGAGCACATTTGTTCGTCCACACAAAGGTGCTCTTCCATTGGGATTTTACTAAATGCCTCATTCAAGGAGTGTAGCTGATCACAATCAGGATTGCTCCTAGGAAGGTCTTTGCTATTGTCGTTGAAATGCTAAGTTTGAAGAATTTTTTCAAACTTGCTTAACAAAATGGTTTCCTTTATAAGAGGTGTTCCAAGTATTGGACTCCAGTGGTTGCTAACTCTAGGTAATTGGATGAGAGACATTAGATATGCCACACCTATAATAGCCTGACATCTTCTTCACTTATCCAAAAGGTGCTATTAGGATCTGTCTGCACTTGATATAAGTTAGTCTCCTCACAAATTTTATTGATAAGTTCATTTTGAAATAGATAGAAGAAAAACTGTTTTGGAGTGTCTAGCTCAAGAAAATCTGGACTTTCAACAATGTTTTCTAGAGCTTCTATTACATAATCCACATGAATATCTATCTCTGGAGCCTGATCTTCGAATGTTTCTAATTCAGGTATAAAATCAGGATCGGCAATGCTGGCGTCATCTAGACCAGAGCCATCTTCACTATCTGCGTAATAATTTCGAGTAGCAATAATTTTTTCGTCACTAAGGGGTAGCTTACGAGACATCCTGACATATAAAAATAAACAACAATCTGCACAACAGGTGTCAAACTAAATTTCAACCTTTTTGCCTGATGTAGTCTACGGGCAACAATATTTATTTGCCAACAAAAACAAAATAAAATGTAAAAAGTGTTCAAAAATAACGTTCCACAACAAAGTTTAAACAAAATACAAGCAAAACAATTTTTCATTATTTTTTGAAATTACAGTAAACCAGCTCTTTTCGTAAATACTGACAGTCAAAAAACAAATGTCAATTTACAGCAAGTGATGCCACTTAATTTGTTTTTTTTTTTTTTTTTGTAAACCACGTAATACTGTGCGCGATTACGTTAAAAGTATTATTTCCATTAATTTTAAGGCATTTCAACGGTATGTTGCCTACAGTCTACACTATGATACAGACGGATAATTTTAAATCAATTTTATATACTGCTCTAAATACAATAAAAAATTAAAATTCTACAATTAAAAGAAAAAATAGCATATAAAATTCAAAAAATTCCAATTATTTGAAATCAATATTCGATATATAACGAAAAGTGATTAATCGGTTATTTGGGTCGATTAATCGGAAAACTTCGCTATTAATCAATTAATCGTTAAATGCAAAATAAAAGTATATCTTTCACCAGTAAGGACACAGAGTGCGTCTTTATGTGAAATATCAAGTTAAGTCTAAGTATTTGTTCAGCGTAAATTCAAAGCAATCTGAAAATTTTTTAAGTATTAGGCATTATAGAATCTCGGGAACACATATGTTCAAGTAAACTCTTAAACCTAAAACAGAAAAATGCTATGTATACAGTATTTTACAGTAGAGATATTATTTTAGAAATTTTCTAAATAAACTAGAGCTGCCTTACAACACTATTCAATAAATAATTCTTATAAATATTGTGGTGTTTTTGCGAAATTTATAAAGCTTTATAGAACTATTGCTGCCTTTTCAATTATCTGGTTTAAGCTTAAAAGTTAAACAGGTTTTCTATTAAAAAAACTTAAAAATCCTCGGAGTCTATAAGACTTTTTATTATATATATTTTTGTCAGGTGCTTACCTAGTAAGTTGTAACGACTTCTTTTTTGGGTTCAACTTAAGTTTTTCTACTCATTAAAAATTTTTTGACAAATCAACTTTTTTTAAGTTATTAAAAATTTTTGTATTTTCCAATTGAAAACTATTTTTATATGTTGTTTTTGGCGCAGAGGATAAAATAATACTGAATTTTAACTGTACATGAAATGTAAATATAAATAAATAAAAGAAAACAGTAACGTCATAAAACTTTTTAGAAAAATACTTAGCCACGAGTTTGATTTATTGATATGCATGTTAAAAGGTTTTATTTAATATCTGCCGTTTCTGGAGCCTTTAACTTTAATAATATACTATAAAGTTGAAATAGCTTTAGAATTCAAAAATTTTTAAGAGTAAGAGTGAATTATTATTTCACAGAATCTGTGCCTAGATTTTATAAGACGATTATCTTCTACTTTCGAAATTAAATATCTACCATATTACATGAAAATTGTAAACTGTTGTTACAAATTTGGTAAACAACAGTAATTTTCAATCTTATAGTTCAACAGTTTGGTATGTAGTGGACAATAAATGTCGCCCCTCTTATTGAATACGGGCACTAAATCAATAATTTAACAGTGAAATGTTCTGGTTCAAAGAACGACTTTTTAAACAACTGCTTGCCCTTTATAATCTGTTTTTCTATCGGTATTAACACCAATAATTTTTGTTTGAAATTATTCCAATAGTAACCAGATATTGTATATCTATCCCTTTCTGTTTATCACTGCACTTTTGACAATTACTTTTACTCATTTTCTAATCAGCTGTTTCCTGTCTGGGTAGTCTATGATATTAATTTTCTGTTATGACATCGAAAACAAATGCAACCTTGTCTTGATATACATGAAAATATAATTTACATGATTTAGAATTTTTTAAGGAATTAGAACAAAAATTAAAAATTTTCTATTGTATATACCAAAAGCTACACAGCACTTACTTGCAATATTATTAATGTTATTAAAATATTAAATTATTTTTATTTTTAACAAATTCAATTTTGTTTATTTTTGTACTACTAGAATAATTGTAACGATAGCATTTTTTGGCTGCAATTAAGTTATTTTAGATTTCTCCTATATCATCGTTCTTTTAGGTATTAGATTTTGCTTTCGCATACAAAATTCGCTAAAAATTACTAAAACATACTTCAACTTTTAAAGTTATTTCCATTTTTTGTAGCGTGCGTCACAAAATTTTGTGATTAATTATTTCGCAACAAATACCTGTTAAAATATTATGTTTTATGCCATTCAAAATTAAACTTAACTCCCACTAAACACTATATAAGTTGAAGGCATCTCATTTGAAAGGGCAATAAATATCTATATTTTAATCCAAAAACGCATATATAGTGTTTGTCACGTAAAATGGGCAAATCCTGGTACAATATAAGGTAATTAACAAAAAAAAAATTAATTCTTGATCTGTTATTTTGTAAGTGAATAGTATAGTACACTCTAAAAAATGTTTGTAAATATACTACAATAAAATAGGTAAAGTTTTATTTAATATTACGAAAATTCGGTAAATATACACACAAAAAGTATTTTTAGACATAATGGGTTTAAAATTAAACACTTTGTGCCTAAAATTAGTATTCATTTATAAATTAGAATTTTACGCACAAATTGTGTAAATATACTAACTTTGAATAATAAATATTTTGACATTTTAAAATTGGAAAATATTACAAAAATAAAAAAAAGCTAAAAACGAATAATAATTTTTCAAAATTATAAAAAAAGTGAATAAATATATTTGTGACAACTTATATTAAAAGATTTGCTCAAATTCCAAAAAAAAACTTAAACGTCCATACAAAAAAAGTGAAATGCAATTTATAATAAAAATCTTTATAACTGGAAAGGTTGCTTTTAAAACGGAGAAGAGGAAACAATAAAGTCGCATATTACAATTCAATTTAAAGATGATCATCACTGCATATGCCCATTCGGAATATATTATGTATTATATTTATTATTCATTATTATTAAAAAATATGTATGTAAAAAATAAATAAATATATTCTTTTTAAAAAAATTGTTTATGTGCAGTTTAATTAAAACCATTGCGTTTGCAAACATATGCATTTTTTATACTTTTACGCATATGGAAATGCATTTTTAGGCATTTCATGCGTATATGTATTTACCCTTCAAATAGCTTTTTTATGCACAATTTAAGTAAATTCGCGAATTATTTATAAAATTTCATTTATTTTTTACGCGTTTTCAATGTAAAATTACCAATAATGTGTGTACCAACGTACGCATAATGTGTGTACTTTTTTTCGTTTACGCACACAGACTAAATTTACCCAACTTATAGTAGGAGTACAGTTTCCTACTATAAGTTGGGTAAATTTCAACATAAATTTATTAGAGTGTAGGATTTAAGATCATATTATATTCTTTTTATTAATTATTTTATTGTAAAGAAACATAAAAATTTTTATTAGTAAATTATAGAGAATAAAAATTGAGAAATTCCACAGAGCCAGCAGGATAGAAAAACATAACAAAAAACTGTAAAATATAGAGGATAAATATAAATTGTTAAATTTCGTTGATGTTAGTCTAATTGTGTTGTTGTTTACAAGTTTGTTAATTTGTTTCCTTACACTCAATATAAAATAGACAATCATCAACAAGCAATGACCGCATAGGGAGAAGAAGAGAATGGATATTGACAAGGTTGGGTAGCGCCAACCGAAAATACTAAGTATTCTATCCTGCTGGCTCTGTGGAATTTCTCAATTTTTATTCTCTATAACTTACTAATAAAAATTTTCATGTTTCTTTACAATAAAATAATTAATTAAAAGAATATGATATGATCTTAAATCCTACTATACTAATCACTTAAAAAAAATAATGTAATATAAATTATATGTGGTAATGATTGTACACCCAGAAAACAGATTCGTGCTTACAAACGGATTTGTTGCCAATCCAACGGTTTAGTTGCAGTAACTGAATTTTTCGATTGTGGCTACCGATGTATCTACTGATATATATATGGAGTATTTTAAAATTCGATAAAATCAAACCTATTTAACAAATATTTTCTCCAAAACGGACCCAATAAACATTAAAAACTAAAAACTCAAATGCTTTAAAATTGCTTGAATTTAACTTTATTTTCAGTATTTTTTTCATTTGTTCAATTGGTCAATACTTAGAATTCAAAAATGAAACAATTTCTTTTGAAGATTTAAAGGAAGTTTTTTAAGAAAACTTGCTTAAGTATTAATCAAGTCTTAAACCAGGAAGGTTTAGCTAATTGAAAATTTGTATTGATTCGATTTACTTGGCTTGAGAAAGAATATAATACAGTGCTGAGTAACAAAATTAAATTATAAACATATTTGCAGTAAAACTCACGCGCTGAATTCGATAGCATAACTAATTTATTTTGGTATGACAACTCTATAAAAAAAAACTGACAACCCTTCAAATATATTAGCTACACTTTCCGATTCAATCCGTAAGTTAAATGCTAATAAGGTTCTTAACTATAATCGCCAACAATTTATTACGAACTCTGAGGAGAAAATAAATGTAGGGTAGAAGGGCAGCTTTTGCCACACTGGGTTACATTTTATTTTAGTTAAGAAAGTTATTGAACTGTAAAAATCGATAATTTGTGCAAATACTGCAACGGTCCGATATTGATATTTTTTGTGCCAAGCACTATGCTGTACTTGAAATTAAAATTATGGCTACTCTGTTTTTGATGAATACAGTTTATTCGATCAATACATAGGATCTTACAAAAAATGTTTTGTGTCATTGGCGGAATCAGGTTAGTTTTGCAAAATTTCTCAAGGAACTAGTTTCTCCCACATTCTGTCTGTGGATGCTTACATTAGACTACAAATTTTTAATTAATTACAATATGTGAAAATGACTACATAGTGCAGATTCAATTAGTTTTTTCCATCTAGTTTCATAATTGTTTATATTTTGAATCTTGCAAGTAAACATTTTTATATTTTGCCATTATCACGTACTGTATTTTTAACACAATCAATTTTACAATTTTCTTAAGAAATTTTTCTTAAAATTTTTAATTTTTTTTGCTATCTGTTGTATACCATATATTGTATATAATGCTTGTGGCAAATGTGAAACATGCAATGCACTTGCACTACATTTTACAAAATGTGAAAAGTTTAAAATGTAAGCATTATAAAATGTATATCAGAAAAACACTGCTTCTTGAAAAGGTCAATCTTACAGTAAGGTACAACATAAATAATTATTTTGATCACATAGCTATTGACGGATGTATTAATATTCACCTTTTAAGCTTAAAAATATAATTTATGTTTAAAACTTTAAGAGCACTTCTTTTTTAAAAAGTGTATAACATACAATGAAGGATACCCAATTCGAATAACTTAATTTTTAAACTATGAGGAAAAAGTTAAGACTTATCACATAAATATTATTCTTAAAATAGTATAAAAAAATTTTAGAATGCATCAAATAATTTAACAAATTTCAACAATAGGTCTTGTACAATTTTCTCAGTATATTTAATATGAAATTGAATCATGAACTTTGAAATACACAAGTAAAATTTATATTAAGATACCTATCAAATATTTTGTAAAAACCATTCTAGAACAGTTTCTTTTATGATTAGTTCTATAAAAATAATTTCTAGATCTCATTGCCGAGAGTCAAAATGTAGTAATTATCTGGCCCAGAAACACTTCCTTAACTGGTTCTAAAATATATTTTAAGTTACCTGCACCTCCTTTCTGTATTTCTCGCATCGATAAGCTTTTCGCAAAAAACCATGTTAAACGCAACCCTGTTCTGCTTTCACAGGCAATTAAATATATATTAATATAAAGAAGATAATAAGGCGCTGTATTATTGTTATTTCTCTATCTAATAAGAAATTTTACAAAATAAAATGTGCCACAGCTTTAAAAGTTAGAAGCTCGAAAAAAATTTCCAGTAAAAATACAATCAACTTTATTATCTATTAGTCACCTTGTATAAAATAGGGTGACTAAAAATTTCTCGCATCAGATACAGAAATTGAGTGTTGTTCTATTTTGGAGGAAAACAAAACAAACTCCATACAAATAGAACCGGTTGTAGAACATAAAGTAGAACAAGTGCTAATGTCGCAAAATGTGACAGTCACCGTTTTTTCCCGGTGTGATTAAATAATCTCAGATGATTTGTATTACTCCTAACATCCCTTGAATTCTGCCCCCAAACAACCAGCTATTCCTTCCAAGATTTTTCTTTGATAAAGTCTGACTCTTGGGAGGCTTTCCGTTTAATTGTTTAAGTTTAACCTAAAAATTTGTCATTAATAATTACTATCATAATCATTGTCGTCTGCCAAATGTATTTCAAAGAGTTGTCACAGTCTTTTATTTATTTTAAATACGACCTATTGATGACACTTTGATGAATACTTGTTGAATTTAATGTTCTTTTATCTTTTCCATCAGTTTTGCTTATAAATATTACATGTACTTGCATTTTAAAGTTGTAGTTAGTGAATGCAACGGAAATCATTGCACGACACAATTTTCGCATCTTTTTGTAATGAATCTTAAAAGCACTACATAGCAGTTGGATGGTATAAAGTTTATGAAAATGTTGGTAGATAAATAATTGATGTTTTGAAAATTAAAGATTTTAGGTTTTATAAGGTATAAAATATTTGGATATATAAATTGAAGGAGGTGACATCGAGGAGGCGACCTTCGAGTCTTTTTTTTTTTCTTTGAGATAACGATGTCTAAAATTTCCATATAGAAGTCCACAAATATTATTAAATATCAAAATAAATGAGTCTTAAAAAAAACAAATTAGTAACAAAATTACAGAGAAAGTCAAAATGTACTCCGAAAAAGAAAAATATAAAAAAAAAAAAATAATATAGTCAAAACAGCTGATTGTAAATATCAAACAAAAAAAATTCAACCGTTCAATATGAAAAATATGAATAAAAACGTAAATTGGATGTGAAGTGTTCTTCAAGAACATTTTGGACTTCCATCTTACTTCTTCCATCGAAAATAAGCAGATATTTACATATTATCTTTTTTTTATTTATATAAAAAAATATTTAATCTGTTTGGACAAATTATTTGTTTTTAAAATATATTTTGTTTGATCAGCTATTTTTTTTCTTAAAAATTCTTACTTGCAAAAGTTTATCCAGTAAAAACCAGTAAGTTCTTTTGCATCAAACTGTCGCCTTAATCTCTATTTTGTTCTCTCCTTACTGTGTAATTTTGTAAACAAATACCTTCCAGTAAAAACTTTTACAAATTTGTATGAATTTGTACAAATTTTTGAGTTCCCAAACATATTTTTTGATACTCATCAAAGGACAAGTCGTATGACATGCCGTCAGATATATTTTTATTTCTTAAAATTTTCAACAAAAAAATGCTTAGATCCAAAATACAGGAATTTTAGAATTTAAAGAATGTATACATGTTGGGATATTAAATATATATAAAAGAGTATCGTGATACACTCACTGTCTGACTGAAGTTAGTAAGTTCAAATCTGTTACCTAGGTTCCTCCTCCGGCGTAGATATTCGTGTGCAAATTAATACAAAGAAAAGCAAAAGGATTTCCCCCTTTATGGCCTACTTAAACCCCTTCTGAAAAGAAACTTGAAATATAAGTTATATACTTTCTGGAGTATGGAATAATGCACTGATAAGTTACCTTAGTGAATATGGGCCAGTGACGTCGTAAAAATGGAGGTTCGAAAGCGGAAAAGTCCATAATGGCTTATCCAAACATCTTTGATTAGAAATATGAAACTTAAAATATATGTTTCCTGGTTTATGGGATAGATAATTCATTTATAAGGTACCTTTTAGAATTTCCTACAGGAACGAAGTAAAAAATAGGGTTCAAACGGGAAAAAGTTTCTACTCAATGGCCTACTCAAAACTATTTTGGCTGGAAAACAATATATTTTATAAGGTTTCCACTTTTCACAAAAGAAATTTTTTTCAAACTTCTTCCGCCATCTATACTTAGGTCAGCGAATTTCGGGACCGAATTCGTATTTTCCAGGAAGATGGTATAAATTGGAATTTAAAAAAGGAAAATTCTCCTTCTAAACGTAATGCTTAAAGATACGAAATATCAGTTAATTTTACTGATTTTGTAGTTAATTTGTTGACAGTAAAATAACGAAATAAAGGAAAAATCATTGCGTTTCTCATAAACTTATCAGAAATGCGTAGCAACAAATGATATTTCCTTTATTTATTTCAACTATTAACTAATGAACTTCACATTCCGCAAAATGTAATTCAATCTAAAGTTAGTCATTTTCCCATTAATCAATAAACATTTTGTTCAGTGTATTTTAAAAAACTGCGCATCATGACCTTTACTCCAGCAATTGCTGAAGGACAACTGATTTGATATACTTTGACCAACGTTGCGCAAGCAGCCTATACACGCGTGTATAGGAATTGGAATAATTCTTTTGTAAAAATCTCTTTCGAATTCGCAATATTGTAAATTTTAAATAAATGATGATATATTTTATGTCAGGCCCTTTTAAAATCGTCAGGTTTTCAAAGTTGAAAGAATTTTTTGCGATTGCTTAAAAAATTTTATTTTGCCCACGTAGGTGTCCAAAAATAGAAAATCTTTTACACCCGAACGTTAAATAAACTTGCTGATGTGGGATGTATGTATTAGATCCGTCTAAATGGATACCGTTGGAAAACCTTGGGCATGGAGGTATCTTCAAAATAACATACAATTTTATTTCATATCCAGAGATAGGAGTAGACTAAAAATATTCTATTTCAAAACTAGGCAATATTTTTACAACTTTTTTAAGTTCTTTTTAATCTTAAAAAACATGTAAAGAGTATTTTAAAGTCGTTTTCATACTGCAAAAATAAATAAAGAAATATACGTTCATCTACTTTTTTTCTTGTTACAATGTGTATGAGAAAAAATTACAAAAAATTATTTTAAAATAAAGGGAATGGTGAACAATTTTAAGGTATCTTTTTTTTAATTTATTAAAAGCAAAAATGGCATTTAGTGCAATCTGCTTTTTTGTTTGTTTAATTTTTTTTGTTTCGTTATTATATTCAACAAATATATCATCCAAAATCGGTTGCAAATACCTTTCAATTAATTTCAAATGTCAAATGTTTAAACATTATTTTTTCGGTACTTTTAGCTTATATATATTTTTTGTTTTTTGGAATGTCAAATCGAAATTGTTTTAGGTGTCACGGCAGTCATACAATATGTTCGATGGCAAAAGAACGTAAACATTATTTATGCTGTCCAAATGAAGGTTTCTTTTATTTTAAAGGTATGTTAATGATATAAAAAATATATATATGGAACTTTTAACAAAAAAAAAAAAAAATAATGGAATGGTGAATTTGATATCCATAAAACCTCATAATATTCGGCAAATAGTCAGTTAAGCTTATTTCAGCAAGTCCATGTAAAGGGTGTCCCAAGAAAAACGCAATTTTTAAATCTGGCAACATTCGAAGTGTCATTGTTTGACATTTGAACAATTGTTATTGTTTGCTAGTAGAAGGTACGAGGTTAGTAAAAATGGAGCGCTACACGAATGAACAACGCATTCTCATTGTGAAATTGTTTTACCAAAATGGTGAAAGTTTTGCGGCTACAGTTCGCAAATTGCGATCAATTTGGGGTCACAATAATGCTCCAAAAGAGTCAACTGTAAAGAGAATAATGGATAAATTTGCCGAAACTGGGTCTGTTAGTGATGTAAAGACAACAACGCGCCATCGACCAGGTCGATCGACCGAAAATATCGCAGCTGTACGTGATGATGTCGCTCAAACTCCATCCACCTCAATTCGACACCGAGCTCAGCAAATTGGTGTCTCCAAATCCACTTTGCAGCGAATTTTGACGAAAGATTTGCATCTTCATGCATACAAAGTTCAATTGACTCAGGAACTGAAGCCAGCTGACCATGGACAGCGAAGGGAGTTCGTTAATTGGGTATTGGAGAGACAACATGAAAATGCTGATTTTGCCGATAAAATCATTTTCAGTGACGAGGCCCATTTTCATCTTGATGGCTTCGTCCATAGGCAGAATTGTCGCATTTGGGGTGAGGAAAATCCTCGAGTGATTCACGAGAAGCAAATGCATCCTCAACGTGTCACTGTGTGGTGTGGTTTTTGGGCTGGAGGAATCATTGGACCTTTTTTTATGAAAATGAGGCAGGTCAAGCGCAAACAGTCAATGGTGTTCGGTATCGTGAAATGATAACCAGTTTTTTTTTTGCCTAGAATTGAAGAACTGAATGTGGAGGGCATGTGGTTCCAACAAGACGGCGCCACATGTCATACAGCCAGAGAAACAATTCAATTGCTGCATCAGTCATTACCCGGTCGTGTTATTTCGCGTTTTGGAGATCAGATTTGGCCGCCTAGATCGTGCGATTTAACACCATTAGATTTTTTTCTTTGGGGTTTTTTGAAGTCGATGGTTTACGCGAATAAGCCGACGACGACTCAAGCCTTAAAAGAGGAAATTGGACGCTGCATTAATGAAATACCGCAGCATTCATGTAAAACGGTCATTGAAAATTTCATTAAAAGATCGCGTGCATGCCAGCAAAGCCGTGGCGGCCATCTGCACGATATATTGTTCCATACATAACCTCATTCTGTCTACTTTACGATATAATAAAGTTTCACGATTTTTTTTAAATATCTGTGTTTTATTTAAAATTTAAAAATTGCGTTCTTCTTGGGACACCCTTTATAATTATATTTAAGCACAATAGCAAATTAAATTAAGTTGGTTTTCAAATCTGCTACTGCTTTTACATCAATTTTGCCAGAACTCAATTTATTAATTTTCAAAGCATTCATCGTACACTTTTCTACACTCTAATTAATTTCTGTTGAAATTGACTCAACTTATAGTAGGAAACTGTACTCCTACAATATGTCGGGTAAATTTACTCTGTGTGCGTAAATGAAAAAGTACACACATTATGCGTAAGTTAATGAACACAAAATAGGTAAAATTACATTAAAAGTGCGTAAAAATTCAATGAAATTTTAAAATAAAAAAGTAAATTCACCAAATTTGTGCGTAAGGAAACACGATTTTCCTGTAAATGTACATATAAAATGCAGAAAAATCCTACAAAAATGAGCACATTTTCTACCATGATATTGAAAATTAAAAAGCAAAAAAATTTTTGTTTTTTAATATTATACAATATGTTTATTATTTAGTAATTCACAATTAAAATAAAAATCATAATTTTATTGTTTGTTAACTCACAGCAAGAATAAAAACAATAAATTTTATGGATTTTTTTTTTTTCAATTTCAAAATGTCAAGTTTTTTTACTACTATAAGCAAGTATATTAACAAACTTTGTGCGTAAAATGTTTATTTAACAAAATAATACTAATTTTAGGCATAATGTGTTTAATTGTAAGCACATAGTGTCTAAAAATACTGCGTGTGTGTAAATATTATTGTATATAAAAGTGTGCACAAAAACCGTTTTACGCATTTAGTGTTAATATTTTCGTAATATTACATAAAACTTTACCAATTTTATAGTAGTAATTTTACAAGCATTTTTTACTATTGTAAGATTTAATAAAACAACGAAATTACTATCTAACATATTTTTAAAACAAGCAGATGCATTAAATAATTTCACAATTTCCCACATCATTGCAAATAGCTTCAAGTAAGATGTCCTTCAAAATTTAAGAAGCTTTATAAATTATTACACCGTTCGAAAAAATAAATAATAAAATCCAATATATTTCGAAAGAAGCTGGTTGACTACCAAGACAAAATTGTGTTGGACGGTATAACAATTGTTTATATTTTGATTGAATAACTTATATTTCCATTCCATGAATTTTGTTATTAGTATTAACAAATTTAACAGTATTGTCGAAATCATATATTTAGTTTTATTTCAGAACATTGTATGTATAAAATATATAAAGAATTACCAAACTGTTATGGTATTTCTGTTATTTATTTGTAAATAAAGTTATTCATAATTTTTCACATTTGATTAATATCACGAAAAGAAGCAAATCTTGTTATTATTCTCACAGTCCACATCATATAGATGTGTATAACTTATAATGTTAAATTTCTACACTTATACAAATAAGAATTTATAGTCTGTCCAGACCGACAATAGTATACTCTACAATAGTTTAGTAAAATTTCACAAAAGTGAGGCTTTCTTATAAGAAACTGAATTTAAACACAATATGTGTACTCAGCAAAATAAGATGGATGTTATTCTTTGCGAATCTCTTTTTCAGAACATCCAAAGAAGTTAATAATGCAAATTTTTCGATTTGTAAGAAGTCATTCTAAACAACTTCCAAAATGTTGATATTAGCCTCTACTTATGAATAAAATTTTTTGTAACAATTCCATTGAAAAGTATATACATTTTTTACTTTTAATATTTATTTATAACAATTTATAATTATAGGAAAAAAAACAACAAGATATAATTTTCACTAAACCCTAAGAACTGCTTTAGATGCAATAAAAAAGGATCATAAAAGAAAACTTCCACCCTATTCAGACCTATGTAAATATCATTGGTTCCGATCCAAATTTTCACAATGCAGTCATTTAACGCCTTATTCAAAACATATGTTGCATACCAGTGATATCTATTTTGTCCTGGTCGGAATAATAATTCTTGGCGTGTTCAAAATCACATTTTTTACTTTAAAACAATACCGCTTCCTATATTTATTTTTTAGTCCATGTATTTAACAACTTCCGTAAACTAATGAAAAAGTCCATCAGTCCATCATAGCACCGAAACAAACTACTTCCTCCCAATGACACGCCAGTGTTAAAATCATTAATGATTCACCGAAATTTACACAACTTCGGGTTCAGTAGATGTAGTGTTTAACTACTTCTTCCTCAGCTCTTAATTTGCTAGGTAATTTTATATTTTGTATGTATTATATCGATCTCTATGTTTTAATTATATTTTTAGAATTTGTTAATGGAAAAAATTTTGAGGATCAGCGCTATAAATTAATGTTTGCTATTTCATAGTAACATATAATAATGATCTTGAACCTAACAAATTTTAAAAATATAATGTAAAGATAATTTATGCATTTAGTGGTTATATTTTCTGACTATTATGCGTGATATTATTGGCTTGTCCTTGACGCCAAAAAAAAGTGATATCGAGAAAAACAATAAACAAGGTTTATATTTTTTAATTTTTTTTTTTTTTGCAAATCTGGTGCATCCTTGACAAAGTATTTCCAATTCCTTTCCAACGGCATATAATTTGTTCTGATCTGATAATAATTCAGTGGAGAAATAACCCAATGAATATTGTTATACTCGTATATAAAAAGATAGATTTGCTGCTCTATAACTGGGTAATTATTAGCCGCCAAAAAATTAAATTATTTTCAATTAACAAAAATAAAATCAAAATTTGAAAACAATGTCGATATAATTTTATTGTTAAGATTTTACTTTTTAAAATAATTGATTTTTATATTGCAATAGTTGAAATTTATATAGCAGCTCTTAATAATTACAATCAGGAATTTAATTTACTACACTTTAAAACAGTTACACAATTAATTAAATTTTTCAGCATTTTTATTTTGTAGAGTTTTTGGTTCTACATAATGTCGCCACCTATATGTAACAAGGTTTGTCTGGAAGTTTCCACTCTGGCAAATCTTCGAACTTGCTAGTGTCGAAGATTTGCCAGACTGAATTCATTAGGGGCTGCCATATGAAGATTTTTGTTTCCGCATGTAAATAGAAATCGATAAATCGAATTTCGGTAACAATTTATTGATATTAAAGCATTTTATTATATTAAAGCATTTCCTTAAAATTAATTTATAAACTTCATTCCCAAAGCTTAGCATTTAATAAAATTCATTCTTATGTTGAATTCATGGCAAATCAAAGTACAATCAACTTGAATCATTATTTTTTTATATTAATTCGAATCCCTTTCAAAAAGCTCACTCTGAAGTATTCTTTCATACAATTTGCAAAAGATCTAAGTATTTTTAATGAGTCTGGCAACACTCTAGTCAACAATCCCAAATTAAATAGACACTACATATTTAAGGCAGCTAAAATTAATATCTAAGCCACGCTTATGGAAGAGGTGGGCACGTGACACGAAATTTTGTGATGAACGTGAACTACACGTGAACGTGAGCCAAATTTAAGTAACTCAAGTGATCGTGGGTGAGCGGTACAAAACATTTTGTGCGTGAGCATGAGCCGGTTTTTTGTCGAGATTTTTCGTAATTATTCTTTTTATTCCTTTTTTATTTTTTCGATTTTTTACATGTAGTCTAGCAAGACAGTTTTTTTTTTGAGAGTGAGTATTTCGTAGGCGTGAGCGAAAATTTAAATTACTCACGTGATCGTTTTTGAAAATGAGTAGAAAATAATCTTTGTGTGTGATCGTGCGTGATTGTAATATATGGTTCACACTCACGTGCCCGTCTCTAGCTCAATTGTGCAATTAATATGGACACAAACCTGTGTATGAATTCATAAGGAGCCTGTGTATGAATTCGTAAGGAATAATATAAACGAATTATATATTAATCAATTTTGATTAAAAGTTCAAAATTAAATTAAAGAATTTATTTATTCGTACCTCTGCCTGTAGACTATATAATGTAGAGTGCGAAAAAGAATTCATGCAAAGACGGACAGATATCGCTAAACTGACTCACAAAGTGATTTCGAGTCGATCGGTCTATGGCTTTACAAGGTAGGGGCTGCCCGTTATTTTTGAATGAAAAAATAATTATACTCTGACTATATAGTGGTATAGAGTATAAAAGCAGTTATCATAAAGTCTTGACGCAGGAAGCATTCCACCAAAAACATGTTTTACTTCAGCATACAAAATTTCCAACAGTGTAGCTAAATAATGTGACCAATTTTTGGACATTTTATGTGTTAGGCAATTAAATGCACGTGTATTGCTGTAAATGAAAAAAAAGTGTAAATTATTTTTATCTTTAACATGTCAATTTCAATAATCATGATGAATTCTAAAAATAAAATTCAAAAATTCTGCATAATTCTTTTTATGAATTGAGTTTATATCAAGTGCACGCAAAGTACTAATACACAACGACAATTATGGTAGAATGATTATGATGGACAGGGCTGCAACTTTCATGCACCAAAAAAAAATTAAAAATATTCCGTAAAAGTTTAAAATATGAACCAAAAATATGTACTAAAAATCCACAAATATTTCTACATAAATTTTTTTATTTTAAAACATATTTATTATTCTAGAGCGTATGTTTGGGATGTGGTCATTCGAAGAGCTTTTCATAAATATATTTAAGTTTATGATTGCGGCAATCATGTTTTTAAATAGTTGCGACAAATGCACTCTTACTTATTTTTGTCATAATAAAGAGAGGTCCAAATATAATGCACGATGTTAATTGTGAGTAACACCTTAACGTCAAGTTTTTTGCCCAACATAATTTGACATTTCTTTGTTTTTTCAGTGTTTGGAAAATTCGGAAAATTGTTGAAGCCTTTTACGAAAATAAGCGTTGAAATCAAAATGCATAATTGACCAAATATTTCCAGAAACGGGAGAATTGTGCACAATTTCAGCAAACCGGGTCTGTAGGAAACGTGAAACACCTGTGCATACTCGCCCAGTTCATTCTGCGGGAAACATTGCTGTTGCTCGCAATAGTGTGGCAGTTACCATTAATAGAGCGTGGACAGAAATTGTGGATATGGACCTGGCCGATATGTGGTTCCAAAAGGATGGTGCCACACATCCAACGAAATAATGGCTCTTTTGGCTCTTGGCCGCCACGATCATGTGATTTGACACCGTTGGACTTCTTTCTTTGGGGATATTTAAAAGAAAAAGTGAAAGTTAATATGCCTAGATCAATTTAAGAGCTGATATTGAACCTCTGCTATGTCTCAGAGTCATTAAAAATATGGACTATCGTACCTCTAGCCACCGAAGTCGTTGCGAGCATTTAGCCGATATTTTGTTTCACACATAATTGTCATAGATTCTTCTTTCATAATAAAAAATATTAAGATAATTATCTGAAAACATCGTATATTATAGTTGGACCACTCTGTATAACCCTTAATAGAGTACATCAAGTAACTAATTATGTGGCAAGATAAATTTCATATAAAATTTCATTTAATGCTTCACAAATATCTGAAAACAAAATACATGTTTTAAATTCAACTGAACAAATGAAAGCTGTGGTATGTGGTATTTTTTTCAAAGAAAACTTTAATATTTTTAATTAAATAAAGTATATGTAAAAGATCTCTCTATTTTTTTGCATTCTAAGATAAAAGCTCAATTTCATTTCGATGCAGTTTTTAAAAGATAACTGTAACTGTTTCGAAAATATAATTTTGCATATTAAGTTCCGCGTGTATTATCAGATATATATTATTTTTCATATCACCGAAAATTTTTAGTTTGGTTAACTTTTATAAAAAAAGCTCTCAAATCTTAAACATAAAGATTTATGTAAAGAAATTTATATTTTTTTTCATTTTGGTAAATGTTCATTATCGAACAGTATATTTTTGGATGGGTCTTCAAACAATTTACATAGAAAACAAATAGAATAAAAAATATAAAATCATGGATATTATTGGAAATAACAATTAGTTAAAAATTGTTTTTAAACGGGTGCCATATCTGATTTTAAAAAAGTATTTTTTACGGGCTTTCAGCTTATTTTCCTCAAATAGCTTTTTTAAAAAATCACTTACGAAATGTATCAAAATATGATCCAAAAAATAAAAGAAAACTGATAAAAATATTCCACAATAAATTATATTTTTTGAAAAATTGTGACCGAACAGATCATGAACTTTGTTAAAGCCTAGAAAATAAAAATATGTAAATCAGAACTAGGTCTTAATTTTTAGTGCAATAGACAACTGAATTTTTCTAAATTAAGTATTTTCTTTTTTTTTTTTTTGGTATTTATTTATGAAAAAGTTGAGATATTTTTTCCATCGATTCAGAAAGTTTCAGCGTCTATTTCGACGTATTATTCCAAATTTACCATGAAAGGATACGTACACAAAAAAAATTTAATTTTTGGGGCACTGAGAATTCACGCATCAATCACGATGAGCCATTACATTCACTTAAAGTCACTGCATGGTGCATCATATACTGCGGAGATGTCGTGGTTTACATAATAACACTGGGGCTGGTGAACGATAATGAACCGTGATCATTTGCAGTGGACAGCAAGATCAACCGATTTGGAAGCTACAAACTTTTTTTAAATTTTTAAAGTCAGGACTCTATATGAACAGATCACAGACGCAAAATATCGATATAATCATCAAAAGTCCAAGTAAATAATTAAATTATGTCGTTTCATGTTAATGACTGCTTTTGGGCCATCCTGTCTTTATTATAGACACCTAAATGTATAATTAATCGAATAAGTATACGTACAGAGGTACCGACTGATTATAAAACATTTTTATCAAACATTTGCGAAACACAATATTTATCGAATATTTTATACAAAAAAGAAGTCGAGCAATATGACAAAATTTTTGGATCGATAGAACCAAACCAAAAGTGGAAAAGAAAAATAAAACAATTATTTGTTTATTTGTTTTCTATTTGCAGAAACAAAATATTTGTAATAACTTTCATATATTTAGTTAGAATATTTAATATGATATTGTCATATTCGATTTTATTTGTTGCTTTTCAAAGAGGTTGATAATTTTCATGATATACGATACAATTTTGTTTACTAGGCATTACCCAATTCATCAGTTGTCTGCATTGAGAAAATGATAGCTGGATCACTTCAAACTGAGACATTATAAGTTTTAATGGCGTAACGATATTTAGGAAAAATAAAAACAAACTTATGATTTTTTATTTTTTTGATCTTCCTTTATTGAACCTTAAAATTTTCTTAAAGATCAAAGTTATAATATTGATATACATAAAAGTTAATTTAACAAAAATATGCTGGAAGTTATCAATTATTAGGAAGTTATCAATTATTGGAAAAAACGAAATGTAAACAAAATTAATAATCCTTATATTTGAAAATTAATTAAAAAGAGTTGCAAAATAATTGTTAAGAAAATATTAAATATATTCTAAGTTAATGAACTTTATGTTTGTAAATTATTAAAAAGAGTTGCAAAAATAATTACTGATAAAAATAAAATATAGGCCAGGTTAATAAACTTTAAAAAGATTTGCAAAATTATTATTAAAAACTTTGTATTTTATTGTAAAGAGTACAATAGATATTCCTTACTCTCTAGTGTCTTCTATCCTTATTAACGACCCAATATTTTTTTTTTTTTTTGTTTTTACATTTTAATTTTATAAAAGCAATAAAAAGAAATAATTATCTTAATAAAAATTTAAAATCGAACATACTAAGATGGTTTATAGAACGTTGTTCATTCGCGAGTAAACAAAGAGAACATAAGAGCTATAGAATTTGTTATGCTTATTTACTCATCATTTGTTTTTTGTTAAAAAAAAAAACTTTTAAAATGCGATAACTCTGTTAAGAGAATTAGAAACAATAAGCAGAGGATAAGAAAAAACAATTTGAAAATAAAATAGATTCTATTGGAAAAATACATGAAGTCATAATTCTGGGCCGGCACATATTTTGAAGCCAATAATTTCTAAAACTTGTCAGCATTTTTATACATTCAAGTCTAATATCTACCTAAATTTGTATGGAATATTTATATAATATTTCGATAAAAAGAACAAACCTATTGTATTGGTAAACATTTATGTATTTTTTCGAATATAGACAATTTACAAAAATATGATTAAATGTAAAAAAGTTTATTTTATTTTTAAATAAGAAAATAATTGGAGAATTATTTGCTGACGAAACTTCTTATTTAAGCACATAGTTATTTAAAATTTTTAAAAAATGAAAAAATGTGCAGTAAAATTAGTACAAATCTGAGTTGCAATATTACAAATATTTCGGTATAAAGAAAGGGCCTGACGAATATATCATTCGCTATACCAGGATTTCTCTTTTTATAACAAAAAAATGCTTATTCTTTTAGTATTTGCTATATCAAGGTTTACCAATTGTTACTTTAGTTTATATCAGGGACTGAAACCGAACCCCAACCCGAACCCAAACGGCTTCAGGTTCGCTGTTTGTAAAATCTTTGAACCCTAACCCGCTGAACCCAAAAATTTAGCCGGGTTCGGGTTCAAAAATATAAAAAAATATTCTTGCTGTTCATGGCGTGATAAATGTTTGATAGAAAAATCATATGAATATTACATTTCTTGCATTCCAGTTTGCAGTGCTTGACAATATATCTAGTCTTTCTTTGAAACAAATTCTGGATCAATTCAGAGCTATTTGCAAAAAATTGCGAACACCAAAAATATCTTCTTTAGCTAAAAAATAAACTAGATGGAATTCCATTTTTGACATGGAATACAGGTTGGTTGAAAAGTTCCTGCGCTCGAAATGAAAGAATACTGTTTTTGTTACGAAATATATTTTTTTCTTCAATATAATCTCCTAGAAGCTCAATACACTTGTTCCAATGATCTTCCAATAATTTTATCCCATCCTTATAATGTTTTTCCGGAAGCTCTGCAAAATAACCGTCTACGGCTACTATGGCCTCTTCATTCGACGAAAAATGCTTTCCACGAAGGAATTGTTTGAGATTTCTGAAGAGATAGTAGTCGCTAGGAGCCAAATCTAGTGAATACGGTGGATGTTCAAGCAATTCGTACTTAAATTCTTTAAATTTAGCCATCGTCAAAACAGTTTTGTGAGCAGGTGCATTGTCTTGATGAAAAATGATTTTTTTCTTCTTTAAACCAGGTCTTTTTTCACAATTTTTTTTATCCAGCTGATCCAAAAGGCTGCAATAATATTCAGAGTTGATTACATTTCTGAAGATAATCAATCAACAAAATTCCTTTTAACTCCCAAAAAACTGATGCCATAACCTTATTTGCTGATCGTTGTGACTTCACCTGCTTTGGAGCTGAACAACCAGCTTCAGTCCACTGTAAACGTTCTTGTTTCAATTTAGGATCATGGTGGTAGATCCAAGTCTCATCCATAGTTATTAAACGACGCAAGAAGTCGGTTTTATTCGGCTTAAAACGCTCCAAATTACACTGAGAAATTTGTTTTCGATCCAGTTTTTGTTGAATTGTTAATGTGTGCGGCACTAACTTTCCAAACAGTTTTTTCATACGTAATTCTTTATGTAAAATATGGAGTACTCGTTCGTCTGAGATGCCTATAGATCTTTACTAACCATTTTATGTACCTGCTCAATGATTTCTGCTGTGGTTGCAGTTTTTGGTCGTCCTTCGCGTGAATCGTCTTCTAGGCTGGTACAACCACGTTTAAATTCACCAGCCCAAAATTCAACGGTGCGTGTTGAAGGTGAGGACTCCTCATACACTTCTAACAATTGTTCATAAATTTTCTTTGCTTTTAAACCCTTCAAAACAAAGAATCTAATGACTGCACGATATTCAATTTTTTCCATATTAAAAAAAATCAATGACAGGTCAACTTCAAATGGCTTGTAAACAAAGAAAGAATTGACAGAATGACTTGCAACTTTGCATGTGTTCTTAGGACAGTTATACCAACTTGACAAAAAAAAAAGTTTGGAGCTAGCAGTGCCATCTCTTGGTGAGCGCAGGAACTTTTCAACCAACCTGTACAGAAGATTTTTTTCGGAATTACTAATGCAGCATATTAAATATTAATGATAATATTTGGAATATTTGTCAAAGAAGTTTTTGAACCTGTTTAAAAGCTAACGCTGAAACTACAAGAAGAATAGATGACTTAAGGAGATATTTATATAAAATCTGGCTTAGTTTTAAATTAGGGCTAACAAAAGATGACAAAACAAAAACATTTTCACAAAAATTATATTTAAATAATGCTAGGTCCCGAAGATGTTAAAAATGCTAAAAAACATATTTTAAAAACAATTGAAATTTTCAAAAATTTGCAAATGGAAAGAGAAAAAGAGAATTTTATGAGAGAATCAAAATCTTATTCTTCAGAAGAAAGAATGATAATGTAATTCAAAGAACAATTTTAAAAGAAGAAAACATAAAAAATATATAACTTATAAAATTAAATGAAAATTTCTTTGAAAAATATATAAATTTCCTGTTAATAAAGCATTTATATTTTTAAATTTTAAACCCGAACCCTGCACCGAACCGAACCCCAACCTGAAATTTTTATTTCGATAAACCCGAACCTGAGCCCATTTTATTCAGATTTTTAGTCCCTGGTTTATATTAAAATGAAATGTATATCTTAATTTAAAGAAAATATGCAACAAAAAGCAAAAATATGCTTTAAAAATAATTAAATAAAAAAAAAATATGCACCTAAAGGCAAATATGCATTAATAAAAAAATTGTGAATCAGTGACATTTTGTTGCAAATCTTTTGACTAGTAGGTATTTGATAAAAATCGTTTTTTTATCTATTGGCTACAAATATACATTAATTAGCCTGTAAGTCGCTGCCCTGATGATGGATATTAATTAATTAACATGCAGTACCCATCGTATACCACCTACAATCATTTGTAGTTCACAATAACATTTTTGAAGTTTCTTAAAAAAAACCTTATATGAGAATTTGTGAAAAATGAATAAATATTTATGTTGATAGTGGGTGCTATTTTTCTGTTTGTTCATGAACATGAGATTAACTTTTTTGCACGTTTTCTTCTTGTTAAGTTTTCGTTGCTGGTAAGATGATATTTGGTAATAATAAATTTAAGTTGAAGAGATACTATGAATTTATAGATGCCCTATAGGGTTTTTTTTTCAATTTTTGACTACGCTCGAGAGATTTCACTAAAATCTTACTTTTTATACCGTTTTATGAATTTTCAGAAATTTATTTATTAGAATACACTTTACTTTAGAACAAAAAATTCGCTAAAATTTCCAATATTTTTCAATATTTTTGAGTATTTATAAAGAGCATTCAAAATTTATATACATATTTACAAAAAAATACACAAATGGTTTATATTTTCCAACCTTGGTCGACATTTTGAAGGCGACTTTTGCTTATAAAAATTTTCTAATTTCTAGATAGTGAGAAATAAACAAAAATAAAATACCAGCTTTATAGACGAAATGTTGCACTTCGATAAAGCAATGCTCTAATATTTATCAGTGTTATTTGAGGCATTCCATCTTTGACCTCCTTTCATATCTCTTATCTCCCCTTTCCAAAGAAAGCAACAGTGATTAGTAGGAAGACTTTGTTCAGCTTAGCTTCTAATTTTGCAAATAATGTCCTAACCGACAGGGCCAAATAATTGGAAACACTAGAAAATACTGTGAAGGGTATAAAATAACTCATTAAAACCGAATTTAAAGCTTTAACTTGTTTTTTTATGTAACTTTTATTAACTGTTTCAAACTATTGACCACTTTGTAAAAGGTAAAGAAGGGTATACCTAACAAACCTACACTATCAAAATGGTGAAGACACGATTTATACATTGTATTGTAACAAATATGTCAAATCTGTATCATATAACTATTCCGGTTAAACATGATTTATAAAAGGTCTTTTTGTGTGTCTTCTATCTTTTCTTACACTGGGAAATTGCTTTCTATTATAATAAATGTCAGTTTAGTTCATATTTACAAGCAACAAATGATTTAATTTTCTTCTTTTCTTTGAGTTTTATTTTTTATATTATGGTGCAGATTTTATTAATAATTTTTAACAAAAATGCGCATATTTAAGTGATATTAATTTATGGTTAAACTTCTTTTGGTTGTATTTTTATTTTTTTGTTAAAATACAATAACCTATGATCGATTATATGAAATCATAACATAAAGCTGACTTCATAATCCGTCATCATCATCAGACCATCACCGTCATGTATTTGTAGATTTTTTATTCTTATTTTTTTAACTTATTTTAGCATTTATTTATCTTATAATTTATGATTCTAATAATGTATGTAACTGTCTGTTTTAATTACTAATTTTAAATGGTTGAATTCATTTGATATTTACAAGCAATTACTTTGAAAATTTATGACAGATTACTTTAGAAAGTGCAAATGACGGATGTTTTTGATGACGATTTCTTTATTTGTCATTGTTGCTATTTTTTTTTTGTGCAAATATATGCCAAGGTTATATTTATTTAATAAATTTAAGAATTTTGTATTGACATTTTCAAAATTATTAAAATGAAAATTTTTTTGTTTATTTTCCTAATATTTTTTAAATACATATGTGACAAATTTAATAATTGAAATTTGTGGCATGTAGCAAATATTGCTAAATAATATTTTTTATGAAAAACTATAATAAGAATTGGAGTCCGAGTTTTTTGAGTTTTTAAAAAAATAAATATATTAGTCTTATATTAAACTTTGAGTCTTCTTGAAATCAAGACGACTAAAAACGTTAAAAATTTTATAAACCAGTATCTTAAAAATGCAATTCCTTTTTAATTAAAGCAATTGAATAATTGCGATAAGAAACATAATTTACTAAATTTTTGATCAAAATATATTATGGTCATAGGATTTTTTTCCGGGATTCCAAAATACACTGGAACCAAAAAAGAATGAATAAAGTTTTTAGCTTATATTTTTTTTAAATATTTGGCTTTATCATATAAACACTCAAAGAAAATATTGTTTGCAATTTAATCAAAACCATTAATATTTATTTGTAAGGATATTATTTTGTTAAATATAACCTATAAATCGTTAATAATACAAAATTTTTGTATTGGTAATTCAAATGAGAGAAAAGCAAGTTCGGAAATAGAGAAGACTTCCAAAGACATTAATTTATAAAGATAGAGCAAAATGAATAATTGCTAAAGTGTCTCTACTTCGCAGTAGATGGCGCTCAAGCAAATAAATGACAATACCCTGCGTCATGCCTAGGTCGTCAAGGCTTTCGATTTGGCCTTCAATTGTCTTAGTAACCACAAGTATAACATTTAATACATATTTATAATTCTAGTACATTCAGCTGTCACTAGCAGACTTAATACTAAAGTCAGTTTTAAAATGTTCGACGTGGTAAAAGCATTTGTTTTACATTTTTATTAGAGTATTCAAAAACCGAAACCGAAAACCGGTCAACCGGTTTTCTTTTTTTTTTAAACCGATCGGTTTCGAATATTTTGTAAATTCGAAGAAAACCGAAAACCGGTCTTTTTTGTTCGGTTAACCGGTTTTTTTTAATTACATCACCAACTGGGTTACTTGGTGGTGGGTTACTTTAGATGTAAGTCTGATAGATTCCGATGAAGACTTTACTTTGGATATTCCAAATTCAAATAGTTTAATTTCTGATCTAAATAACACAAAAAACAGTATTCAAAATCCTAAAAAAGAGACTGTACAGAATCATTCATTATATGATGATTTCATATATCTTGATAAATGCGACAAAAGAACTGAAAAGTTGGAAAATTTATATAATTGTCTTTTAACTATTTGTCCAACATCTACTATTAGTGAAAGAGTATTTTCCACTTCTAGCTTTATCAAAAGCAAACAAAACAAAAAAATCATCTTAAAACGAAACATTTAAATTGCATATTATTTCTAAAATATTATTTTTGAAGGGAAAAAATAGATTTTCTTTTTACATATTTAAAATGTAATATTAAAAAAACTTATTTAATGTCAAACGTTTTAAACGTACCTAATTTTACCCAAATTACAAACTTAATGATCTCTATTCATTTGATATGAATATAGTTTTATAATATTAATTTTTAAGATATTATATTAAAAAGTATTAAAACCAATAAATAAAATGTTGAAATGAAATACAATAAAAAAATTAAATTTAAATGAATATATATATATGTATTTTTTTATTTTTATTTCTTAATATATCAAACTTCGGTTTTTTCTGCAAAAACCGAAATCGGTTTTTTCAAAATTCAATTTTTCGAAGAAAACCGAAACCGGTTTTTTCAAAAGGCCGGTTTTTTGAATACTCTAAATTTTATTTTAAAAACAAAGTTTCATAGTTCAAAATGGTATTTTTTTCGTAAAATTTATAAAATTTTCAAGTATTAAAGCATTGGAAAATGCATATTTATGTTAAATCTTTCTTTCAAAATATATAAATACACATAGGATAAATTGCAATACTGTGCTCTCAAACATCTAAATGAATACTGATTTGGAAAATTTAAGTAATATATACATAAAACACATATTTTTGCATAGTTTTTGGCAAACATTATCTTATGTTACAAACAAAATAGAAAATCAATTATACCCTCTTGCATATTGTATCAGAATATGCCTAATAGGGAGAATTTACTTTCAGATTTGCCACCTCTTGGGAAATAGTTTCAACTAATGTTCTTTCTTTAATAAATTAATGTCTATGTGCCTTATAGGGATAATTTACTTTCAGATGCGCCACCTATTGGGAAATAGTTTCAACTAATGTTCTTTCTTTAATAAATTAATGTCTTTGGTGGCGACATCATGTTTTGCATATTTCTACAAGAAGGCGCTAACAACAGAATCATCTACACAACTCTAGATAAATATGGACAAAAAATACCTTAACTATTGTACGAGTTCTTGCCACAATAGGTTGTAATTACATATATACTCGTAAATGAGCGCCCAGAGATATGGCCTCAGTTTGAGATAGATCGTTAATACGGCAACAACTCGGCAAAATAAAATTGGTGATTATATTGATAAATTGTGTAATTGTTTTAAAGTTTAATAAAATTAAGTTTGTGTGTAATTATTTGCAATCTAAACAGAACTCGATTTATTTAACTATGGAATACATCAACGGTTTTCAAAGGAAAACTTAGTGGTCAAAGGATCTTCGAGTTATTGATTTTTATTGAAAATCGATTTTATTTATTAAATTAAGAAATCTTTTTTTTTATTAAAATCTAATATGATTCTTTGAATATTTCATAATCGTTTTACTCATAATACCACTTACACTGTTATTTCGTTTAAAATGATCTAAAATACATATAAAATTAATCAAAAATCCAATAAAAAATAGTGCTACTGATTTTTCATTATATTCAATCCATTTTGTTTTTTATTTTCAATCATTGTTAAATAATCGACAAAAATAGCAAAAACAATTGAAAGTCGTTTAAAATAATTTACAATATTAAACTGACAAAACGTTGGAAAATAACAATTTTTGTAGTTTGTTTTCAAATTTGGAAAGTTTTTAATTTGAATGTTTGTAAAACACACAAGATTTCTTATTTATGTTTCTTATAATTATGATTTTTTTGTAATTTGTATTGAAATAATTTTGTATTTAAAGAAGCTATTTTGATAAAAAAAAAAATGATAAGTAATTATTTGAATAAAATTTTAACTGGAAATATTAACTTCAACTGAAAGTCCGTACTTTTTAGTTTGCTTTTTAAATTGACAGATTCAAATAGTAATATACATATGTATTTGAATGGATTCTTCATTTAAAAACAAACTTTACATATTACTTTTTAAATGAACTGCAGTCAGTAACGGAAAATATATTGGGATTTAATGTTTTCACATAAAGCCAGAATTTTCTGGTTCCAACCAAAAGTATTTTTCGTCATTGTTGATGGGGTGGTACATATGGTAAATATCGAAATAGGTAATTTTGAAAATGAACTAAAAAAATGGGCAAAAATATGGCAAGTCATTTGATTTAACTGTGTATATGTAAAACTTTTAATCTGTACCAATGATTGAAATTTTTCGCTGAAGCGATTTTTAATTTTAAAAATGTCAAAATTTTAATTGTGGTGGTAAAATATAAAAAAAAACAAGTTGTTTCTTTTGTAATTGCTCTAAGTGCTTTTTAATCCATTTTGTTTTTAACACTAAAAATATTGATTGCGAAATGTGTTTAATTTTATTTAAGAACAAAATTCTATAATACAACTATTTTCGGATCAACTTTATTCTATTTAAAGAACTTAAAAATTAATTTTTTGTACAAACATAACGTCTTTGTAGATTATTTGAAACTTTAAAAGTTAACAGTTAATATATAAATATTTTTAGTAATCATTAATTTATTTCTGAAGTTTTGTAAATAAATTATCTTTTTTCAATTTCTACTAAAAGTGATAAAAATTGTCTGGTCTTTTTACGCCATTTTTAAGCAATAAAATTACATTTTTTACGAATTAAACATTTTTTGTTACAGTTTTACCTGTCTACTCATTTTGCTTTGCAAATAAAACTAATTTTACCAAGTTGTATAGAAAATGGGAAGAAGAAATTATCATTGTCGGTGTATTTTTCTATAGAAAAAAAAAAACCTTCAAACTCTTTAACAATATAGATGGTAGTGTTTCTTGTCAATTATAGTTTTTAATATTTATTTGACTTCTTCTTTTTTTTTGATGAACACATAATTATGAAAAGTAACAATCTAAAGTGAAGGCAACTCGTATTACAAAATTTGGTAAATGTCATTTAACTGATGCAACTTGGCAATAGTTGATAAATTTTTGATACTCGTAATTAAAAACATAAAATACTACTTAAAATGAAAATATATAATCCAAATATAGCTAGAGTTTAGAAGTTAATTAAAACACAATCCAACATTCCTTTTTTTTTTTTTTGTTTGTTTTGTTTTGTGAAATACCGAAAACAAAAGCTACAAAAATGATAAATGTTTTAAAATATACAATAATTAGCAGTAATTTAAGCAAATAATGAAGACTACTTCTCGAATGGCCATATATGGTCAGCTCAAACGGTTAATCATCATTTTAACTTTCTTAGTGGACAAAAAAAATATGTATTCTGTCAACAGATTGTTTAAAATACGACCTTGCTTAAAAATTAAGTATAAATACAAAATTAAAAAGCAAAATCTTATTAAATATACTTGAAATTTTTAATATTTTGATGCAACCAAATAATCGAACAATGTAGTTTTATTTAGTGATGTCAAGTGAGTACTTTTGACAGGAATTTTAAATATCTGCAGAGGTCATAATTTAGGTTATATATATTTTTAAGTTGTTTTTGATTTTCAATTTTACCCATTTTCTATATCTCATTATTCAACAACACTGTTTTCCTTATAATTCATTTTTCACACTTATTTCTGACTAATTTAAAATGAAATTAACTGTGGCATCTATTGTTGCAGCATTATTAAAAGTAAATGATCGTGAAAAACTAATTGTGAAAATTTAAAATTTTTGAAATTATATTTTTTATTGTTGTTGTTGTTTGCCTTGCCAAAAAATATATATAAGTACGTGTATAAATTGAAATACCAACGAGCTTATACCGCCAAAACTGTGTACTACAGAACAGTTTAAATAAACAAACGTGCCACTTGTTTATTTCAGTTTTTTGCATTCAATTGTAGTAGGAATCAGAGATGGGAAATCTAAGTATGTGTGAACTGTTGGGCTTTCAAGCGTATCGCAAATCACCCGACAATGTTAACGTGGTTGTCGGATATTAAGTAGTTTTTAGTTAAATAATAACTTTTTATTCAAGAAATTACTTGATATTGACAGAATATATAATTTAATACTGTTTCGCCCTTAAAGTTTTTTTGTTCCACAAAGAATTTTCAAGCGAGGAGGGTGTAAAATACATTCTTGATAATAACAATAAAAGTTGAGAATCTCTGCTTGGAAGATTTTTGCTCTAGTACACACAGGACACTATCAGGAAACGGTTTACGATCATCTCTCTAACTCAAAAACCATTTAACAAGTTTTTTTTTAATTAAGCACAGCTAAAACATAAATTTAATAATTTTTTTTTGTCAATTTCGCAATTTTTAAAAAGAGAAAAGCGTTGTAAATTCTAAAATTATAACACTACACTTCAAATGGTTTGTAAGTTAAAATAAAAAAAAAAACTGTTAAAAGAAATTATATTTTATTTAAAAACGGTTCTACTTACTTTTTATTTAAATCAAAAGGTTTTTGTTATTTTTGTTGTCTTTTTTTAAAAGTTGTTTGAATAACAGAAACATCAGGAAAAATAAGTGATTTTTCATTTAAAAATAAGTTTTTAAATTTTACCTAGCAATTCCGTAAAAATAACTGATTTCTTCATTTATTTGAAATCGTTTGTTTTTTTTTGTATTTTATTTGTTTTTTAATCTACAAAATGTATAATAAATTAATTTTAAATAAAAAAACAAGCAAATTTAATAACTGTAACAAGAACAAATAAACCACAAATATCCGCTTTGTGGTTAAATTTTTATTATATTTTACACAAATGACAAAAAAAAAATGAAACTGGAAAAATCAGTAAATGGCAGAAAATCATTTTGAACAAATGTATAAAAAAGTTAATATTAAAATCTCTTTAAAAAACTAAATCTATATTTATTTATTTTAGACTGAAAACATTTTTTACTGAACTACAAACAGTAAACTAATATTCTGAGTGCAGATCAATAATTTTCGGTTTGTAATTTTATTCAACAGCAAAAAATTTAAACTATTTGATTATTGGATATCGTGGTTCGTCCTTTATTGTACTTTAAAGCGATAAATCAAAATTTTTTTTATCACTGCCTTACACTAAAAACAAAAAGTCTGTAGAAAAATTTGTCAACGGTTCTCAATCCCACTTTACTATTTTTGTACTGATTTTTAGTAAAAAATATTATTATTTAGCAAATATTTTTGCTATATACAGTTTACAAATTACAGAATTTTTATAGAATATTTACAAATTTTTGTTGCTTATTTCAGAAATCATTATACAAATTTTTGAAAGCCGATTTGCTAGAGTTAAAAAAAAAATTTACTAATTTTAAAAAAGTGCATATATAAGGAAATATTATTAGTAATTAAAACTTACACCTTCAAACTTAAATTGCCTTAAACTGTTACATATATTAAAAAAGGGATCGGAAGTGAATATACCAACTCATGTCTAAAAATAGGACATCCACTTAAAATAGCACTAAAAAGATTCTTTGGTTCTAAAAATCAGCCCTAAAAACAATTAAAACTTGACCTTAAAATTAAAAAGATTGACTAAAATATTTTTCAAAAAGAAATTATAACAAAATGATATATATGTTTATGTTTCTTAAATTGTTCAGCTTTTGAAAAAAATAAATAAAATTAAAAAATTTTTATGCTACCCATCTAAAAATCGAAATATGTATGAGCATACATGATCATACATGGGCCTGTATATGATTATACATGGGCATACATGGTCATATACTTCCATACATTGTTCGATATACGACCATACATTATCTCATATATGATCATATATCTTCGGATCCGAAATTTGAGGGTATATGGACGTATATGATCATATACGAGCATACATGAATAATATATGAGCATGTATGATAATATATGCACATATATCACCATATACCCTCAAATTTCGGATCCGAAGATATATGGTCATATATGAGATCATGTATGGACGTATATGACCATGTATGCCCATGTATGATCATATACAAGCCCATGTATGATCATGTGTGTACATATATATTTCGATTTTTACATGGGTAGATAAAAAAAATAATTTAAAATTTTGTTCTAATATTAATAATATTTAGTAAATTTTTTTGTTGATGTTAACAAACAGATTTTTATTTCCACTTTACAGAAAGTTTACTAAAATTTAGTAGCGGCAGCTAATCTCAGCAGACATGTGTTGCTAAGATTAGCGAAAAATGCCGCTGGGCACAAATTTGCAAATTTCCCGTAATAACAGCAAAATTTCCAGTTGCCATTAAAGATTATTTTGGTGAGTGTAGTAAGTTATCAATGCTAAATTTAAATATATATATTATCAAATATATAATAAAAGATCATTACAGGGTTAATTTAATAATTTCCTTTGTGCTTCAGAGAAAAATTTTGATAGGAAAAAAGGGTTAAAACTTAAACAATAATAAAACTACCCTGCGGGAAAAGGGCCTATCCCAGAACACGTCACGTGACCGGTTCATTGTGATAGGGACCGGTCACTTTAACACGGGCTTGTCCTATGGGGGGGGCCAATTGCCCTCTGTGACATGTCCCAAGACAGGACATGACTTTTAAACCGGTCACGGGGTAGGTACTTTAGGAACCGGTCCTCTTTTCACCTGTCTCGTGATATGTATTTTCGGAACCGGTCTGTTTTTCACCTATCACGGGACAGGTCGCGATTCCCAACTGACCCCTTTTTTCCCGCAGGCAGATTAAATACTGGCATGCCGACTTCATGTTACCCTTCAGCAAGCATAAATCGGGTAAAATTTTGGGTAACGATTTAAAATCCGGGACGGGTTTTAATTATTTTTTAATGAAAACCTTTGAAAATATAGAACGAAGTTGCCCAAAAAATTAATTCAACCCAATTTTGGGAAGATGTGGATTAGATCCTAATATGCGTGATTTGTGGTTCAATATAAAATTTACAACCCAAATTGCAATCATATATCTACCGTTTTGTGTGTCTTTATATCGTTTGATTCCAATACAGAATGAATAAAGTTAAGGAGGTAATAACAACTTATGTATCAAATTTTCATCGAAAAAGCTTTAAATCTGCGGCCTTTAGTTTGATTACAATGTTTAAATAGACACACGAATGCATATCGTTAAATCAAATCAGCAGGTTAATCTGTGTCGGTTGGTTACAATAAGGTGGGTCTCAGACCAATATTTTTGGTAGTTATAAACATCAGCACAAACTCCATATACCATGGCCAAGTAGTAGTTAGTAGTGTGCAAATACTCGTGTATTGGATTTTTTTTCGCAGCAAAATTTTCAATAATCTTTTGCAGAATTTCATAAATAAAATAATCCATCCCTGCTATTAACGTGTAAATAGAAGGAAAATTAGAGTAAAAAAATCAAAGTGTTATAAGAAATATTGTCCATATCAATTGTATAATTTAAACGTGTACGGTGTCTGACAGTTTATAATAGTTTTTGACACTTGTACGACTGAAATTCGTACGTTGAGAAACATTTTTATTTTATAAAGGAATTTAAGAAATTTCTCAAATATGCCAGTGAGGTTAAGTGTTTTTTTTTCTTATAAAATTTCATGTGTCAGTAATGGCATAGTTATTAAATAGTAAGAGACAAGTGTTAATCATAAATCAATTACGGTGACCAGATGTATGCATATTAAGCTAAAACATATTTTCTGAAAATTTAAAAATGGTTTAGTTATAAAAAGTTTTCACACATAAATTATTTTTTTAAATATCTAAAGAGGTATGTCTATAAAGGTATGGGTTTCGATATGAGAATTATCTACTGCTTCTTTTGATTCACCCGAATTATCTTCTCATTTTTTGATTCGCTATAGTAGAAATCATATTTTTTAAATCATCTTTTACAATAATTTTTTAAATAAAGCTTTGATAAAAACGTTACAAGTAAAGAAAAATTAATTCACATATGATGGAAAGTTATTTACAACTTCAAAAATAATTTATCTTACAATTTCAAGTTAATTTGGCAACAATGATATTCATAAATGACTGTTATAATTTATAAAAAAATTGTTAGCAGTCTAATGCATTACTATTCCTAATTTCTAAGCCTCATTATCTTAATGACCCTTTAGCCATTAATGGGGATTTTAACTGACACATTTTTGTCGTTTCCGTTATAAATTTAAATTCAACTTGAGGTTAAATTTAAGCGGGACATTCAGTAAACGGGGCTAAATCATATATTATAATTCTGAATATGTCCAACTAAACAGTTCGGCAAAAAACAATAGTTGATCGGATTTTTATTCTTGGAGACATTGCAGACAAACTCTTTGCTTTACCTCCGAATTATTCTTAAATTATATACCTAAAGTCAAATCAAATCGGCTCAACAAACATTTTTGTTAGCGAAATTCGCTCAAAATGCTTCAAAATGCAAAAAACACAGCAAGTAAAGTGCTATTAAAAATCTGAACTACAATATTTAAAAATCGCTGGAATTGGCGGGTAAATAGTTTTATTAAAAATTTCGAAAATGATATTTTTAGTAAATATTTTTAGTTATAACAGGCAATAACATTTCTTGCTGCTCCTACACGCATAAATACTTAGTGGCAACCGAATGTGAAGCATATTTGGATGCTGCAACAAATAAATTCTGTAAGTACAACCATAAACAAATGTGGTTTCTTATATCAAAAGTCAGCTGTATTAAATTAAGGTTTGTTTTTTTGTCGAATTTTATATAAATATTCCATACAAATTTAAGTATGTTAGATACAGACTTGCAAATAGTTCAAGATATGTCTAAATAAAAATTAAGAATGTATAAAAATGCTGCCAAGTCTTAGAAATTATTGGCTTTTCTCTTTTTAATGTAAACAAAAATATTTATCATAAAAATATTTGAAATTTTTTTATTTTTAAAGCTAACAAATGAAATTATGTGTTTGTAAGTAAAGCTAGAGCAGGGCAAATAATATAATTTCTCTATTTCCGGCGAAGTCCAAATACGAAAACAGCTTTCGTACAAAGGCGGCCCAAAGACTCAAGCTGTATTTGCTTTAAAAAAATAAAGAAAAGTCAGATAAGTAAAGATAGTCGTTTTCTTTACAAGTTGTTATAGATGTACAATGTACATTGTACATATAAAATTCGAAAAAATAAATAAACCTTAAGTTGAAGTAACCGAATGAAAAAAATTTACACAAAGTTGATAAAAATATTAAAAAAGGTAAATCAGCGATGACGATTTATATTTTGACTTTTCTAAATATGATGCGCCCCTTTATGATTGATACAATAAAAAACGTTAATGTGTCACTTGGTATTAATTACGTGCCCACCCTTGCATAGAGCTTTAAAATAGTTTAATTTAACATTTTCAAGCTAATTTAATAAAAAAAAATTGTGTGTAGAAATATTTAACAATGATAAATTTAATAATCTGTCAGAGTAGGGTGTAGCCTATAATAAGTATTTTAAAAAAGTTGTAAAATGAAAATGTATAATTTTATCGGAAAATGCTATAACTTTTGCAAATGATGACAACTGTCGGTTTTATTTTAATTTTTATAAATCAAAGAGATAGAGGTTACAGGTCGACAAGCCAGGGTACGCTATTTTGCAACAGACGATTTTCTATCGAAATTAACAATACGCGACGAGGCCAATTTTTACCTGAACGGATACCTACACAAACAAAATGTGTATTTCTGGAGCACTTAGAATCCACGTATCATTTATGAAGAGTCATTGATTACATCGACGGTGGTTAATACGGTTAATGTAACTAATAAGCCATAAAAAACCATGATAAACGAGTTTTTATTGCCAGAAGATGATGAATTAAGAGTGTAGGACATGCAGTTTCAGCACGACGTCGCAACTACACATCCAGCCCTTGCGACAATGGAAATTTTCGGGTCGCCTAATATCTCATGTTAAAAACCATATATAAAGGGGATGTATATATATGCAGATAAATATTTATTTATTTATTAATAGTTAAAATATGTCTAATAAATTGATATGTTGTTTAACTGTGCTACTAGTAGTGAGACTAAAAATGAACAATTTGGTCACCCTATATTTTCAACAAAATACATATGTTAATAACGCGTGTCACTTGCTTCCGAAGTCTTTTAATTAACAATGTTGCAAATTATAATTTTGCTTAAACATTAATAACATTGAATATTTAATATAATATTATTATTTATGTATTAATTAAAAATAAAAACTAAATGAAATATTTAAAATCGTATCATTTATTTAGATGAATGAATGAATGCATGACAATGCAAATGTTTTGGTATGTGGGAGCTGGTAAATCACACAAATGGTACACATTTATGGTTAAGTAGCTATTTTATTAATTGAAATATTTAAACGATTAAATTTTTATGATTATTTTTAATATGCTACCATTTTTAATGATAAATTCGTTTTTTATAGCTTTTATAAAAAAAAAACACATACACATACAGACGACTTAACATTTATTTGTATATAAATATTATTATTAGCGTAAACAAAATATATTATACTTTTATAAAAGACAATAATTTTCGAATCGTTTATAATCCATGGAAGACACAAAAAACAAAAAACAACACCATCAGTGATAAAAATATAACCCACAATGTTTTAGATACATATTTTACTTCTCTGTTGTTTAATCAAATGAAAAGTAAAATAGCATTTTGCCCTAAAAACAATAGGATGCATTTATTTTGTTGCTCTACATAATAAGAAAGGAGAAATTAGATTTGCTACACTCCAAATAATATGACTGTGGGCTGTAGGAAAAATTTGTAAAAAATTGGTCAAATCGATTTGAACAACTTTTGACGGATTTTTAGTGTTCTCTTCATTAAATAAAGTATTGCTACACAGAGAAAACAGATTCAGTTTGACAACTGAATTTCTTGCCAAATAAATAGTTTTGTTGCAGCAACCGAATTATTCGGTTGTCGCAACCATGAAAATTGTTCCCTTTTTACAGTGTTAATTGTAAATATCTCTTATATAAATTTTAAGGAAAAAGTTAGTGGCAGCTAACCGCATGTTCGTATATCTCTTATTTACCTTTAAAGAAAAAAGCTAATGAGAGCTAACTCCATGTTGATTTACTAAGCTATGATGGCATTTAATTACGAAATCTTTATTTCATAAAAATATACACAAATTGCTAAGAAGAGTAAATACATTTGAATTATTTACGAATAATAAAAAAGGAACAATTCTAAGTTTTGACCACATACAATTTTTTTCTGAGTCTTGTGGATGCAGCCATTTGAAAGAAAATTTTAAGCTCTTTTTTATAACAAAATTTATAAAAATGTTATCGTGCACAGGAACCCAACGTAGGATTAGACTATCGCATCCACGGAAAATATTGAGAGCCTTAATTCATTCCAGGACAAAGCTAGACGACATATCATAAACAATAATGCCATGATTGCCGCTTGACTTTCCGAAAAACATAAATAAGTGTTCTCTCTTAGACACTCCGACGAACGTACTTAGATGGCGAAGATCCCCGCCTGGAATATGATTGGGTACTTGCCCATCGGAATGGCACGTTTTAACATTTTATTCATACCACTTGGCCAGTGGGTCATTAATGAACAGAACTAATATGCTCATATGGACCAGCAGGTTACCTTCCATAATGTCACCAAACTCCCGGAGATGCAAAATACCGACAAGGGCATCCTTATTTACCGAGATATATACACGGTAAAAAGTTTTAGTTTATTTTAAATGCCGAGCCGGTGTATATATATAACAAATCCGAAAAAGAATGAAATGTATTCCAATATGGTATACTTATAAAGAGATTGAACGAGAGACAGTGACAGAGAGTTTTGTTTTTAGAGCATAAAAGAAACACCAATATGTATTAGACTCTACACCTGACCAAGAATTGGATTAATACCATAAGGAATATATTGTATTCTTGAATAGGTGTTAGGACCCAACGGAATGAATTTTATACTAAACGGGTGTTGTTTTTAAGCTAATCAGAACTGAAATTAACACCCTTTAGGTATTATTTTCAATAACCAATGGAATGAATTTTATACTAACCGAATTTTAATCTAGGCAGGACTAAAATTGACACCCTTTATGTATAAAATTTCACTGAAAATAAATGAAACAAAATTAATTTTGAGTTTTGTACATTTTTAGTTTATTTTTTATTTAATAATGAAGTATTTAATATAAGCATTACTCTATAATATTCGGTGTTAATAAATCAATCGAAATCAATTACGGCGCCGTCCCGATCTTTAAATTGCAGTTCAGCTTGTTTACAACTAAAGTGAAAAGAACTGTATTATAAAAGTATTTAACTGTATTATAAAAGTATTTAACTGTATTATAAAAGTATTCAATACTTACTTGAAATTAGGATTCTATTTGAAGGAGAATCCTTACTTTGTGGTTCAACAATTTTTACAATTCAAATTTTCTACCAATTTTTACTTTCATAAACATATTTACACTTTTCAATGATTTTTCAACTTTCAAACCGCGTTGTAAAATAGATAACTTTAACACCTTCATTGGTATTAATCGTAAGAAATAGAGAAAAAGATACAGTTTTAAACCAAAACAAGCTAGTTCATGAGATAGAACTTTACACATGCTTTTAATTCTTTCTAGGTGTTCTTTTAAAAATTGGAGGAATAAAATTGTTTTAAGAGAGAAATTGAATTCCTGTTTGGCATTCAAATAATAAAACAAAAATTAAAAAATTTCTGATGTCTGTTTCGGTGTTATTTGTAAACTAACAGGAATAGTTTTTATTATTTATTTGGTGTTATTTCTATTCCAAGTAGTCATTAAAAACTCGCAATTTTTTATTTTAAATTCCCTTAAGTATTTAAATTTATACCGTATGGTTTCAGATATAAACTATTTAGGTATTAATTTCAATTTAATTCCAAAGAAGTTTACAATGAACACCGCTAAGTGTACAAATTAAACCAAAACTTTTTACTGTGTAGTGATGATATATATATTGAGCATTTCTCTAATGTCGTTTGTCGGACAAGTCTTGCCCTTACTAATAATGTCCATACCGGCAAGCGCCTTTTTTGCCTGGGTTTGCTCCACCTTTGGCCATTATGCGAGTGTAGCCTAGGGGAGCATTGGTCTCTCGATGGTTTTGATAGACCAATAATTATGCCCTACCCATGTAAAAATCGAAATATACACACATGATCATGATGACACATGGGCTTGTATATGATCATACATGGGCAAACATGGTCATATACGTCCATACATGATCTCATATATGACCATATATCTTCGGATACGAAATTTGGGGGTATATGGTGATATATGTGCATATATTGTCATACATGCTCATATATTATTCATGTATGCTCGTATATGATCATATACGTCCATATACCCTCAAATTTCAGATCTGAAGATATATGATCATATATGAGATCATGTATGGTCATATATTGAACAATGTATGGACGTATATGACCATGTATGCCCATGTATAATCATATACAGGCCCATGTATGATCATGTATGCTCCTATATATTTCGATTTTTAGATGGATAGTAGCATTCTTCGTTTCGAAAGTCAGATGTTGCTTCCAGGTAAATGTTCTATCCAGAGTAATCCCAATATAAAAACGTGTGGTCTTATAGAAAATATTTGAATTTGTATTTAGGATTTTTTTAGGATAAGAATAGCCAACATTAACCCTCTAATGTACTTATTTTTGTTTGCAATAAATTGAAATCATATGTTTGGCATGAAGAAAAACAATAATAATTGAATTAACTCTTTCCGGGCCGGTGGTAAGAACAACATACCACTATTCAAAATATTTTTTATAAATTCTGTGCGCATTGGTATGGTACAAATACCGTTTTAACATGTAACTTAAAGCTTATATTTTATAATAAAAATTATTTCAAATGCGAAAAAGAAATATATATTTGATTTATTTAAGTACAAAGGTGAACGCCAGAGAAGTTCCAGGGGCCTACTGCATTAATCGACTTTCACTTGTAATGTGCCTCTTTGTCCAAGCAAAACTTAATAATGCTTTAGTAGTTTTCATAAATGAATCATTAATTTTGTGCGCAGTGGTATATATGTAATAATATGTCCTTGCTCAGAATCCTTCAGGGATAAAAAATTTTTAATGCATTTTTCTCAATAAAACTCGATAATAAATAAAAGCAAATTACTGATATCTTATAGTGGCCCCGAAAGAGTTAATATTTATAAAAACACACAAAGCGTATGAGTTATAGCAATGTATTGGAATATTAAGTATACGCCTCATACTACCCCATATTAAATTTTAATAGGAAAGTTTGCACCAGAATTTTAGAGGTTAGGTGCCACTTAATAAAGTGGTTTACGTAAATCACACGTAAGCGTGAGCTAAAATTTAAATTACTCACGTATTCGTGCGTAAGCGGTAAAACAAATTCCGTACGTGAGCGTGCCTGAGTGGATTTTCTGTCGTGTCGATTATTTTTTTATTGTTTTCGATTTTTTTTTTTTCATGTAATGTAGCAAGACTGTTCTTTCATTATGTATTAAGTATGGTAACACTTCATTCAGTTAAATTTTTCGAAATATTTTTAATTATTGAACCGTATATTTCGTGTATTTCGTGTGTGAGCGTAAGGAGAAACAAATCTTCGTGCGTGATTGTAACTATTGCTTCGTTATCGTGCATTAGCGTAAGTCAAAAATCGCTCACATGCCTACACTCAGGGAAAAATGACGTTGCAAAATCGACAACGGTGGTGGTAAATATTAAACCACTACGTTGTCAATTTTTTTAACAACGCCCGGTATCAAATTGTAAACGAACGTGTATGAATCGACAACGTTATGTTGTCAAATTCTCTGCTAACGCAAAATTTTTAATATTTGACAACGCATGTGTACAAATTAACAACGAACGTGTTCAAATTGACAACGTAACGTTGTCAAATTCTCTGCTAACGCCGAAACTTTAAGAATTTTTCATTGTTTTGGTTTTAGTCAGTGCGTGGAGAAGTATTTTTTTCAAATATAATTATCTGGGGACGTAAATTTTGTTGGTGAATGTTTGGAAGTAAATGGTGAAATTGTAATGGTCAGCGTTTCATGCCATTACGATGTCCAACTAAAAACTTTTTTAAAAACCATAAACATGGAATCAATTTTTCAATACTTAAAATGTAAGTAAATCAATGTTTGAGAAAACGACGTAGAAGGATCAGTAAGAAATGTATATTTTTGTTTTTTTTTTGGCATCACAACATTTAGAAGCTTGCCACCAGAAGGGCTGAGTGTGGAGTTCAGGGAAAAACTGTTTACCTGGAAAAAAGGAGCAAAATATAGTGATACGACTCTGATGGCACAATGGTTTGCTTATGTTTGTGTGAATTTATATAGTTAGGAATTGATGATGAGACAATGTCAGTGCCATCTAAAGTGGAGGAATGGTGGAGACGTAACGAAAATACCACCAACACACCGGAATCACATTGTTCAATAAAGGGCGGAGTTTTATCAAAGGTAGAACAAATTAAATAGGTTATATGTAACATATCTTAGCATTATAATTAAATTTAGGACTTAAAGACATTGTTAAGTGAGCCTTTAAAAGGGAAGGCAGTACTTGAATATGCTAGTCAAAACAGAGATCACATAATTAATGTTATTCTTGAAGACTTGAAATAGAAAGCTTTTGGACTCTTTACCAACCAGTAGCCGTAGCACCCTTGAAACTCCCACGTATTTGTATTCTCCTGACAAAGAACTTGTTGAAATCGATGAATCAGTTTCTGTTTCACTGAAAACTTCCTTAGTCAGAGAATGCGACAATTGGGGAGTAGTGTGTGCAAAATGGAAAAGATATTTCAACATACGCCAAAAACACAAAAATTTAAGTGTCGAGTTTCTTCAAGAATGGCCTAAATTGTCTGATTGAAGGGCATTCAAAACTATTATGCAAAAAAACCATACTGAATATTGTAAACAACTGTGTACAAATCTTCAGTCGACGACCAGTATAGGTAATTATCGAATTATATACATAATTTATTGTTTAAATGTAATTTATCTTATTAATTTCTATATTTCACAGATGCACAAGACAATATTTACACCAATTTGCTTAATGAGGTTTTACCATCACCAGCTATAGTTAAGTGCGGAGATGCTAAACTCAGAAAAAATGTGACAATATCTGATTCACAGGAAAGCTTCGTTTATTACAAATTCCAAATAAATGCTATCATAGAAAAATATTACTATGCTGGTTTAACTATACAGCCCTTTGTTATTGTGGAAGGCTTGTCCGATAAAGATATAAAAGGCTTTTATATATTTTTTAATAAAAATTAGCTCAAATTTAATTTATTTATTGATTGTTTGGACACATGCTTCAACCATGGATATTTATACAAAAATTGTTTTAATATAATAATTTTTTTTAATATAACATCACTTATTAATTTTTGCACTAATAATTAAGATTTAATTTTAGTAACTAAATCATGAAGATAGTTTAGAACCTATTTTTAGTTTAAATTCTTATAAGACTGTAAATTTATTAACAAAAGAGTATTGTTACAAAGAAAATAATTCAAATTTAAATTTACAAAATTGCAAAGTTTCTTATAATTTTGTGTTTAAAGTAACTCTGTATAAAGCAAATTATTATTTAGCTACCAACAAACCGTCAATTGAACTTTTTAAAACTAAAAGTTTTATTATTGAAAATGAAAATATTTATGTTTTGTGTAGTTACCATTAAAAATTTTGATTCGCATTTACAATCATATGAAATTGATTCATTAAACAATGATACTACTTATTTTATACCAATTTTATAACTCCTCCGTTTCATTTATATCCTATGAACAATGGAACAATTTATTTTAGAATTAAGTTAATTTAAGTTTTCCTTCTTTGAATTAAATACATACATTATTTAAATAAAATATGTTTTTAAAACAAAAAAATAATGAATTTTAATCGTTTTTATTACTAAATAGTTTGAGAAAAGGCAGATTGGGAACGGATGGGAAAGGAACGTAAATTTTTAAATCAACCACAAACGGTGTCAAATCGACACCGATAGGGTGTCAATTTAACACCGACACGTTGTCACTTAGACACCCTGTTGGTGTCAATTTGTACACTTATGTTGTCGGTTTAACAACGATATCGTTGTTAATAATTCGTTGTCGAATTGACAACGGCGTGTACAATTTCACCACAAACGTGTTCTGTACACTATCGACAACGAATACGGTCACTTTGTACACGGATGGTGTCATTTTTTCTCTGGGTGTATCTCTACTTTGCAATATTAGCAAATTTTATATCGCATTTACAAAGATTGCTTAAAGTGTTTTAGAAAAAGCTAGATATGGATCGAGAAATGCAACAATATTGTCATTTTCCAAAATTTCAATATAATAAATACATGATTTATTTATTTATTCAAAAATTTTTCCAGTGCATTATCGATTCCCATTTAATATCAAAAGAATATCATCGTTTACGCATACAATACACACACTCATACCTACGAAAATATTCACACAATTTAATGCTTAGCAAACCACTACAAAATATTTATTGGAACAAAAAAAAAAAAAAAAAAAACAAAAAAGAAAAACAGTACAATAACATAAAATCGAAAAATATACAAAGAAACTAAAAATTTCTTTCAATAATTTTATAGTATTTTTCAGTTTTGTTTGGATTTTGTTTTTGTTTGTATTTGTCGAAATGCTGACAAAAGCTATTAATTAAATTGTTACTTATGGAATACTGAGACTTGTTCGGAACACACAAATGTGAGCATGTGTGTAACAATATATAAATGTGTGTGTGGAATATTTCAGAAAATTTGTCTTATCAGAACGCCAACAAAAAAATTGGTACAATGAATATTTATGAAAAGAAAATTTAGTTGATCATTAAACGCCAAATCAGCATATTGGTCATCAATTCATCAAAAAAATTTTACTAACTTTTACAAACAAATTAAAATGGATACCTTGATTGTAAGTGCAGAAAAATAAGAGAAAAATATTAATTTAATAAAATTTTTAAAAAAAAAATAATATAAAACTAAACGAAAAATTTTTAAAAATAGTTTAAAATTTTAATATCTCAAAAAAAAAGAAAACTTATAAAAGATTTTGTAACTTAAGCTGAGAAGTTTAAAAGCGAATTTAAAATTCGGAAAATGTAAAATATTTATAATTAAAATTAATGGAAAATAAGAAATCCTAGTGATACAAATTATGCAAGACCAAACGTTGCGGTTTATTTCATTAATTAAAAACAAATATTTTGAAAAAAAATATATATAGAGTTGGAATATTATCGATTAAGCTTCATATATTACAAAAATTATGTTCAGTTAAAATATAAGCTAAAATCTTTTAAGCACACTCTTTCATAAAATTGTATATACCCCGATCACCACAATTGCTGAATTGGATTTTTAAGCTGTGTTTTAATATATAAAACAGTGGCTTATTTTTTCACACTTAAAAGAAAAGCTTTTTCAGCTAATTTCTCTCTTAAGATTTTAGTGGTAGAACAAAAAAATATATTTTTATAATGGAATTCATTAAGATCACTTTAAAATGGCCTCCAAAACGGTTGAAATTACATAATTTTTCGTAATTAGCTCAGCATATCTATTTGGCAACTTTAAAAGCAAAAATTAAACAGAAATACATGCAGAGAAAACATGGTTTGGGGCAATAATATTCGAAAGTTTCTTATGAATTTGGGATTATGATTGCGCCAACCATATACTTACTATACTACAGTTATCATATTATAATAATAAAATAACCATAATTTTACCATAATATGGTTACTGCAGTTACATTATGATTCGAAACTATTAAAAAGTTCGTCAAATTTAAAAATATTTCTTTAAAAAATATTTTTTTTCTAAACAAAAAAATTGATATTAAGGAGTTTTTCAAGAAAACTTCTTTGATTCTATGAACATTTTTAAAGAAAAATACTTGAGGAAGAATTTCAAATTCTAAGGACTTTTTAATAAAAAACAAACAAACATATGGGCTTTTTCTAATAGATAAATGCTTAAATACGAAGGAAATATTTTTATTTGTTTCAGATAGTCCTAGAGTTTTAAAATTTACAGTGTTTTTCATGATGAATCTAAGATTCTTTTTTAGAAAATAATTATTTTTTTATGAATATACAAACAAAAAAATGTTTTACTTGAAGGAAATGTCCATATAATCTAAAAATGTTACTTTCAGCAAAATTTCTAAAAATCTAGAAATTTGTAGAAGAAACGTTTTCGTACAGAACAACTTTTGGGTTCTACAGACTTTTTCTAATAAAATTTTTTTTTTTTTAATATTTTGAGTACATTTTCCACATAAGTCATATATTACAAGAAATTAATAAACATAAACAATTGTTTTTTTTTTTTGAAAGAGCTGAAACATATATAGAATCATTATGACAATGAATTGATTACTCTAAATTATAATGTTATATGTATAAAGCAATTTCGAAAATAAAACCCCCCAAGTAAATATGATTATATATTATTACGAGTATTTTACATCGGTGACTGAACTAATACAATTTTATGAAAACAAGACAGTTATATGAGTGTAAATTTCAAAGTCATGTTTTATTCGATTCATAATTATTTATTGCTTGTTGTCAGCATTATATAATTGCATAATTATCATATTTTTTCATAGTGAGAATTTTTGTTATCACACTATGGTTACATTCGATCATGTTATGAAATGTAAAGTGGCAATCATAAGAAAATATTTACCATAATAATGATGGTAGCGAAAATATTGATGGTTAGAACCCATTTATAAAACAATAACTTGATTGTGACAAACATACCCGAAAGCAGCAAAAATAATATAGTAGCAGTTATCATGTTGCAACCATGTTTTTTCTCTGCTATAGCTTTTGGGTATTTGTTTGGCGAAAGAGGTTAATATAAACCTTATCGTCCTGGTTCTATGATCTCAGCTTTCATTACTGCTTCAAAAGTATGCAGTTATGATGGCAGAACATATTAAAAAAAATTATTTTTCTACTTCCGTAATTAATTTCTTGCATGCATGAGATTTAAGCTCATACAAATATAGTTACTGCTTATCAAATGAAGGTTATTTTTTTGCTGGGTAATCACATACATTGAAAAAAGGTTTGGCAATCGTTGGTTTTTTTTAATATTTAAAAAAATCTAAATGTTCAACAAAAGTTTTTTGAATAAAGGAACAAATATGATTTCTTTGAGATTTTCTACTGTTCCTATTACTTGAAAAAAAAAAAATATTATTGGAATTAAGTGCAATATTATTAACATAGTTTTTTTTAATATATCTCACTTTAGGATGAAGATCTTACCCCCGAACAAATTGCTGTTTTGCAAAAAGCTTTCAACAGTTTTGATAACCAAAAATGTGGCAGTATCTCCACTGAAATGGTTGCCGATATCTTGCGCTTGATGGGTCAACCCTTCGACAAGAAAATCTTGGAAGAACTTATCGATGAAGTCGATGAAGATAAGTCCGGCCGTTTGGAATTCGAAGAATTCGTACAATTGGCTGCCAAATTCATTGTTGAAGAAGATGACGAAGCCATGCAAAAGGAATTGCGTGAAGCTTTCCGTTTGTATGACAAACAAGGTAATGGTTATATTCCCACCTCCTGCTTGCGTGAAATCTTGCGTGAATTGGACGATCAATTGACCAATGAAGAATTGGACATCATGATTGAAGAAATTGATTCTGATGGTTCTGGCACTGTTGATTTTGATGGTAAGTGTTCTTTTAATACAATTTTGTATATCCTGTCAAACATCAAAATGATAAGGCTAATTAGCAAACCAATTTTCGTGTCAGCCTTAGTTAACGTTTCTTTGAAATTATTTGTGTGTTTTTATAGATATTTAAAATATATTTATACTAAAACTGTCATCTAAATAACATTGTGTTTGGAATGGTGGTATATTGTTACTTGGGTGGGCGCCAATATTCAAAAGAAACAACAAGTATCAATACATTTTTATCAATTTTTGTTTTTGTTAACAAAATTAAACAAGTAAAACTTGTTGAATATTTTTGAATAACAAAATTGTATAAAAAAATTATTTAAGCAACTAATTGTTGAAATTTTTTGAAAATTGTATAAATTGTATAAATATATCTTTCAAATATTTAGCAGCATATTGAAGATTATAATGTTGTTTTTATCTTTATAGTTGCTTAAAAACAAAAAAAAAAAGCTATAATTATCATACCCCACTTATGTTCTTACACACAGACAAACTCAATAGCAGCATAAAATAAATACAATTCCAAAATAATTTTCTTTTATACAACATATTTTGTTAGCTAGGGTCTTTTTTGTTTTTCCACCTATTTATAGATTTTTTGTTTATAGCAAGACAAACTATAATAAATATGTATTTTCTTTTTTGTCTTTACAGAATTCATGGAAATGATGACTGGCGAATAGATATTTTATTTTCTTATATTTACAAAATATACGCTAGCATATATATTTTTTTTATTTCCAAAAGAAAACATCACAAAGATAATAGATAGTCAAATTAATAATTTAATGCCTACAAACTTATTATATGTTTAAAATAAACTAATTTTATATAAATTGTTTTCGTTGTATTTATATTTGGAATCACTTATATTACAGTGAAAAAAAAAAATAAAAAACTTTAAACAAAACCTTTCTTAAACTCTATGTGGTAAAGCAAAATGTTTATATATTTGGGATCACCTTTAATTTTGACAAAAACGAAATTTAAAAACATATGAAAATGGTATAAGTCAATTTCCAAAATAAAAAAACAGTTAGTAATGTTTTCTGTAGTATTTATCGGCTTCTATTAACTGCACAAAAAATTTTATCAAATTGATAAAAATTACTGTAAGTTATCTTGTTTAATACAAAAATCCTTGTCATAAATACAGGTTGAAAAGTTCCTGCGCTCACCAAGAGATGGCACTGCTAGCTCCAAACTTTTTTTTTCTCAACTTGGTATAACTGTCTTGAGAACACTTGCAAAGTTGCAAGTCATTCTGTCAATTCTTTCTTTTTTTACAAGCCATTTTAAGTTGACGTGTCATTGATTTTTTTTAATATGGAAAAAATTTAATATCGTGCAGTCATAAGATTTTTTGTTTTGAAGGTTTTTAAAGCAAAGGAAATTTATGAACAATTGTTAGAAGTGTATAAGGAGTCCTCACCTTCAAAACGCACCGTTGAATTTTGGGCTGGTTAATTTAAACGTGGTCGTACCAGTCTCTAAGACGATCCACGCGAAGGACGACCAAAAACTGCAACCACAGCAGAAATCATTGAGCAGGTACATAATATGGTTAGTGAAGATCCAAGTTTGACTAAGCGTGAAATTGCTAATGCCATAGGCATCTCAGACGAACGAGTACTCCATATTTTACATAAAGAATTACGTATGAAAAAACTGTTTGGAAAGTTATTGCCGCACACATTAACAATTCAACAAAAACTGGATCGAAAACAAATTTCTCAGCGTAATTTGGAGCGTTTTAAGCCGAATAAAACCGACTTCTTGCGTCGTTTTATAACTATGGATGAGACTTTGATCTACCACCATGATGCTAAATTGAAACAAGAACGTTTACAGTGGACTGAAGCTGGGTGTTCAGCTCCAAAGCAGGTGAAGTCACAACGATCAGCAAAGAAGGTTATGGCATCAGTATTTTGGGATGCAAAAGGAATTTTGTTGATTGATTATCTTCAGAAAGGTAATCAACTCTGAATATTATTGCAGCCTTTTGGATCAGCTGGATGAAAAAATCCGTAAGAAAAGACCTGGTTTAAAAAAGAAAAAAATCATTTTTCCTCAAGACAATGCACCTGCTCACAAAAGTGTTTTGACGATGGCTAAATTCAAAGAATTAAATTACGGATTGCTTGAACATCCACCGTATTCACCAGATTTGGCTCCCAGTGACTACTATCTCTTCAGAAATCTCAAACAATTCCTTCGTGGAAAGCATTTTTCGTCGAATGAAGAGGCCATAGCAGCCGTAGACGGTTATTTTGTAGAGTCTCCGAAAAACCATTACAAGGATAGAATAAAATTATTGGAAGATCATTGGAACAAGTGTATTGAGCTTCTAGGAGATTATATTGAATAAAAAAATATATTTTGTAACAAAAACAGTATTCTTTCATTTCGAGCGCAGGAACTTTTCAACCAAACTGTATAATCAATAATTCCTTTGAAAAGAAATTTATCATTTAAAATAACTGTTCCATGGGCTTGCATTAATTCACTGAATAAAATATTTTTGGAATTTCTAATAAGTATATGATAAAAATGGAGTCCAAGACAAAAAACGGATTTTTAAATATTGTTTCCTTTCGTTTTCCAGAAAAAACTTTCATTACCAAAATAGTGGTTATATAATGAAATTAAAACTGTGAACTACCAATGTGAATATCGAAATTTACATATGAACATACATGATCATACGTGGGCATACTTGTTCATATACGTCCATCCATAGATTAATTTTTGACCATACAAGAGCTCATATATGGTCATATTTAAGTTTCCGTATATGGTCGTTGAGGTTGTTCAAAAAAAGTTCAAATTCACGAGCTGCACAACCCTACAAATATGTCATTATCGAAAAAAATAGTGTCAAAAAAATCTAAAAAAAAAAGTTTTTTAGAGGTAGCACATCGCCATTGAAGTTTCAAAGTTGAAAAAATAAATATAATTATAAGAGTCGCAATTTATCAAATCTAATATATTTTTGGGTGTACATTGCGAATATAAAATCAAAATTAAATTCGAAGTCGCCAATTTCACGAAAATTTCATACAAAAAATGTTCGATTTTTATCAAAAAATGTTCTTATATTTACCTTTGCTCAAAATTCTTTACCTTTGCTTTCAAATGTCCACGGAACGTCTTCTTATGTGAGACAGCATTTTTTGTTAACAATTTAATTTTATTACGTTAAATAATAGCGAAAAATAAACAAAGTCAAATTGTACACTCAGTTGTAAGGATAACTATTATCCTTTCAAAAATTAAAAGCATCACGTCTAGTGAAAGCCCTAGGTAAGTAGATTGAAAAAGTACAAAAAATTTGATTTTTCGATGACAACCTTTTTAAATAGGAAAGTATCAAAAAGTCTTTTTTTTTTTTTGAATTTACGAAAACCGCGCATAACTTAAAAACCACAAATTTGTTTTGAATTTGATTAAGGATTCGTCATCTTCATAAAAATTACGATTCACTAAAATATGTATTTTTGTGTATAAATTTTTAAAATATTGCAAACTATTTTAAAATTACTGAGTTTTTTTAATTTTGATCTCATATTCCTTTTATGTATATTCCTTTTATGCGTATTGTTTAAAATATAATTCAATTTAAAGTCAATCCTACACTCACCAAAAAAAGTCTGTAATTGCAACTAAAAATTTTGCTGTTATTACGGGAAATTCTGCTAATTTGAGCCCAGCGGTATTTTTTGCTAATCTTAGCAACACATCTCTGCTGACGTGTAGTACAATGAAATTAGTAGACAAATTAGACGCCGCTACTAAATTTTAGTAGACTTTTTGTAAAATGGAATTTAAAATCCGTTTGCTAAAATCAGCAAAAAAAAATTACTAAATACTATTAATATAAGTACAAAGTTTTGGATTTATTTTTTTATCGAGCATCAAAAATTTTAATTATATTTTTTAAAAGATGTTTTATACAAAATGAAAAAAAAAATCAAAGGCTTAAAAATTCTTAAAACATAAACGAATTTATCATTTTGTTTTAATTTGGTAATTTCTGTTTTGAAAAATATTTTAGTCAATTTTTTTTTTTACTTTTAAGGTTAAATTTAAATTATTGCTTGGGCTGATTTTTAGAAATAAAAAAACTTTTTAGTGCTATTTTAAGTGGATGTCCTTTTTTTTTAGACATGAGTCGGTATCTTCACTTCCGATCCCTTTTTTAATCCTATGTAACATTTAAGGGCAATTTAAGTTTGTATGTATAAATTAAAATTATTAGAAATAACATTTCCATCAATATCGACTTTTTTAAAATTAGTGATTTTTTTTTGCTAATTTTAGCAAATCGGTTTTCAAAAATTTGTAAAATGATTTCTGAAATTAGCAACGAAAATTTGTAGATATTCTGTAAAAATTCTGTAATTTGTAAAATGTAAATAGCAAAAAGATTTGCTAAATAATAATTTTTTTTACTAAAAATCAGTACAAAAAGAGTAAATTGAGATTGAAAACCGTTTACAAATTTTTCTACAAACTTTTTTTTCTGAGTGTACTTTTTGTATAAAAGTAAACATTTTGTGCCACCTCTAAATGTAAACGAATTCAGGTGAAACTTGGCACAGAGAGTTTTTAGACATTAAGGAGATTTCGAATTTAAACGTTGATGTTTTTTTTGGACCACTCTAATGGTCATATGCAATATTCAATATCATGTTTGTTCATATATTGAAATACATATGGGCGTATGTGATCATGTACGCTCATGTATTATCAAGATGTTGTATGTTTATATACATATTTTTCGATTTTTATATAAATACTTCGGCATCAGTGGGTGGAACTATATACAGTAAGAATAACAAAAGAATTTGATATTTATCGACCAGTTTACATTTTCATTTAGAATTCGTCAGGTTCGAGATCATAATTTAGTGTTACTTTGACAAAAAAATACTCAGAATATTGTGTAGTTTATAAATGTTGATTAATAAAAAAGCTTTCAGTTTAGGTAAAAATAAAGGAATATGCATTTATATTTCAAAGAAATAATTATTCTAACTTTTTTATATATATTTTTCAAAATAATTTTTAGTTTATTTTTTTCATTTGATTGTAAATTCAATAAAAATTTAACACCAAAATGGAAATTTTAGGTTAATTTCTTTCCGTTACAGTTATTAAAAATTTGTTTTCTCTCCGTTTATGAAAAAATATATTTAAAAAAATCCAATTTCGTTTTTTGAATTCTTTGAATAAACATATATTTTTACCGAATTTGTAGGTAACATTTTAACATTTACTTTTAACAGATTTATCATTTCTTTTTGCTGATGTGACAGTTATTAAAATACAATTTAAAAATAAATAACAAAAACCATTTGATTTACGTGAAAAGTAAGTAGACCGGTTTTTAAATGGAATATTAATTTTTTTAAATTTAATTATCTGTTATTTTAGAAGTTATAAAATTGAAACTTAGCTAACTTTTGACTCCCATTTTTAACTCTACATAAGATTGGCCGCTATAAAAATACCTGACTCTTATCTTTAGATCTTGTATTACATATCCGAAATTCATTATTATGGAAGGTAGCCCATCGGGCTTAAAACTTTTCTAAAACTTATTTAAGGCTGGATTAGCCAGACGTAAACGTAAACGTATCTGTGTATAGCAAATTCAATGAGTTAAATAAGAATAGAAGATGTTGTGTTGTATATATTTATTTGTGTCATTCTTGTGCATTGAAGATATACAACACATACACAAAACGTAAATACACAACAAAAATCTAATCTAAACAGATTTTCGTTGGGTACTTACGTTTTGTGTATGTATTGTATATCTTCAATGCACCAGAATGACACAAATATATACAACACAACATTTTCTATTCTTATTTAACACATTGAATTTACTATACACCGATACGTTTACGTCTGGCTAATCCAGCTTTTAGTCTAACTGCTGAGAAAAGTACAAAACACTTTTGGTCTCCCTGCAATGAGAGAACGAGATATCAATATCATTTCTTGATATGTTTTAAATTATGGTGTGACCCATATTTCTAAATCATTAACTCAAAAATCACGTTTTTAAGCTATGCCGGTCTTCTAGCAAATGAGCGATATGTGTTATAAATCTAAATTAGCAGCTATCAAATTTTATTTACATTGTTTAATAATAAGAAAATATTACGAGAGTTATGTATAAACTTTGTGGTACATCAGACGTATGAACAATATTATAATTTATTTGTTTTAATCATCATACGTCCTGGTGTCCACTAAGCAAAACTAATTAGCCGTAACAAAAAGGTTAAAGTTCCTATAATTTAACGAACAAAACATGTTTTCCATCTAAATTTTTACAAACTCTCAACGATTTTGTTTTTTCAAACCGCTGAAATTTAAGAGAGAAAGATATGTATAAACATCGGGAAGAGTTGTAAAACCCTAAAAAAAGTGTAAAACTGGGGGTTCAAAAGTGAGAATTTTTAAGGATTAATTACTGTTAAATTTTGCAATTTAACAAAACAGAGACCACTTTATCGTGCATATCCACATTTATTGGGTGATCCTAACATTTTGCTCCTCAATTATTGGGTGATCACAAATATTTAAATTTTTTTAGTTTATGGAGGGTAAAAAGCTAAATTAAATTTTTTTTATTCATAAATTTGTTGGCAGCAGAAAAAAAACTTATATCTTAATTAAACTAATATATATGTATTTTTAATTTATTGATTTAATTTAATAAAAACACTGTGCCACTGTATATTTTTTATTTTATTTGTTAAATCCCTAAAATATGCATTTTATTTTAAAATAATAATCATATATAACTTGAGAGTGGCAAATATTTTAATTTGAAAAATGACAGAGATGGGTGTTTCTAATTTTTCAATATAACTTAATAAAGTTCAAGAAATGTGTGTTAAACGTTTTTTTTTTTTTTTGTGAACATCAAAATCTCTGGAATGACTATCTGTTGAAGTACAGTATTGACTTACAAATTTTCTAGAAATAAATATATTTTAAACATGAAATGGTAAGTTTTTCTTATTAATACTACAATATATTTATATGCAAAAAATATGAAATTATGTGTAAATTATTCATAAATATCAATTAAGTATGCAAATATAGTTATAGCTTAACATATTTATCGGTCTATATTAATAATATTTAAAATATTGGTGTAATCAAGATATATGAGAGCCTTTCGAAATCTTCTTAGTCTGACACAGAGATGACTGTATAAGAGGAAAGTACATTCGCCCTTCATAATATTCCAAAAATTGGTGACATATTGCTATGCCACCTAGGCCTATGCCAGAATCGGCATATTGTGCGCTCTCTAAAACTGTATAAACGACAAAAAGTTAAATGCTTTGGAAAATTCCACATGTCATATAAACACAAGTTAAGTTTCATTTATATAGAAACAGCTGTTTTTTTATAATGGAAAAATTAGAAATTCGAGACGTCCTTAAATACTTAAAGAAAGGTTCATCGGGACAAAAAATTCATAATGATGGTGGAAGAAGCCAAAAACTATTTAATCGTGTTGCAACAGTTTTCTGGGATTACAAAGATATTTTATTAATCGACTATCTTCAAAATGGTAGAACAATAAATTCAGAATATAATTTGATCAATTAACTATGAAAATTCGAGAAGAATTACCTCGTGTACAACACATAAAAGAATATGTAGGAATTGCTTGACCGCCGACCTTATCCTTCTGATTTAGCTCTCTGTGACTTCTACCTGTTATCAATCTAAAAACGATTATTTTGCAGAGCTTAAGAAAAATTATTTAAATCAAGGGATAGAAATGCAAAAAATCGTTGGACTTTGTATATGGAATTTTATTTAACAAATGTAATATTGGTGGTTAATTGAATAAATTGTTTAATCTCTTAAAGTGTAACTTACACACACAAAAAAAGTCTGTATTGGCAACTGAAAATTTGCTGTTATTACGGGAAATTTTGCTAATTCGAGTCCAGCGGTATTTGAGCAGCACATGTATGACTACGTATAGTACAATGAAATTTGTGGAAAAAATTAGCTGCCGCCACTAAATTGTAGTAAAATTTTTGTAAAGAAGAATTTAAAATCTGTTTGCTAAAATCAGCAAAAAAAATTTACAAGATTTCAAAAAATTAGTACAAAATTTAAAATTTATTTTTTTATCGAGCATCAAAATGTTTTATTTTATTAATTTTTTTCTTTTAAAAAATATTTTAGACAAAATTAAAAAATCAAAGACTTAAACATTTAAATAAACTAATTTATCATTTTGTTTTAATTTGGTAACTCTGTTTTAAAAAATATTTTAGTAAATTTTTTTGCTTTTAAGGTCATATTAAAATTGTTTTTAGGGTTGATTAATGCACTAAAAAAACTATTTATTGCTATTTTAAGTGGATTTCCTATTTTTAGACATGAGTCGTTGTTTTCACTTCCGATCCCTTTTTTAATCTATGCAACATTTTAAGGCGATTAAAGTTTGTAATAGATGTAAGTTTTAATTAGAAATAACATTTCCTTCAATATCCACATTTTACAATTAGTAATTTTTTTTAGCTAATTTTAGCAAATCAGTTTTCAAAAATATGTAAAATGATTTCTGAAATTAGCAACAAAAAATTGTAAATATTCTTTAAAAGTTCTGTAATTTGTAAAATGTAAATAGCAAAAAGATTTGCTAAATAATAATTTTTTTAACTAAAAATCAGTACGAAAATAGTTCTGAGTATAATAAAGTTTTAATAAAGTTTCTTATGTAATTGTTTTAAAGTTTTTGTGTAAATAAAAAAATATCAACTATGTTATATTATTCCTTCAAATCGAGTTCAAGGTCATTTTACAAAAAATAATAATGATTATTTATTATTTTCTTCCAATATTTCATCTCCACATTGGGTGACTTCTTTAGGGAAATAATATAATTTTTTCAACAATTAAAACTATTATTTTCCTGAAGAAGTCACCCAATGTGGAGACGAAATATTGGAAGAAAATAATAAATAATCATTTTTATTTTTTGTAAAAAATTGAAGATCGAATAAAGGAAAATAAGTATAATATCAACTATGTTTATTATTTGCAATATAAATAGAATTCGATTTATTTGAAGGAAATAAATCAACGATTTTAAAATCTAAAATCTTAACAAAAATTTTAAACATTTTGGTAGCCACAGCCATTGCCACCGCTATTGTCTTCTGACATATAAAAAGCTAGATACTTATTTCCTAAATTTATCATATAAATTGTAACTAAAATGGTTAGTACAAGAGTCGCTGTTCTGAAAAAAAAAACCGAGATGGTATGATACACAAAATTTGTATGGATCTTATAAGCCGCCTCCGCCGCAACTTTGAGCCTTTTCAAATTTCTGTTAAAAGGCATTTCATGAGCCCTCTGCCGCAAAATTGTGTTTTGATTTAAATACATTTTTTGGGCTTAAAATAAAGGGGAAGATTTATATTCTTAAAAACTGGTGTGATTGAGATTATATAAATTTTTGTCCAGTGAACAAGTTCATTTTGTCATCCTGTTAATTTTGGGTTTGCTAAAACGATTATGGCATCACCACTTAAAGTTTTAAAATTCAACATGGCGAATGTACTATGACGGATTATTTTTTGAGTAAGTATTTTTTGTGTAAGTAATTTTTTTTTTTGTTAATTCCAACGAAGTCTGGACATTAAAAATGGCCGGTCCAATATTGCGGATGATTTCAATGTATCGTATTTGTTTGAAATTATTAATCCTAAAATTTTTGGAGTCGCTATATATAAATCTGACATTTGGTATTTTATAGCAAAAAATTGAGAATCCATTTTATATGTGATATGTTAGGCAAAATATACGAAAATTTCATTTTTGAAAAGACGCAATGAAAATTGTACGTTTCAGGTGGTTTCTCAAAATTATGGTTATAAATGAAAGGTATTTGAAAGAGCAATTTGAAACTGCACACAACTAACTGTTTAAAGGGTATAGGAACAATAAAGAATAAAATATTTTTAATCCTATTTTTTTATCCCCTAAGATTTGAGAGTGAACCGCTAAATATGCAAACATATGTGATGGTTTTCTTTTCTCAATTCTCTTTTTTCAAATATCACGAAAACCAGGGGGTCCACCCAAGAATATTTTCCTTCTTAATCAACTCACAATTTTGGAGTGCGGGTCCTTCGTTGCCATGAAATACCCCATATATATATTTATAGAAAGAAAGCCGATCAAAATTAATAATAGTAGCAGTTTTCTATATAAAAGGATTTATAAATGACGTTGTCGCAGGAGAAAAGAATGGCATGCCACCTAACAAACCTGGGACATTTTATTCAATCGTTTCTTTAAGCATAGCTCGAGAACAAATTTTAGTTTAGTTTATTTCCTATCCTAGGACATGTCACCACACTGTGTTTTTTTGGAAAATTTTGGGGATCAGTTCCAGATTCGAGACAGTTTAAACGACGTAAATTTGTCCCTATATATAAATTTTAAATACCTCTTTATAACAAAGGGTTGGGCTCAGAGGCAATTCATATCAATTTCTTGCAGATTAGCTTTAATCATTTAACTAAATTTATTTGCAATATTGTTACATCAAAATGTCAATCAACTTAATACTAAAAACAGGTTGAAAAAAACTAAAATTTTCAAGGTTAAAAAAAACGCCAAATTAAAGCCCAAAAAAAGTTCATCAACATCAAAAAGCAAATAAAAAAACATAAATTTATGTGATAAAAATAAACTTTCATTTTCATTTCAGCACCACAATATCATTTGGAATTACAAAAACCAGTTTAAACTTTCGTTGGCATTGAAATTTCCATAACATATGTTCAATGATCGTGACACTGTTTTTTGTTGTTCATATGGATGAATGAAGTTTCACAAAATTAGGTTTTGAGGTTACTCTTACTTTCATTAAATAAGGAAGGTGGAAGAGTACAAAATGTGTTAAAAAAAGCTGACATTAAACATGGTCTTATACTAATGTGATTATTTATTGACACTTTTATATGCTAAGAGCATTTATTATATAGTTTTTTATACGGTTATTAATAGTTTATATTTATCTTTGGTTTTTGCTGGTTTTATCTTAACATGTGATGTTTTCATTTCGGCATCTTTGGTGGTTTCTTATTGTATTTGGCAGACTCCACAAATAAAACAAGTTAATTAGCATGTTTAGTTATACCGGTTTAAATATTTAAATATTTAACAAATTTTTAAATAAATATTTATTTTATGATTATCAATTTTTACTTGTTTTAAACATGACATGGTATTTTTTTTTTTTCCTAACTACAGTGTGTTTCCAAAAAAATAGAAATTATTTGTAAATTATCGAAGAACATTAACTGAAATCTATGTATGTAAAACTAAAGTTAAAGCAAATTTTAAACAATTTATAATAATCATGAAATATCTAAGGCAAAAAAGGCAATAAATTCACCCACACGCAGAGAAAACATTGTTGTAACATGATCACTGCTACTATATTATACTTACGACATTCGAATATGGTTGTCACAATCAAGTAATTTGTTTATAAATAGGTTATAACCATCAATATAGTCGCTACCATCATTATTTTAGTTAATATTTTATTATTTCAGGATTGCCACTTTCTATAGGATAATTGCGTTACTATAAAATTCTAAAATCAAATAAAACTTGACAGACGTTTACAGTCATAATACTGTCTTGTTTTTATATTTACAAAAAAAAAAAAATATCAGTAATAATGATAATATATGATCAATTTGACCAGGGCGGATATACAGGTTGGTTGAAAAGTTCCTGCGTCCGAAATGAAAGAATACTGTTTTTGTCACGAAATATATTTTTTTATTCAATATAATCTCCTAAAAGCTCAATACACTTGTTCCAATGATCTTCCAATAATTTTATCCCATCCATATAATGGTTTTCCGGAAGCTCTGCAAAATAACCGTCTACGGCTGCTATGGCCTCTTCATTCGACGAAAAATGCTTTCCACGAAGGAATTGTTTGAGATTTCTGAAGAGATAGTAGTCACTGGGAGCCAAATCCGGTGAATATGGTGGATGTTTAAGCAATTCGTACTTTAGTTCTTTGAATTTAGCCATCGTCAAAACACTTTTGTGAGTAGGTGCATTGTCTTGATGAAAAATGATTTTTTTCTTCTTTAAACCAGGGGTTTTCTCACGAATTTTTTCATCCAGCTGATCCAAAAGGCTGCAATAATATTCAGAGTTGATTGTTTCACCTTTCTGAAGATAATCAATCAACAAAATTCCTTTTGCATCCCAAAAAACTGATACCATAACCTTCTTTGTTGATCGTTGTGACTTCACCTGCTATGGAGCTGAACAACCAGCTTCAGTCCACTGTAAACGTTCTTGTTTCAATTTAGGATCATGGTGGTAGATCCAAGTCTCATGTATAGTTATAAAACGATGCAAGAAGACGGTTTTATTCGGCTTAAAACGCTCCAAATTACACTGAGAAATTTGTTTTCGATCCAGTTTTTGTTGAATTGTTAATGTGTGCGGCACTAACTCTCCAAACAGTTTTTTCATACGTAATTCTTCATGTAAAATATGGAGTACTCGTTCGTCTGAGATGCCTATGGCATTAGCAATTTCACGCTTAGTCAAACTTGGATCTTCACTAACCATATTATGTACCTGCTCAATGACTTCTGCTGTGGTTGCAGTTTAAGGCTGGTACGACCACGTTTAAATTAACCAGCCCAAAATTCAAGGGTGCGTTTTAAAGGTGAGGACTCCTTATACACTTCTATTAATTGTTCATAAATTTCCTTTGATTTTAAACCCTTCAAAACAAAGAATCTAATGACTGCACGATATTCAATTTTTTCCATATTAAAAAAATCAATGACACGTCAACTTCAAATTGCTTGTTAGCAATGAAAGAATTGACAGAATGACTTGCAACTTTGCATGTGTTCTCAGGACAGTTATACCAACTTGAGAAAAAAAAAGTTTGGAGCTAGCAGTGCCATCACTTGGTGAGCGCAGGAACTTTTCAACCAACCTGTATTTTCCGAAATTAAGATTAATTTAAGATTATAATTTACACTAATCAATTCATTGTCAAAAAGATTCAATATAAACATTTTATAGTTTTTAATAATTTTCAAAAATAAAAACATATATTTTTTTTGTTTAAATATGTTTATTTCATTACTAACGATTTTCTTGTGGAAAAAGTACTCAAAATATTAATAAAATAGTTTTTTTTTTAAGAAAACCAAGAGTTGTTTTTTTCGAAAATGTTTCTTATGCAAAATATTAGATTTTAGAAATTTTTCTGATAGAAACATTTTTAAATTCTATCGACTTTTGCTTAATGAAATGTTCTAAAACTCTGCAAACTGCATCTGGCATAAAAATTCATATGTATATTCTCAAAAACTTAGATTCTAAGGCCTTTCTTTGAATAAAAAGTTCTTAGATTCTAAGGACTTACTATCATGAAAACTACTTAGAATCTAAGGACTTTTTCCTGTAGAATTATTTATAGATTCTAAGGACTTTTTCAAAAGAAAAGTTCTGAGACTCTAAGGACCATTTAAAAAAATCCTGAAAAATCCCATAGAATCTAATAATTTTTCTAATAGAAAAATTCCGTAGAATCTATATTTTTTATTAAAAAAAATTCTTAGAATTTTTATTTAAAAAAGCTTTTTTATTTAAAAAAGTCAATAGAAACAATGAAATTTTCATGAAAAAGTCGTTGATATAAATTTTTTCATTAGGAACAACATTTCTTAAAGAAATATTCTTAAATTTAAAGAACTTTTTCATAGTTTCGAATCATAATATAACTGTAAGGACCATATTATATTAAAATTATGGTTATGTTATTTAATTATCACAATATGATAACTATATGATAGTACGACTATAGTTGGCGCAATCATAATCGCAAAAATATATGATGCTCTTCGAAAATTGTTCAGCAAATTCATTCAAAGACAAAAGTCTTTAGAAAACAATAAATTTTCTCGAAAATATGTTCCGATATTTAAAACTTCCACAAAAAAACTATCAGATCTTTAAGCTAGTTATTAAAAAACTAATGAAATCCTTATATAATGTGACAAAGCTTTTCTTTCATCCTAATGTGTTAGAGGGATTTTTAATATTAATTTCTTTGCATTTTCTTTATTGTTGGGTTTTCTAAAAGTTTGGCAATTTGCTGTAATATTAATTGTATTATAAGCATACATTTATGTAGTCATTCTTTAATGTTAAACATTTAACTTATGTTGTATCTAATCAATATCAATTAATGATATTCAGTTCCACATGATAATGTAACAAAAATTTGTTTATTATAATCTGTAGAGATGTTTTTAGGATGTTCTTGTCTGAATATGTCAAATTTCCTTCGTTTAAATATTTTTAAAAACATTATATTAATATTAATTATGGTTGTAAAATTTTTCGATTAGTTTTCTAAAACATGATTTCAAATTTAAGCTCTAATATGCTATTTATTGTGAATGATAAATAAATCAATTTGAAACAAATATTCAATAAAATGTAAATATTTGAAACAAAATTTCTAATATAAAGACATAAAGACATTTAATTTATATCTGGAAATATATTTTAAAAACTGTTGTAAATTCAAATGAAATAGAATTTTTTGAAATTACCAAGCTATAACAAAAAGTATAAATTTTTTAGTTGGTGGAGAATTTGGCAAAAACATAAGTTGTAAACATATGTAATATTTGCCAATTTACACGATGAAATTAATTGCATGTTTTCTCACAATTCTATTTTAAAGTTGCTTCTTAAAGTTGATATTTTCAGTTAAGGGTGGGTGCAAACTGGCTAAATAAAACCTAAACTGAATTCAGGTTTACCAAATTCTATGAAATTTGCAAAATTTTCGAAATATTTTTAAAAGACACTTTAAACCCCTTGTGTTAATTTGTATTTAGTTTAGAATTTATTTAGCCACCTCGCACATAGTCTTAATATAAAATTTTATGTTTTCTGTTTCTAAGAATAGAAATTCAAATAACTCTTTTTCGGTTTTCTTTTTTATCAAAATAGTTTGTTTAAATACAGAATTATTTCAATACAAATAACAAGAAAGTTTTCACATATACATACACACATAGAAAATAAAAAAATATGAACGTATGTGTGTGTTGTGTTTTGCAATTACACATACAAATAAAAAGCTATGAAATTTGTAAAAATAAATTGCGAAAAATAGTTTTTTCTAACGATTTGTCAGTTAAGTATTGAAGATTACTTTAAACGACTTTTAATTGTTTTTACAATTTTTGTGGATTGTTAAAGAATGATTGAAAATAATACAACAAAATGGGCTGAATATAATGAAGAATCAGTAGTATTCTGTTTAGTTGTATTTTCGATTAATTTAATATGTTCTGTATTTTAGATTGTTTTTAAGGAAATAATACTGTGAGTAAACTTTATTGTGAAGCAACATAAGTACAATACAAATGTTTGTAAAGTAAAATATTAAAAACATTAATGAAACACGAAACCCGTGTTTCTTTTGTTACTCTGTTTGCTTCTCTACCCCTTTCGCCAAGAAACAAGACTTACAAGCAATGAAAACATGCAATAGAAGCATCGTGTAAATTGGCCCTAATTGTTTTTTTAATTTCTATAAAGTCTTTGGAATTGACACTGAGAGAGAATAAATTAAAAACACAAGTTCAAATCGACATATATATTCTCATATGACTAAATATGATTGTACATTGGCCATACATGGCCACCTCATATGAATCCCAATATATAATTTTTACCATATTTGAAATATAGAATCCCATACACCAACATCTATGGAATCACATATACTTCCATATGTGTTCATATATTTCCGTATATGGAATCGCATATATTTCCATAACACCGTACAGCCAAAAAAATTGCGCCGTACACCCTCGAATATAAATTTTATTAAACTTATATTAAAAAGAATATTTGCCAGGTAATTTAAAAAAAAAATACCGAACGTTGGGGTCGACTTTTTAAATTTTTCGTTATATCTTCGACATTCATAGTCGAATCATAAAGTATGACATATCATATTAGGATACCAATATTTTGCCCTAAAGGCCTATGGGAGTGTTGATACGTCTTCCACATTTTATTTTATATTATTTTAATTTAATAAATTTATTTAGTTTAATTTAAATTTAAGTTTTTATAAAATATATTTTTGTTTGTTATATAATTTTGATTTACAAATTAAACTGAATATTTTTTGACATAAAAAAACTTAGAAATATAATATACAATACAAAAATATAACTTGTTACCAAAGATAATGGGGAAGTCTCCACAGGCCATCAATCACAAGTACCCCGACGAAAAAAAAATAAAAAGACGATCCCTACGTTCGGCCAAAAAAAATAAATTATTGTTTTGGAATTATCTATATATATCCTTAGGAAAAGTTATTTTTCTGTCATTAAAGTGGTACATAGGCAAGTAGAAACTGATATCTGGTAATTAAATACTATAATGGTATACTTGAGGTCAATGGCTCTTAGAGCAAATAATTGGTCCCCTCGAGGCAAAAACATTGATATATCACACTTTAAGATAAATGCCGAAAATATAATTTTTCGGCAAAAAAAAATAGAAATTACCTTGAACATATATATATATATATATATGAATATTTGTTACCTGGTTTATTCCTGTTAAATAACTTTAGAAACTGAGAAGATGAAGTAATTGCATTTTTAATAAATGTAATAACACAGTTCAACACAAAAAAAAATAAGGGGTCCCGACGATTGATTCTTGTTAAGGACACCAAAAAAAATATACTTCTGTCGGTGTTTTGATAGATCACATCGGAATTTAATTTTAGAGGCGGTTAAAATATCCCAGCTCTGGCTTGTTCTTATAGCATATCGATATATAAAACTATGTTTTCTTTACATGTGAGGTGTAGGGTATGTTCATCAACTTTATAGATAATGGTATGACAAATATTTTTGTAGAACTTATTAAGCCTCTAACTCCCCCTCATAATGGCATATTTTGCTTTATTCTAAAAATTGGAAAAAACAGCCCGAAAAAGGGGAAGGGCGGGGATGAAATGTTCTACAAAAATGTTGGCCATAAAATTTGGATCGGAACCAATACTTTTTACATAGGGGTGTCATAGGGTGGAGGTTTTCTTTTATGATCCCTTTTCATTGCATCAAAAGCCCTTCTTATGGTTCAGTGAAAAATGGGATCTTTTGATGTTCCTAAATAAATTTTGAATTTGTAATTTAGATTTAAACAGGACATCAGTAATCGGGTCTAAGCCACATTTTAACAAAATCCCGTTAGCTTCTATCTGGGAACTTAACTACACTTTTGTTGTTCTTTCCCATATAAAGTTTGAGTTTGACTATTGGTTATAACGGGACATTCAGTAAACGGGCCTTATTTATTAAATTACTTTATTTGAAATTCTTGCAATTTTTTCCACAATAAATTTTTTACTTTTTGTATCAATAACACAGTACGATAGTGGTTGGTACACATAAGAAATGTTAAAAGATTATGAAAATAGGCTTAAAATAAACAAATACGTGTCTCGGCGTTTTACTGTAGCCCGTCAGAATTTTGAGAAAATCGATTTTTAAACTTCGAAGGACCGTGAAGGTTCACTTGTAATGTAATTCTATTATAAAAAGTTTTATAAAAACAGAATGGGTCAACCGATTTTCATGCTTGAGCCAGTTTTGAAAAGGGAATTACATGTGGATTTTTTTTATTAATTTACATGTAAAGTTAAAAAAGAACTAAAAATGTACGAAATCGATTTTCTCATAATTGTGACGTGCTACAGCAAAACGCCGATACACGTATTTCGTTATTTTAAGCTTATTTTCATATTCTGTTAACATTTCTCATGTGTATTCAAAGTTTGATTTTGTCATACTGTGTAATAACTACGATTTTAAGAATTTTAAATCTCTTAAACTTAAAGCATAGTTATAAATGTAAAATTTATAGAGAAATATCTATGATTAATGTTTAACTTTGGTTGTTTTTAAAAAAAATTTCCCGTCATAGATACAAAAAGTGTTAAATTTCTTCAAAAAATCACATTATGGAAAGTTGTGAAAATGAACTGCCTTAGAAGAGAAAAATCAGAACTAAACAATACTTTGGAATCAATGAAAAATTAATTCCTTAAGAATCACTTCCATTTATTTTTGCTGGGATATGTCAGAACACACCAAAACCCAAAACTTAACAAAAACACTAAAAACCAATTAAATTCAAGATTGTCCATTAATGGTTAATTTAGTTAATGTTCACACAAGTAGGCTATCCCATCTCTGATGAAAAGGTTTGACACTCAAATAATATCGTTGATAATTTAAAAATAAAATTCTCAAAGATTAACACAAAAATTGTTATTGCAAATAGAGATTATTCCCTTTCAATTTATTCTCACATCGGCATGATATTTTTTTTCTGAAGTTGTATAGTCCTTTAAAAAGGCAACAATATACGCCTGATTTACAAAAATTTTTAAAATTTTAAAGTTCTTTAAAAAGAAAGTGAAAAACTGAGTACGCAATTTTACTATATATGGTCTCGAATTTCGTTTGAAAAAAAAAAAATAATTTTTGTCTCACGGTGTAATAGGTGGTCTTTTCAATATTGCATATCTATGAAATTATTTTGAAATATAATATAAGAAATATTTACAGAAATCAAATCCGCAAAAGCATAAAGGTAATCAAGTGCTCTTTAGGTGTTCATCATGGCACGATGTAGTCAAAGCAGTTTTTATTTGTGTTAGTCATATACTAAATATTTATTAATGAATAGTTTATGTATAATATAAAATAGTAAAAAATAAAATATATATAAGCCCAAGCAAAAATGCAAAAAGGTTTTAATTTCTTATCATCAGCTTTTAAAGTTATACGTCACGCTAAGTAAATTAAATTGAAATTTTAACCAAATCTACATTTATGTTAAAACACAAATATTTCTTGCCATCGCTGTCTATCACAACGTCAAAAGCAACGTTATAAAATAAAATTAAATAAAATGTCAATGCGTTTGGTTATAATTGTATTCCTATAATAAAAACTATATATACTACCCGGTCAGAAATATACAAACTGGAAATCAAGACACAATTGTTCCCAAAAATGCATTTTCAATCGCAAAGTGTTAATATTTTTAGGAGTTAAAGTGAAGACTTACCCCCTTTTTGAATTCCTAGTTTATGACTTACCCAATGAAAACCCAAAAATAATCTCACTAGCGTATTAGGACATACTCCAGGTTTGGGCAGACCGTTCAAGGAGACACTTTCCTGGCAGAAAACTTTAAGGAGTACATTATACATATATTTTGAATTCCAGTCTAGCCGATCGGGTTTAGGGAGAACGGTAAGGGGGAAACTTTTCCCCTTTTTGTTCCCTCCGCATAGAAGCATCCATAAGTCGCGTTTTGGTGTTGCTAGCTTCTCCGCTTTGGCCACATTTCTCTTACAAACCTTCCCGATGTTTACATTTTTCTTTTTTTTTCAGATATTTATAATGTTAATTGTCTATTGCTTAATTAAATAATTGAAGGATTAGTTATGAATATACTATCAAAAGGAAGTATATTTTTTTATTTAAAAAGAGAGAACAATTTAGATGGATATGAGGGGTACTAATTATATTTCGGGAACTGGACACATTAATGTCAATAGCCAAAATCTGCCAACACCATAATATAGTTTAAAATTTTTTAGCATAAAAGTACTCACAACGTTTTGATGTCCAAATGCAATTTGTTTTATTTACAGTGATTTAAGAAAATCAATTTGGCCAAAAGATGGAAATTTCAAGAGAAGGTTTTCGTTGGATTATTTTTCACAACTTTCGACGTTGATTATTTCAACAATAATGTGTCGATGAACTCAGTTCTTTGAATGGCGATAAAGCACCATCAAAAACCACAGTATTTCGCTGGTATAGTGAATTCAATTGTGGTCATAGTTCGGTCACTGACGAATTCCGTGAACGTCGTCCAAAATCGGTTGTTGTGCTACAAAAACATTGATGCATAGCATGAACTGATAATGCAAGATCGTAATATGATATATTTTGAGATAGAGGCAACCTTGCAACATTAATTCCACTTCAATACATTCGATTTTGCATGAGCACTTAGTTGTAAAACAAATTTTTTCTTGTTGGATACCCCATAATTTATCAATCGCTCAAAAAAGGGCACGCACCGATTGGTGTAATTTCGACCGTTGTACTTTAAAAGACGTGTTTAAAATCGTGACAGGTGATGAATCATGGATATATGCGTATGAGACGGAAACAAAACAGCAATCGACCGTGTGGGTATTCCAAGACGAGCTAAATCCAACAAAAGTTGTTCATGGAAGAAGCCTGTTTCTTCAGACGAATGGGTCATGTGGCCGCTGTTCTACTTGAGCAACATAGGACAGTCAATTCTGAGTGGTACACGATCATTTGTTTGCCTAAAGTCTTCGGAGAAATACGTAAAACCAACCGCCGAAGACGAATCATTCATTCTCCATCATGACAATGCGAGCTCTCACACATCTCGTCAAACAGGTGAATATTTGAGCAGTCAAAACATCGAATTGATGACTAATCCTTCGTACAGTCCTTATTTGGCACCCAATCACTTCTCTTGTTCCCGAATATCAAAGATAAAATGCGTGGTCAACGATTTACGAGCGCCGAAGGAGCAGTCGAAGCTTTCAAAAACCATGTTTTGGAGGTGTCTCAATAGGAAAAACAACTGCCATTTTCATTTTAAAATGTTTGTAATTATTTGCTATTCCCGAAATATAAATAGTACCCCTCGTATAAGTAATACATGCGACTAATGAATTTTTTTGATAACAATTAAAATGAAATAAACTTCTTTAACATTGTTTGAATTAATGATTTAAGGATTTGATTAAATTGATTAATGACAATGTGTTTGAATTTCATTACCATTGCTAATGCACAAATTAAAGGAAAACATTAGCACTATATAACATAATTTTATGTGTTAATATTTATGTTCGTATTTATTTATTTGTATATTTTATATTTTGTTTTATTACTTTTTGTATAAATCTACTTTGAAATTTTTGGAAACAAATGATTTTTTAATCAATTTAAATTAGTTTTTTATGCATTTGTGCTATTTTATTATTATTAGTAATTAAATTTTTAATGGAAAAATTTCATTACCATTAAATGGTAATGAAATTTCAAAGGTAATAAAAAATTCCCTAGTATGACATTATTTCGGATCCTTAAACTATAAGAATTTTTGTATATTTTATGAGAGCTTTCTTAGCATTTTTTCGCATATTGGACACCAGAACGTATGATTGATTAAAACGCATTAATAAATTATACTCGTAATATTATTCATACGTCTGATGTACTATAACATTTATAATTCTTTTTAACTACTTAAATTATTGTTTAACAAGGTTAATAAAATTTGGTAGCTACTAATTTATATGAAATTCTATAATACATATGTGCTTTTCTGAAACTAATTGAGTCAAATTCATATTTTTATTTTTTTTTTTTGACTTTTCAAATTTATTATATAAGATACCCAAGCGTATTAAGCCAAATTAAATAAAATGTTGTATTTACCTAAATTTAATTGCCATTTTTTTCAGCTAAATTTAACATTCGTCTGATCAGTCGAAGGCTTATTTTATTTCTTCTTGTGTGTTAGTTTTACTTATATTATCAAAGTTATATATTTTGTGAATAAATGCATTTATATAATTTTCTTTTGGGATTTTATTAAAATTACAATTATTATTATTATTTTTGGAGTGGTTACTATAACTTCCAATATTGATTTTAACTTAAAACTTAACTTTAACTTTTTTTTATATTTTTCCTAAACTGACAAATAAGATTGCTTACAAATGAAAGTGAATTTTAATTTACGCTTAAATATTTACAAACTCTAAAGTCATTGGGGTTTGAAATTGGAAAATTTTTAATTTTCATGTCATCAAAGTAACCTATCTAAAACTAATAACTAATAATTTTACCCCAAATAAATTTTTTAGTAGTCTGAAAAACTTGAATAGTCTTTTATCCTGTTTTATTATAATAAAGCAGAGCAAATAATAAAAAAATATGTTTCATAAGCTAATTTTCTGGACAATATCGACTTCCGCGACCCCGTACCCGCCTTCAAGAAATCTGAAAAAAATTCCTCAAAAGACTTTTGACCCATAAGCTTTAAGAGTTGAAAAAGTCAAAAAAATGCGTTTGATGAAACTTCTTTATGTCCACACATGGATACATAAATCTCCATGCATGTACATTAACGAAATTTGAGGTAATATTTGTTTTGTCTACTTTTTAACACTGATTAAGAAAGTTATATATTTTTTTGCAAAAACATTAACTGTTGTAATTTTATTTTAAAATACTCTAACATTATACGACAGAAAAATTTAAATCATTACAATAAATATTTTAACTCGATTTTAGTAAATATTACGCAGAGAATTTTGAAAAAATGTTAAATCTTTTGGTGTCTTTTCCAAAAAACGTCTCAAAAGATGCTGGTTCAATTAGCTTCTGAAAAAGCTCATATATTTGTAGCACATAACCAGTAAGTGTTTTATTTAACATTTGTTAATTTTTAAATTGAATTTAAACATTTTTATTATAGTACTTAAACTAGTTAATATAGAATTATATTGGTAATAAATTTTAACTTTTATTGTTAATGAAAAAAACAAATGTTATCAAAAAAAAAATAAAAAAAAATGCCGTATGAAAATGCAAATATTTGCAAAAATTCTTGTTAAACTGGCTGAAACGTGATGCAATACAATAGAAAGTACAATATAAAAATAATATAAATATAGTACAGAAAATAAAGCTAAAGTATCAGTTAATTTGTTATCATCAAAGTAAACATTTTAAATAAACACAATGAAATTAGTGGTAAGTAAAATCTATTAAAAAGAAATAGAAAACAAATTTAAATAAATTAATATGGAATGTATTTTTATATAACTCAGATTGTCCTCGCTTGCCTTTTGGTCGTTGCTTATGCCAACGAAGAAGCTGACATTATCAAATTGGATTCAGAAGTTAATGTTGATAGTTACAAATATATCGAGGAATTGTCCAATGGCATTAAGATCAATCAAGAAGGTCAGTTAAAGGATAAAGACAATTGGCTCGTATCTGGCTCATACGAATATGTTTCCAAGGATGGTAAACAAATCAAAGTTATCTACACTGCTGATGAATATGGTTATCATCCCAAAGTTGAAGCACATTAATTTATTATAATTATTGGTGTGTTTTGTTTTAAATAAATTGGCATAAAGATTGAAAAAAAAAAGATTAAACAATTTATATTAAATCGCTTCAGAATTAAGCCTGTTTTCTGCAGTTATAGTAAAAAAAATAGTCAACGTGGAACGTTTAAAAACTTCCCAAATAATTAATTTCTTTTCAAGAGTGGTGATAGAAAAATTATATTTCAAAATAGTTAATGAAGACGATTAGATTCTAATATTGGAAAATTTTAAGCCAGAATTAATATTAACCATGGTTGGCAAGCAATATCTTTTGATTACAACGGTAATTGTCTATCACGCTCCTATAAACACCAATACGAAAATTTTGAATCAGCGATTCCTATGAAGACATGTGTCTTCTAATATCACGCGGCTTATTTAATAACATTCCTGTTGAATTTTGTTATATCTGTAACATACCTTTATAAATCGGTGTTTCGGTAGTTTAAGCATAGAGGAATAATAAGTATAGAGATAGCAACGCCGGCAGCGGCCAAATAAAATTTTATAAAGAATACAAAGGTTACACATGAGAGCAAACAGGGAAAAATTGAGCAAATTTTGCCCATATAAAACCAAGAGAACGTTTTTTACTACGTGAGAGACATCGATATGGTGTGGTTTAACGTTATTATAACGAAAGTTTGAGATTTTTTAAAATTGAACCGGTAAAATAGCGCAATAAGCCCGGTTATACAAAAAGACAGATGCTTTTAATCAAATAGCAATTTTAAAATTTTAATATCGCGCTTAAAATTTCTATGAAGCAACTACCGTTATTATTGTATGAAAAGGTATTGAATACCAACCAGGGATGCGAAATAAGAATTTCAATTTCGTACAAAAGTCATTACCAAATTGTACTTTTTTGAACTCAATTGTACCATTTTTAAGTATAAAAAAAACACCAACTATAGAATTTTTTTTAATATTTTTATTTTTAATAAACATAACAAAGAAACTGTATAGAAAATTCAGTTGTATATTAAAAGTATTTAATAAAATTAAGGTACAAAAATCCATGAGATCACTATCATTTTTTAGTACGAAACAAACTATTTATTTTAAAATTATAGCAACAAGAATTCTATGAATGTAACAAATCTTTTGTTTGGACTAGACTGGAAACTGTTGACAATTTATACGATGCAATTTATTGCGTGCAATTTTCTTAAATCCCTTTTCAAAGTTGGTTTCAAAGTTATGTCTATTTATACTGTGACTTTAATTGCACGAAAACTGAATGTGAATTAAGCAATAAAATACGAATACATATGAGTGTGAAAGAGAGATAACAGAAACATCAACGAGAAACGAAAACTGTGCCTTTTTTGTTACCCCGCTTGCTTCTCTATTCGGTTCGATAACAATCAAAAATTACAGGCACTAATTATATGCAACAAAGTCGCCGTTAAAGATATTCACAAAGATGTGACAGTAAAAATGAGTTGCCAAGAAAAAAAGATAAGGATAAACTGTGAAAATTTGGAAATTGTACCAAATAAACCATGGGAGTACCATCGTACTTTTAAGACCAAAATCGTACCAAAAATGGTACAATTGTACAAACTTTCGCATCCCTGATACCAACTATGATATTAAAAAAAAATATATTTAAACGACCATGCTTGGGAATTTCTCATTTTCTTTACAATTATTATTTCCATTAGCTTAATTTAATACAAATAAAAATAAAAATATTTCACTTTTTTTTTTTTTTATTCAACATTTTGTAATTTCAAAGCCCAGAGGCCAATTAATAAATTACAATATTCCACTCACTTAAGGTTACCTTAAAATTTAGAAATTAAAACCCTGATAACTATTTATTTGATACTGTATAAATAAAATATATAACATTTTGCTATCCCAAATTGAAACGAGAAAAAGAATTATGTTGTAATAAAAAATTAACAAAAAGAAAAGAAAATTGTTGTAATTATTGAAAATTATTTAAAAGTTTTCTTTTATAAACTTGAACGCTATAATTTAATTGCTTAAAGATGCTGGCAGCGCATTAAATAATAAAACCACACGCCAAATATTTTTTAATGAAATATTTTTTTTTTTTTTTTTTGTAATGAAATGATTTTATTAAAAATAAACATTACTAATGGTAGTGAAATCGCATTACCAACAAATTATCATTGATTAAAAGGGATTTTTTACAACAAATTTTGATAAATGAAATTGAACAACAGTATTGGCCAGGTAAGCTACAATGTCTGGAAATTAAGATTAAAGAAGAGAAAAAAAAAAAGTGTAGCGTTTGTGGACGTTTGACTAGGATTTTCTAAATTGTAAGTGTCATGAAAGATATCTGCTGGGAGTTTATTACACAGCAGTTCCCTAAGTAGTATCCATAGAATAGTGTTAGACAACATTCCGACGATCAACCAATGAATCAATGGATACCCTACTATCATTGATGAGCACAGTTGGCCTTCATAAGCTCCAAAATATACTTTGAAGCCCCTGCTCATATATGTCAATTTTATTCCATTGTCGGTGGAATAAAGATGGCGTAGCATATATATTGAGGAGATTAAAAGGCACTGGTTATGGATCCCAAGACATTTGAATGCCCATTTTGACATTTGAATAACATGATTTTTCAAGCGCTCATCATATTGAATTCTCATGGTCAGAACATCAAGACTTTTGGATTCCCCAAATGCTCATGTATTCAGATGACATTAATGGCCCCAAGGCCCTGTAAATCAACAAATATCATTTTGTCGTGCGTGTTTTAAAATCAACCCTTTTTGCATGACCCAACTGAGAGATTGTTCTTATTCTGCCTTTTGTCCTCAACCTCCACAAGGCTTGGCCAAATGTTGCTTGTATCTGCAAAGAGTAGATAGAATTCGAAGTTTAAACAAGAAAGTATTTTAGAAAAATTATAAAGAGGTAAGGAAAAAGATCCCTGCATTTCCGCTCATGCTTGTTGAGGGTTAGGTGGGTTCAAAAGGGGGCTGACGATGACCTGGTCGCTTAGGTCGAAGGGGTGCACCCCTTAGTAATATCTAATTATGATCTCGAAAATTTACTATTTATTAAGTTTTGCAAAATACTTCATCATATTTATGAACAAGTTTCTTCATATTCAAAAAGAAGTTTATTCAATATTTTTAAAGAAGTTTTATCATATTTATGAAAAAGGGTTGTTGTCTTTATGAAGAAGTTTTTTCAATTTTAATGCGGAAGTCTCATCAATATGATGAAGTATTTTTTTTCAATTTGTTTTTTGAAATTATTTAAGCACATAAAAATGTAAACTTACTAAGAATTACAAACAGCAGATTTTTGCCACTGAAATAAATAGTTTGTAGGAGTTTTTCATACAATTTTTTTTTTTTTAATGATGAAGATTTTTAAATTATTTGTCAATAATTTTTATTTAACAAAAAAACCTTCATAAATATGATGAAGTATTGATAAAAAAAGATTTTTCATGAATATTATATGGTGTGTGCGAGCAAGCATATTGTAGCGTGCAAACTGCATCCCTGAACCGATATAATTCAGTATGGGATAAAACTATACATATATATGAAATGTAGTTAATTCAGGCAAGGCGTAATTTGATGATTTATACATAAAAAACACAGCATTTTATAAAAAATAATAAAAATTACACTTAAGGAGAAATGGTGGTTAATTTAGAGAAGCCGTATTTTGATTTTTATTGATGATTTATACATTAAAAAACCAGTATTTAAAAAAAAATTAATGTTTGTAAGCTGTTGGGAGTTAATTTTTTTTTTTTGCTTTTCGGGGAAGAGTTCTTGAGAGCAATCTTGGTGCAGCCTACGACCATCGAAATTTAAAAAAAAAAAAAGTTTTATTTTGTAAAGATAGTTTCGCGGAGCGTGTCTAGAGATTATAATGTGAACAAATTTTTTGCACTTCAGCATAATTACTTAATTAATTTAACTAATTTTTTCCTTTGTTTAGATTAGTTAAATTTATGAAAAAATAAACTCCTCCAAATTAAACAAACTGACTTTAAGTCAAAAAACATAAATATTAGGCTTTTTTCGAATTTCATATAAATATTCCATATAAATTTAAGTAGATATAGCTTATTAAAAATTAAGAATGTATAAAAATGCTGCCAAGTCTTAGAAATTGTAGTATTTTCTCATTTAAATGTAAACAAAAATATTTTTTAAATGTAAACAAAAATATTTTTAATTTGATAAATTGTCAAAAACAACAAAAGTTATAAAATAAATTATGCGTTTGTAAGCAAAAGCAGAGCGGGACAAACAATAAAATTGCTCTATTTCGCGTTCCCGCAAAGTTCATATACGAAAACGAACAAATAACAGTCTAATCGTTTCTAGGAAAATATATGTATTTGCTATGGATATATTTACTAATAGCTAGTAGAATTTTATTATCTTTAAAAGTAAATACGCAATCTAAAAACACCTTTGAAATTTTTAAATTTGTTTGTGAAGTGTGACAAATATTCAGCAAAATTTTTGCTCCGGTACTTTTCCACTAATTCTTATTAGCTTTAGTAAAAATTTTTACAGATTTTTTTCTTTTAGTCTACATACTTATTTGTCATATTCCTACTACCTACTAACTTGAATCATAACTTATAAAAACAAAATATTTTTAACTTTGATAGAGCTTATTTGGTATGTATGTATTTATTTACATACATGTAATAACTAATAAATTAGCGTCAACAAAACAAACTTATTTTCTTATGAAAAACTGGATTCTAATAAAAGAATTTTAAGGGCGCCTAAATTTATATAAAATTACTAACAATAACATGAAGAGGTATTAGTTTTTGTTTAGAAATCTACCAAACAACATGAAATTTTATGTAAGATTAAAAAAACAACGATTTTGTAAAATAAGTTAACCAATTTTGTGTTCTTTAATTTTTATAAAATACTAGATCGCTTTTGCTTGTCTTTTGGCAGTCGCTATTGCCAATGAAGAAGCCAATGTACTTCGCAATGAGGCTGAAGTCAATCCTGACAGTTTTAAATATGCATATGAATTCGATAACAGCATTAAGGCTGCTCAACAAGGTGAATTGAAGCCTGAAGATATCTGGGTTGTTAATGGTCAATATTCATATACTTCTCCTGAAGGCGAACAAGTTAGTATACAATATACCGCTGATGAAAATGGTTATCATGTCGATGCTGCCAATCCTTTGTTGCCTACTCCTCCACCAATTCCAGAAGCCATTCAAAGATCTCTTGATTGGATTGCCGCTCATCCTCCACAGCAAAGACCAACCTAATCGTTGAAATTGTTATTAGTTGTCTAGTTAAAATAAATGTTATTTAAAAAAATATTTATATATTGTATTTTTTATTAAAGAGATTACATTATAAAAATTTCAAAAATAACAAGCTTTATAAAAATACACTCACAATATATTTTCCCCTGCAAACATTGGGATATGAAATTGTTTCGAAATCGTATCGCCTGGAAAAACAAACTTATTGTGGCAATAATAATTTTCTTATTGCGAAAGATCCCCCTTCGGGAATAAATGTCCCATCCTAAGGGATACTTCCAAATAATACGCAAGCAACACTTCTGGAAGATAAATCGGCACTATTGACAAATATTCAATTGGAAGAAAACTAGAAGATATCGCTTAGTTATTATTTGGAAGATAACAGGAAGATATCACCCTAAATGATTAAAAACTTTTGTTTTTGGCTTTTGAATTTTATTTTAATTTAGAGAACAAAAAATAACATATTAGTACAACGGTTATAGAAACATAATGAATCCCAGGAAAAAAGAAGAAACTGTAAAAAGGTTATGAATAACAATAATAATACACTCCGAATATTATGTAGTTAACTGTTGGTAGTTTAATAAAAAAGTTTTCCGTTCCAATTAAAAATAAAGGAAGATACATTTATTTTTCAAAGAAATATCTATATTAACTTTTTTAAACATTTATTCGAAATAATTTACTATCATTTACCGATTTTTTTCAGTTTCATTTATTTTTTTCATTTGTTTGAAATTTAATAAATATTCACCCACAAAACGGAATTTTGTGGTTTATTTGTGTCCGTAACAGTTATTACAAATTTAAATTTTGTTTGCTGTCTGTTTCAAAAAAAAATATTCAAAAAATTTCAATTTGTTTTTTTATTTAAATTGTTTGTATATATACAAAATTTTTCAATACAATTTACAAGACTTCATAAACACGCATACATATACAAATACATTCACACAAAAAGTGTTTATAGCTTCATATGCATACATACATTTTGTATTGTACGAGTATATAAAAAAAAATACAAAAACGGAAATAATTTCAAATAAATGAAAAAAAAAATTATTTTTGAAAGGATTGGTGGGTAAAATTTTTACATTTATTTTAACTGATTATATCAGTTGTTTCTTACGGATGTCTCAGTTGATTAATCAACATTTAAAAATAAATAACAAATGGCATTTAATTTAAATGAAAATTAAGTAGACCGATTTTTAAATGAAATATCATTTCTTTTAAATGATATTTTCAGTTATTTTAACTTACAAACTTTTTTAAGTGTAATAATAATAATATAAATAATAGCAAAACGTTATAGAAAGGAGATTTTTTGATTTATTTCTATCACATGGAGAAAATTCTTTTGCATAATACCACTAATAAAATGCTCTGTCGTATTTGGGAAAAGAGTATAGCATGCATCTGAAATTTAAAAAAAAAAAATAAAAGTTTTATTTTGGTTGTGCGCCCACGGTATCTGGGATACGGATTTTAATATTAACATTCCTTATGTTTATTAATTCGTTATTATTTTCCTTTGATTACACATATAAAATTGTATTTTTAATCGCTGCTTTATTTGGTTGCTAAGTTCTCAGTCATCATCATCATTATCGTCGGTATCAAAATGCTGTTCAAATGAAGGAGTACTTCCATCTTGAGAACACGGTGGATGGTTATTTTGTTTAATTTAAATCTTCGTTGTTGTTTTCGTGATTACCTGAAACTTCATTATTTGGAGCTAAGTTTGTTGATTTTTGTTGATATGAGCCATTATTTAAGAAGCTTCCCTGTTGCTGGGTTTTCTTATATCGTAGCTTGTATAACACTATTAATAATAAACAATTTTTTAGGCAATTTTTTTTTTTAATGTTGACAGATATTTCTCAATATTGCTTTAATATCCTCCAACTGACAATAAAAATTTGATACTACTGCAATAAAATTACTTTTTAAATGATATTACAAAAAAAAAATCGTTTTTTATATATCGCCCATTTTTCTTCACAAAATATTGCTTTTATGTTTTTCTTCTAAATGATAAAAGAAAGATATTGCTTTTTATCTTCTTTGGAAGATATCTTCCAAATGTTTGCAGGGCCTGTTACCGACTGTAGTTTATTTAAAAATTAATACATAAAGTTTGTTTTAAATGATGAATCAATTGAAATACCCAGAAATATATTTTTTAACTTTTTGAGTTAGCCATTTAAACTATAAAAATACGCACTTTCATCAGAAGTTGATATTTTCAGTTATATGTAATATTTTATTTTTTCTGGTTCATAAAATATAAATTCAAAGAATTTCGTTTCTTTTTTTATCAAAATAGTTTGTTTATATACAAAATGATTTCAATACAAATTACAAGAATTTTTTTTATATACATACAAACTTAGAAAATAAAAATATATACATATGTGTGTGTTGTATTTTATAATTACACTTACAAAAATTCCTTTAAATTTGAAAAAAAAAAACTACAAAAATTGTTTTTTCTACTGTTTCGTCAGTTAAATATTCAAGATTATTTTAAACAACTTTCGACTGTTCTTACTATGTTTATGCATTATTAAACAATGATTAAAAATATACAATAAAATTGGTTGAATATAATAAAAAAAACCAGTAGTCCTCTTTTAATAATATTTTCGATCAATTTAATATGTATTTTAGATTGTTTTTAATTAAATAATATTTTGAGTGTATGACGCAAGATAAATACATATATTATGTGACTCTCATGTGCTCATGGTATACCAGAGAATGTAAACCAATTTATAATGTTCGGTTCCAAAATTTTTTATTAAAATAATTTAAATTTTTCATTAAAAAAATATTAAGCGAAAGAAATCTTGAGGAGAAAAGGATCCCTGGTGTATTCTTTACATCAAAATAATTATGAAAATTTTTGGAGTCACTGTCGTAGATCGTTATTTTGGGTGTACTTCTCTCAGGGGCAATCATTATACGTCACGTTGCTATTCTGAGCCAACACTTAAATAGTTTAGGAAGTGAAAATTGTTTAAGGGCCGTTCGAAATGTTCTTAGCTTGAGACAGAGACGGCGATATAGATAGCAAAAAGTTAAGTGAATAAATGTTAAACTTTATTTTGATCTAAAAACTCATTCGTATAATTACAGCTGTTCAAAAATTACTTTTAGTGATATTGTATTGAATGGAAAAATTAGAAATTCGTGGTGTCATTAAATATTTACATAACCAAGGTATATCGGGGCAAGAAATTCATAATGATGTCAATATAATAGATGAAAGTGCTTCTTCATATGCAACAGTAAAAAATTGGTCATAGTCGTACAAGATCTGAATACTATGAACCAGGAATTGGACGTCCAAAAACTGCAACAGCAGCAGAAATCATAACTAATGTACATGCTATGATATTGGATGAACGACAAGCAAAAGTACGTGAAATAGGTACTGATATAGGCATCTCAAGTGATCAAGTCCATTTTATTTTGCATCAAGAATTACAGATGACAAAGCTATTTGCAACATGGGTACCGCATTTGTTACTAGTTGATCAAAAATGCATTCAAATTAAAATTTGTAAAGCTTGCTTGGAGCGGTTTAAGCTTAATAAAATGGAGTTTAAGCTTCGTTTCATAACTGTTGATGAAACATGGATCCATGGTCTGAAGCTGGTGAAAGTGGACAAAAGAAGGACAAAAGAAATCAATTGACTATTAAGATTTTTTATTTATCGACTATCATCAAAAAGGTAATACAATAAATTCAGAATATTATTGTAAGCTTTTAGATCAACTAAATGTGAAAATTAGAGAAAAACGACCTGGCTACAACACAAAAATAAAAGTTTTCATCAAGACAACGCGCGAATTGCTCCGTGCGACCTCTTCGTGTTCCCAAATCTAAAAAAAATCCTTGATGCAATTGCAGCTGTAAACGGTTATTTAAAGATTTTTAGAAAATTTATTTTAATTAAGTGATAATATTGCTAAAATATCGGTGGAACAATCCTTTGAGGATGAGGCATGCAAAACTATTGGTCAACAGCTTTTTCAATAGGAAAATATTGGATTTTTCTAGGAACGACATTAAGTTATTAACAGTGTTTTAAACCGAACACTTCGGAATAAACTACCATTTGTGGAAGATAAATCTGTTAGAATCGGAAGATGAAACAACCATCCACATTTTGTGTTAGTGTGTTGCATTGCATAGCAACAGAAGGAAAGTTTAAAATAGCTAATTTTTAGCTCCTGAAGATATTAGAAACTCTTCTCCATCTTCTGCATTAAAGTTCATAGGGAATATAATACAGAATTTGCTTTAATTTAATGATCCTTGGTACAAAAGATCCATATGGATAGCCGGCCGTGCCGGCCGTAGGACAATCTAACTCTTGTTTTAAAGAAGAGTTAAAAAATCTTGATAGCGTAGTTTTAGGGCTTTTTGTTTTCTTGGGGTCTTGAAAATTTATTTGTCAGACTTTTAGCTTTCTAGCCAGGCCAGGCACCTAAAAGGTGATATTTCAGTTATGTGTAGAGTCCTACTTTTTGAATTGGTACGATTAGTTTGACAGGTTCATAATAATACTACTAAAATGTTTCAAACTTTGCAGCCTACAAAATGTTGTCAAAGAAATACCGGTAACTGAAACAAAACATAAAAATCTTTAGTATTTTAACTAATTTTGAGCATTATTGAAGTTTTAAAAATTATTTATAACTAATTATTAAAAATTCATATGTTAAATTTTGCAAAAAGAAAATAAATATATTAACTTCATATCTCTGCTCTGCGTCACAACCAATGTATACGGAGTTTTAAGGATAACGCTATTTTAGCCCTCCCAACTAAGCGATAAAGGGCAAAACCGAAAAAATGGGAAAGATTGCAAGATCTTATATTGCCTATAAAATTTACATTTCCCTAGACAGGGACTTCCATGAAAATGATGTTTGTGGTCAGCAGTCCAAAAACGATTTTGACCAAATACCTTTTCGGATCAAAGTATTTGCGACAAAAAGTCATCGATTTGTTTTTGCATATTTGGCTTTTAAATGCATACTTTTTTGCTCATTTATTAATTTTTGATGCATATTTTTGAATAATTTTTATTGTATATTTTTTATTGCATATTTTTTTTGCATATTTTCCTTAATTTTAATTTATGATTTTATTAAAAATAAACTAATGGATGAATTTTAAACCAGTCTTTACGAGTAATAAATATGATTTATAAAAATCAATAAGTGCATCATTTTTTCGTTTTTATTGCATATTTTTTGATTAAAAGTGCATATTTAGCGCATAGATCCTATTAAGTGCATATTTTGCATTCTCTATAGCAGATATTTTAGTAAAGTCGCTGCCCCGACAAAAAAAAAAACTTTAGTTTAATTAATTTTTTCTTTGTTAATTTTAAATTTTGTGAATTGTATAAATTATTTAGTAAAAGTAAAGAAATCTGATTCTCAGCCAAAAAAAAAGCCAGCAGCAATATTTTTTTGAGTGTTATACTAACTTATGTACCAATCAATTATCTTCGGAATTGCAGTCTTTAGTCTGACTGAAATTATCCTTCTTTTTATATGGACGGTGACAGCTAAATCGATTCAGAAAATGATTTTCAATTAATAAAAATTCGGGCATGGACGTGACATATGTTTCTGTAATCTCAATTGGAGTACAAAATTATAATTTGTTTGCCCTTTTTGTATATTTATTAAAATGAAATTATAAAAAATGAAAAAATATATTTAAGATCACTCATTGAAATATGAAGAAACACTCAAGGAACACAGATTTAAAATTAATTAAACTCTAAATTTTTAACAAAATCTTAACACTATAACTGCTATTGTAAAATTCGATGTACCATAATTTGTAATAACTATACAGGGCCGCATTTACCAACCGTTGGCGTGTAGGCTTTAAATTTTTTAATATTTGAAATGTTAATGAAAACCAAAAACATGTTTTATTATAGGCATATCTTTTATGTTAATAAATATTATTTATATTTACATTAAGAAATTTATAAAAAAAAATATAGCCAAATGCATAATAACACTACTTAACAAAAATTTTCTTTTTGGCACAGACTGAAGTTAAAAATTTTTAATAAATTGCATTTTCCCATGACTTTATGTCTCAATATTGAAAAGAACATATTTTAAATTTTTTTAAATTACCCTTTTATATTACTACAATCAGGCTGGGAAATGTTAAAGAATATCGAAAATTTTATTTTTTGAAAGTTTTCCTTAAAACATTTAAATGTTCTTAAAAATGTTGACAAATTAAAGTTATCGTTATTTGATTAGACAAACAATTTTGTCAAAAAATTTTCCAATAATTTAAAATGCCCACATTTTAAATAACGATTATACAAGTAATAAAAATTGGTAAAAAATATACAAGAATTTTTCAATTTTCGTACAACACAAAATCATTCATTATATCCTCTACAAAATAATATTTTGAAAGTCTTAAGATTCGAATTCAATATAAAAAGTAAAACAAATAAATAAAAAATAAAATTTTTACAACATTGTACTTGAGTCACACTTAATATTAAATGGAAACTAAATAACGTTTTCAAACATATGAGCATTTCAGAAGTCAAGTTTTTTTTAAATCCTCTGCGATATATTTACTCAAATCAAATATAGGGACGGGGGGACGAAAACATAGAGTAAAAATTGCTCAACAGATTTTCTTTTTTTTTAAAGATTTCTATGTGTTGACTGCATTTAAAAAATATAAAAATTAAAATACAATATTTTATATTCTTATTTAACTCAACGAGACCTGCTAGTTTATCTCAAACAACCAAAGCTTAGAGCTTAACTATAGTAATGAATTTCCAATCTGCATAGATACCCAGCAAAAAGAAATGGTAGTCATTCTGTGACTATAACTTCTTTCATTGCTTCCTAAACTTCAGTTAACATTCTTTTATGATTTTTTGGTGTTATTCTAAGGCACTTCCAAAGGAATTCATATGTTCATATTGCAAATGTACACTCACAATATTATTTCGTTAAAAAATAATCTAAAATACATATAAAATTAATCGAAAGTACAATCAAAAAGAGGACTACTGATTTTTTATTATATTCAGACCATTTTGTTGTCTATTTTCAATCATTGTTTAATAATCGACAAATGTAGTAAAAGCAATCGAAAGTAGTTTAAAATAACCATCAATTTTTAACTAACAAAAAGTATAAAAAACGATTTTTGTGGTTTGTTTTTCAAATTGAATTTTTTTTTATTTGTATGTAATTTTACAAAACACAACACACACAGACGTATATAATTTTTTATTTTCTTGTGTGTATCTATATTTGAATAATTTCTTGTATTTTTTATTGAAATAATTTTGTATATATACAAACTATTTTGGTAAAAAAACAAAAAAGAATTATATGAATTTCAATTTTTAGAAACAGAAAATATAAAATTTTACATTTAACAGAAAATATCAACTCCTACTGAATGTCTGTAAATTTTTATAGTTTGTTTTTTGAATGACTGATTCAAATAGTTAAAAAATATATTTCTATGAATTTCAATTGATTCTTCTTTTAAAAACAAACTCTACGTATTACTTTTTAAATAAACTACAGTCGTTAACGGAAAATATATTTTGAGTGTAGTGATTTGGATATAAACCCGATGCATATCTTCATTAATTCTAAAGCATAAGTTATAGTATATCGTATATTTTTTTTAATTTAATGAATTTATTAAAATTTATTCAATTATTTCAAATTTCCCAAAAAGGTTTAAAAATTTTCAAAAATATTTTAAAATTGTTTAAACATGTTTCGAAATTGTACAACCAGTTTTTAAATTATCCAAAAATATTTTAAAATTTGTCAAAAATTCATTAAAATTTTTGATAAATGTTTCAAAGTTGCGCAAAAATACTTTTTCACTAATGCAGAATTATTTATTTGTTCTTATAAAGAGTATTTATATGAATGTCAATGCATAAATTTCGCTCTTTTATACTTATTTTTCTGCATTCTTATGAATTATATTTTCATCAAAGCTTAAATACTGCAAAGTATATAAACATTTTCCGCTCATGCATAAGTAAAGTATGAGTAATGTTAGTAGCTACTTTTGAATACTTCCATCCTATGACACGTTAATGTTAAATTCATCGATAAGACCATCAGAAAAGAAGTGATGCCTTTGCCATAGTAGTGATGCTTTTATTGCTTCTTTGGCAGCTTCATTTTTGCAAGGTATATTTACATCATGTTCTTTTTAGATAAGTTACTCAATTTGAATATATTATAGACTTAAAAGTACGTATGAATTATCAAGGCTTAATTTTTTAAAATGTATAACGTAGACGAAAGACATGCGATGAGGTTCATTTCAATTTGAATAAAATTTTAATATGTGATAGTGAGGATAGAAAAACTAAGAATGCTTTCCAAACACTACAAATACATTTTCTATGCATATGAATTTTTAAAGTGTTACGAAACTTCTATTTGTTTACTTTTGTAAATGAAATTATTAAAACAACGAAATTATTTTTAACTTCTTAAATTTTTGAAGCAAAAATGAAGCTGCCAAAGAAGCAATAAAATCATCACTACTATGACAAAGGCATCAATTCTTATCTGATGGTTTCATCGATGAATTTAACTTATATATTATCATGGAAGTATACAATATTATATCATGGAAGTATACAAATATAGCTTCTACCATTGCTCATACTCTTCTCTAAGGAAGCAATGACAATGAAATGATTAGATATTCCGTTGCATGGGTGGAAAATGTTCATATACTTTTTAGTATTTAAGCTTTAATGAAAATTTAATTCACAAGAATGTAGAAAATTTAAAATATTTTTGGATAACTTAAAAACTGGTTGGACAATTTTAAAACATTTTAGAAAAATTTTCAATAATTTATGAACAATTTCAAAACCTTTTTGGATAATTTGAAATAATTTTTATACAATTTTAAATTATTTTTGAAAATTCTTAATAAAAATTAGAAATGATATAGCGTTAAATAAAATGCACAGATTGCGTCGTCATAAGTACTTAACGCTGAAAAAATGGTAAATGGGAGGCTAAGCCAGTTTAAATTAAAGCTTAAAGAAATCTCTTTTTCTTGAGTGTTCAAAACTTATTAAAAATTGCAAAACTGCATACATTTTAACCTGCATGAAATGTTAAACAAAAATATAAAAAAGGATTTAATAAAAAAATTATAAAAGTTCATCACAACTATTTTCTTATTGAAATTTTTGCTTTTGAATGATCAGGAAACAATATTTTGAATAAAATGCTTTAGATGTAGAATATATATACACAATATATTTTCCGTTACTGACTGTAGTTTATTTAAAAAGTAATACGTGGAATTTTTTTTTTAAATGAAAAAACAATTGAAATTCATAGAAATATATTTTTTAACTATTTGAACCAGCTATTCAAAAAACAAACTATAAAAATTTACAGACATTTAGTAAGAGTTGATATTTTCTGTTAAATATAAAATTTTCTGTTTTCTGTTTCTAAAAATAGAATAATTCCTTTTTGTTTTTTTTACCAAAATAGTTTGTTTATATACAAAATTATTTCAATAAAAATTACAAGAAATTATTCAAATATAGATACACACAGAAAATAAAAATATATATGTCACATCTGTGTATGTTGCTTTTTGAAAAATAACATACAAATAAAAAAAAATTATATATGAAAAACAATCCAAAAAATCCTTTTTTTCCACATTTTGTCAGTTAAAAATGTATGGTTATTTTAAACGACTTTCGATTGCTAAGTTTTGAGCTTAAGGTTTGTTTTTCATAAAAAAAATATTATTTATTTTTCAATACTTTGCTACTCCATTGTGTAGCATTTTCAGGAAAAATAATAATTAAGACAAATTATAAAATTATGACAAATTATAAATGTACTAAATGGAGTAGCGAAACATTGAAAAATAAATTAAATTAAATATATATATTTGTAGAAAACGAACCTTAAGCTCAGAAAATTTGACAAACATTTTTTTATAATTTGTCATTATAATTGTATAAAATGCATACATTTTATACACAAAATCAACAATTTTTTAAAAATATTTTTATAAATTTATAAAACTTATTTAAAAGTCGAAAATAATGTAAATTTACTAAAGAAGAACGCAATTTTTAAATTTTAAATTAAACACAGATATTTAAAAAAAATCGTGAAACTTTATTATATCGTAAAGTAGACAGAATGAGGTTATGTATGGAACAATATATCGTGCAGATGGCCGCCGCGGCTTTGCTGGCATGCACGCGATCTTTTAATGAAATTTTCAATGACCGTTTTGCATGAATGCTGCGGTATTTCATTAATGCAGCGTCCAATTTCCTCTTTTAAGGCTTGAGTCATCGTCGGCTTATTCGCGTAAACCATCGACTTCAAAAAACCCCAAAGAAAAAAATCCAATGGTGTTAAATCGCACGATCTAGGCGGCCAATTCTGAAATAACACGACCGGGAAATGCAGCAATTGAATTGTTTCTCTGGCTGTATGACATGTGGCGCCGTCTTGTTGGAACCACATGCCCTCCACATTCATTTCTTCAATTCTAGGCAAGAAAAAACTGCTTATCATTTCACGATACCGAACACCATTGACTGTTTGCGCTTGACCTGCCTCATTTTCATAAAAAAAGGTCCAATGATTCTTTCAGCCCAAAAACCACATCACACAGTGACACGTTGAGGATGCATTTGCTTCTCGTGAATCACTCGAGGATTTTCCTCACCCAAATGCGACAATTCTGCCTATTGACGAAGCCATCAAGATGAAAATGGGCCTCGTCACTGAAGATGATTTTATCGGCAAAATCAGCATTTTCATGTTGTCTCTTCAATACCCAATTAACGAACTCCCTTCGCTGTCCATGGTCAGCTGGCTTCAGTTCCTGAGTCAATTGAACTTTGTATGCATGAAGATGCAAATCTTTCGTCAAAATTCGCTGCCAAGTGGATTTGGAGACACCAATTTGCTGAGCTCGGTGTCGAATTGAGGTGGATGGAGTTTGAGCGACATCATCACGTACAGCTGCGACATTTTCGGTCGATCGACCTGGTCGATGGCGCGTTGTTGTCTTTACATCACTAACAGACCCAGTTTCGGCAAATTTATCCATTAATCTCTTTACAGTTGACTCTTTTGGAGCATTATTGTGACCCCAAATTGATCGCAATTTGCGAACTGTAGCCGCAAAACTTTCACCATTTTGGTAAAACAATTTCACAATGAGAATGCGTTGTTCATTCGTGTAGCGCTCCATTTTTACTAACCTCGTACCTTCTACTAGCAAACAATAACAATTGTTCAAATGTAAAACAATGACACTTCGAATGTTGCCAGATTTAAAAATTGCGTTCTTCTTGGGACACCCTTTAAATGCGTTTATCTTATAAAATTTGAATTTATTTAAAATTGACGTTATAAAACTCTGAATTCATTTTATAACAATTAACATTTATCTGTCAAACTTGTCGGAATGAAATATGAAACATAGAATTTGTGAAATTTAAAATATACAACAAATGAAACCGAGGTTAGCTGTGGCTAACTGACGTAATAAAAACTTACTTACATTACAACTATCAACGGGTGAGCATCTCTTTTTTATCCCTTGCACTCTCTATCCAGGGAAAACCTAATAATTCTATTTCACTTATTCTTACTTTCCCGAACCACAATTACCACATTTGGAGCCGTTGGTGCCACTAATTCCAACATCGATTTATAATTTCTCCAGCCTTGAGAAATTATAAATTAACTCATCATCCTCTTTTCTACTAGCTGTCATCCATTCCAAAGAAGATCAGCTTAGCCCAAAATAATATTGACTACAAATGGCGTGCCAATAGAGTTTACCCCTTTCAACACACACCACTTGTATGCAATAATTATTATTATTTCCTGAAGATGCTACACAATGGAATAGAGAAATATTAAAGAATAAATAGTATTTTTATTAATAAAAAACCAACTTTAAACTCAAATATTTAAGAAGTTATATATAAAAAAACAAAAAATAATTTATAATTTAATTAAATTAGTTGATTAATTTTAAAATTTTATTCGTTTAACCGATTTAGAAAAAACCCGAATAATTATGTTTGCCGTTAATGGATTAAAATAAAAATTCAATTAGTTGAATGCCCTAATAAACTGATATATCTTAAAAACGAATTAAAAATTTTCAATTAAATTTGTTTTGTTTAGTCAATTTTCTGCCAAAACTAGTAAATTTTACAGTGGACACTAGTTAGTTACTTAAAACACTATTTTGGTGTAGATAATGCGGCAAAATAACAATTTTTAGCTCCCAAATTTGTTTTTATTGTCAATATTTTGTAGGACCAAAGTTTGAATTTTAAGTCTAAATCTGCATTTAGTTCAATTGGCTAATGAAATTAGAGCACAGATTTTAAAAAATCAAAAACATCCAGTTTTGGCCCCCTTAATTTCTTGTTTTTAAGATTCCGGGGTCCAAAAGTATATAATTTGTATTGTTTAATTGTACATATTTTGGCGTTTTTGTAGTTGTAAATATTTGTTGTAAATGTTCTAATTGGATTTAGGAGGTTGATCGTCCAAATTTGTTGGCAAATCTGAACGTTTTAAGGACAATTGGAAAACAAATTCCATTTTTTTTTCCGTGGTCCTAAAAATACCCTTAACAATCACCGACATGATTATACTCAAATCAATGGTAATATTATGTAAAACTTAAATGCCCAAAAGATAAAAGATTTAAACTGCTTGTTCCTAATATTGAGCCACAAAATATTTATCCCTGGATCAGAATCTTGTTTTGTTGGAACTAGTCAGATTCAAGTTCAGGAAGCTAAAATGTCAAAATAGTTTTATTAGAAGTCTCTGTGCAAAAACATTGCCGAGTAGTGTAATTTAGTGAATTTTTATAACGGTCTTGTAAAACAAATTATTATGTAAAATAACATCTAAAATTCAACATTGGATATAAACAATGTAGTACTAATTCTTTTTTTATGCATAAAATATTTAATAAAACTGGTTAAGGTACAATTTAATTTTAATTTCTTTAATACAAAATGGATAAGAACATTAATTTTCCCATAGGCCTAATTCATATAAAATTTGTCTCATTTAATTTAAAAGCTATCAGTTTCCGTTTTGAAATCTAATCAACAACATGAAATATTTTGTAAGTTCTTAAAATTGCCTACGATTTTGTAAAGAAATTTTTACTAATTTCCTATTTTTGGTCAAACATATAGATCGCTTTTGCTTGCCTTTTGGCTGTCGCTATTGCCAATGAAGAAGCCAATGTACTTCGCAATGAGGCTGAAGTCAATCCTGACAGTTTTAAATATGCATATGAATTCGATAACAGCATTAAGGCTGCTCAACAAGGTGAATTGAAGCCTGAAGATATCTGGGTTGTTAATGGTCAATATTCATATACTTCTCCTGAAGGCGAACAAGTTAGTATACAATATACCGCTGATGAAAATGGTTATCATGTCGATGCTGCCAATCCTTTGTTGCCTACTCCTCCACCAATTCCAGAAGCCATTCAAAGATCTCTTGATTGGATTGCCGCTCATCCTCCACAGCAAAGACCAAACTAATCGTTGAAATTATTATTAGTTGTCTAGTTAAAATAAATGTTATTTAAAAAAAAACTATGCTTATAAGAGTTTGTTTGGAAAATTTTATATAGGTATATCCTAATTGTTTGGAAATATTTGACATAAAGAAAGAGAATGATGAAAATAATTTTTCTACATATTCCAAGTAGCAATGCGCGAGCTGGCGGTTAAAAAAAAAAAGATTTTGAATTTTTGCTGAATATACATAAAATCTGATTTGAAAATTCAATGCTATAGGAAATTTGATATATTTATTATTTTATAAACATTATTGCTATTAAAATGCAACAAATTTCATTTAAAAAATGGTTAGAAACTGATTCTATCCAAAATTTTTAAAAGTAGTAAGAAAAATCATTTTCAATTAATAAAAATATTCGTTTTATCGCCACCCCCAAATATGCTCTAAAATAAGTGTTTTATGCGCATAAAATATACACGCAAAACATAGAAATATGCACTCACAATATTATTTCGTTAAAAATAATCTAAAATGCATATTAAATTAATCGAAAATACATTTAAAAAGAGGACTACTGATTTTTCATTATATTCAGCCCATTTTCTTGTTTATTTTTAATCATTGTTTAATAATCGACAAAAGAAGTAAAAGTAATCGAAAGTAGTTTAAAATAACCACCAATTTTTAACTGACAAAGAGTAGAAAAAAACGATTTTTGTGGTTTGTTTTTCAAATGGAAATTTTTTTTATTTGTATGTAATTTTTCAAAACACAACACACACAGACGTATATATTTCTTTTTTTAATTTTCTTGTGTGTATCTATATTTGAATAATTTCTTGTAATTTTTATTGAAATAATTTTGTATATAAAGAAACTATTTTGGTAAAAAAACAATAAGGAATTATATGAATTTATATTTTTAAAAACAGAAATTATAAAATTTTACATTTAGCAGACAATATCAAATCCTCTGTAAATTTTTATAGTTTGTTTCTTGAATGACTGATTCAAATAGTTTAAAAATATATTTCTATGAATTTCAATTGATTCTTCGTTTAAAAACAAACGTTACGTATTACTTTTTAAATAAACTACATTTGGTTACGGAAAATATATTGTGAGTGTGCCCTTAAAATTATATATTTTTTTAAACAAAAAAAATATTTTTTATTAAAAAATCAAAACAATTCTATTTAATATACGCAAATAATTTGCGTATTAAAAAAATAAGATAAGCATAACAACTAAAACGAAAAAACAAAGGAATACAAAACAATAGAAACTTAAGTTTTTAAAAGGAATTACGAAAAAGGTATGTAAATTTTATTATATTTCAGTCAATTCTACATTTAGTTAAAATACAAATAAAATACAAATAATTTTTTTTATTTGGTTACAAAATGTACAAAAAACTATTTGCCGTTGTCGTTGGCAATACAGTTATGATTAATCTCTTATATTTATAAACAGATTGAAATGCAGAATAATTCTTTTACAATAAACAAAAATTATGAATCGGAGTAAAATAGTGCTGAGATTGTTGGACACGCTTCGTAAAACGTAGTGTATGAGCTTCAATCAAAAATCTGCCAATTCAAATTAATTTTAAAGTTGTCCCAAAGTCGGTTTTGTATTTCCCTAATTCATCATTTCTGTTATATGTTATATCAAAAAAAGGGTTTTATGCACGTGAATCTGTTTATGTTATGATATTAAAGCTGGTTTATTTAGTTTACGTTTTATTTACGTTTAGTTTATTTTATTACACTCATAATATAATTTCCTTAAAAACAACTTAAAATACATATTAATTTAATCGAAAATACAATCAAAAAGAGGACTACTGATTTTTCATTATATTCAGCCCATTTTGTTGTTTATTTAAGTCGTTTGTTTATAGAAAGTCGTTTAAAATAAACATCAAATTTTTACTGACAAAAAGTTAGAAAAAACTACTTTTGTGGTTTGTTTTACAAATTGAAATTTTTTTTTTTTTATTTGTATGTAATAACAATACACAACACAACATACACAGATGTATATATTTTTTTATTTTCTTGTGTGTATGTATATTTGAATAATTTATTGTAATTTTTATTGAAATAAATTTGTATATATAAAGGGTGTCCCAAGAAGAACGCAATTTTTAAATCTGGCAACATTCGAAGTGTCATTGTTTGACATTTGAACAATTGTTATTGTTTGCTAGTAGAAGGTACGAGGTTAGTAAAAATGGAGCGCTACACGAATGAACAACGCATTCTCATTGTGAAATTGTTTTACCAAAATGGTGAAAGTTTTGCGGCTACAGTTCGCAAATTGCGATCAATTTGGGGTCACAATAATGCTCCAAAAGAGTCAACTGTAAAGAGATTAATGGATAAATTTGCCGAAACTGGGTCTGTTAGTGATGTAAACACAACAACGCGCCATCGACCAGGTCGATCGACCGAAAATGTCGCAGCTGTACGTGATGATGTCGCTCAAACTCCATCCACCTCAATTCGACACCGAGCTCAGCAAATTGGTGTCTCCAAATCCACTTTGCAGCGAATTTTGACGAAAGATTTGCATCTTCATGCATACAAAGACCATGGACAGCGAAGGGAGTTCGTTAATTGGGTATTGGAGAGACAACATGAATATGCTGATTTTGCCGATAAAATCATCTTCAGTGACGAGGCCCATTTTCATCTTGATGGCTTCGTCAATAGGCAGAATTGTCGCATTTGGGGTGAGGAAAATCCTCGAGTGATTCACGAGAAGCAAATGCATCCTCAACGTGTCACTGTGTGGTGTGGTTTTTGGGCTGGAGGAATCATTGGACCTTTTTTTATGAAAATGAGGCAGGTCAAGCGCAAACAGTCAATGGTGTTCGGTATCGTGAAATGATAACCAGTTTTTTCTTGCCTAGAATTGAAGAAATGAATGTGGAGGGCATGTGGTTCCAACAAGACGGCGCCATATGTCATACAGCCAGAGAAACAATTCAATTGCTGCATCAGTCATTTCCCGGTCGTGTTATTTCGCGTTTTGGAGATCAGAATTGGCCGCCTAGATCGTGCGATTTAACACCATTAGATTTTTTTCTTTGGGGTTTTTTCAAGTCGATGGTTTACGCGAATAAGCCGACGGCGACTTAAGCCTTAAAAGAGGAAATTGGACGCTGCATTAATGAAATACCGCAGCATTCATGCAAAACGGTCATTGAAAATTTCATTAAAAGATCGCGTGCATGCCAGCAAAGCCGCGGCGGCCATCTGCACGATATATTGTTCCATACATAACCTCATTCTGTCTACTTTACGATATAATAAAGTTTCACGATTTTTTTTTAATATCTGTGTTTTATTTAAAATTTAAAAAATGCGTTCTTCTTGGGACACCCTTTACAAACTATTTTTGTAAAAAAAAACAAAAAATAATTATATCAACAGAAAATATCAACTCCTACTGAATATCTGTAAATTTTTATAGTTTGTTTTTTGAATGACTAATTGAAATAGTTAAAAACTATATTTCTATGAATTTCAATTGATTCTTCATTTAAATACAAACTTTACCTATTACTTTTTAAATAAATTACAGTCAGTAATGGAAAATATATTGTGAGTGTATTTTTAGTTAGTTAATGTCCACATGTTTTTTTTTCGAGGGTGGGCAACATATTTTTATAAAAAGAAATTTTTGTATTAGATGATATTGGTTGCCACAAAATCAATCGAAATTGCATGGCAATATGGGAGCTGCGATACGTCTCCCACATTTTATTTATTTTAATTTAATATATTTGTTTAATTTAAAATTAAGGTTTTATAAAATATATTTTTGTTTGTTATAAGTTTGATATACTAATTAAACTGAAAATTTGTGGACATAGAAAACTTAGAAATATAATTTACAATACAAAAATATAATTTGTTAGAAAAGATAATGGGGAAGTCTCCAATTTTATTGTTCTAATTTTCAAGGACTGAAAACAGTAGCTGAAACTTTTCTTGTATAAATATAAATCACCTTAAAAGACAATTTATCAGATAATTTTTCAGCGAGTGCACTAAAAAAAATTCATCCCAAACAGTCAATGAAACCTTTTATCAAATAATAAAAAGTTTTCTTTATAAAATTTGTATTTTCTACAATTTTCATGATTCTTTACAAAAAATAATTTATAAAAAGAATATGATTATATGATCTAAAATCATACTAATACTATTCAAGAACAAAAAAATTAATTTTATAAAGAATTTTTTATTTAAAGTAAAAAAATGCTCAAAGTTTTAATTACAAAATCGACGAATTTAGAATTGTTTTTGAAAACCCGAATGTTTCTCTGAGACCTGGCTTTCTGAGGGAACACATGTATTTTTATTTGTCGTAGTGACTACACAACTCTTATATCTGACAGAGATGGTAACGCTGGTGGACTTGCCATATTTGTAAAAAATAACATAACTTGTAGATTTTGCCTCAAGTTGCGTAAAGAGGCCTGTGCTTATAGACCGAATTAAAGAATACCGTTTTCAGAATTTGTTTTAACCTTGGAAATCATATCAATTTTATATGATGATATAAGGATATCTGGTGATTGTAAATATTATATTTTTACAGAATCAGAATAAGAAGACGGAGTATTATTCAAAACGCTTTGTTTCTGCTATTGATTTGAAACGTACTTGGAAGATCATTCGTGATATTGGGATAACTTAAATAACTTTCAGACTAATTGTAATAAACTTAATACTTCCTTCTTAAATATTCGATAAGTTCAGATTAACAACAACTTTTTTTATTATTCAACTATGGACAACTCAAATAACTCACTTGTTAATAATATGAAATTGAATATGTTTCAATTTACTTGTGTTAGCCAAACATACGTGTTTGCAATGTTTTCTTCAGTTAAATCTAATGCAGTTTGATATGATAACATCACCCAAAATTAGTAAATATACTTTTGCCGTTGTAGCTAACTTGTTTAACACTGTTATCGTATCTAGTTCATTTCCGGTGAAGTAGAAACATGACAAAATAATAACTTTTCCAACTTTATACCTGAAATTTTAATATTTTTTTTAATGCAATTTTTATTTTTTGATTTCTATACTAAAATTAAATAATTTATTTTTAATATTAAATAGTTAGTTATTTTATTTTGGCGTATCTTTTTATAATATTTTACATTCCTGAACTATAAATATGAAATGTATTATTATTGTACAGGATATAATCAAGATAATAAATTAATTAATATTTTTTTTTAATATTTTACAATAATACAAATTTTTATTGATTTAACCGGATTTCGGTTGTGCTAAGGGGAATAATTTAGATCAAACAAAAGAATTTTTACTGTGGTAACTAGTTTTTGCTTAAGTTAGCAAAAATTCTGAGCTGAACTCTCCGATTGGCAACACCACGAATCAGTTTTCTGGGTATGTGTATAAAAAACGAAATAATTAGTTGAATTATGTTCCATTTCTATATCAAACTTTATGAACAGCCTTTTAAAGAATTGTCGAAAAAACATCGTTATTACGCTTACCTGGAAAATGTCCACACGAAGCTGCTTCATATAGACCAATATCTTTTACCTATAGTTTCAAAGTTATTAGAAAAAATATTTCAGAAAAGCTTAAACAATATTCTGGAAACTAATAATACAATACAATACAATTACCTAAAATAACTAATAAAATTGAAAATGCATTTGAATCGAAAAAGGTATGTTCGGCGATATTTCTTGACGACGCACAAGCGTTCGATAAGGTATGGCACCCAGGACTCTTTCTGAAACCTTTTCAAAAAACCATTTTGAAATTCTAAAATCTTATATTGAAGATATATTCCTTTTAATTAAATACAAAAATTACTACTCGCAACTTAAGGATATAAATGCATGAGTGCCTCAAGGCAGCATTCTTGGTCCCATGTTATATCTGATTTACACTAAGGACATCCCAGATACACAAAATATAAAAAATGCAACATTTGCAGATGACACGGCGATTATAGCTGTAAGAAATACTACCACTGAGACTTCGGAAAATCTACAAATGGCTTTTTAAAATATATTCTTCTGGTCATCAAAATGGAAAACAAAAATAAACAATTCCAAATCAGTTCATGTCAACTTTTCAACAAAAAATCATCAATACATACCTGTAATAATGAATAATGTATTAATACCATACTCATATTCAAACTTACCTGGGGAAACCATATTATAAAAAAGATAAATGAACTGGAACTAAAATACAAAAAACTGCAATGGCTTATAGGAAAGTATTTTCCAATGACAACTTCTAATAAAATTATAATACACCAGCAGATACTCAAACTTCTTTGTAGTTATGGCATTTGAACTGTGGGGCTGTGCCAAAAATTCACACATTAAAAAAATACAAGCTTTTCAAAACAAAGTCCTTCGTCATATAATAAATACACCGCGGTACGTTAGAAATAAAGATATACATTGGTATTTAAATATGCCAAATGTAACAGACGTGATCAGAAGAAATGCCCAAAATCATCACCAAAGATTAACCAATCATGAAAATCCTGAAGCTGAAATTTTGGTTCAACATAATCAACCCAGACGCCAAAGGCGTAAAAAAAAACTTACGATTTGGTGGGACAAAACAACATGTGAAGATATTCTTAGTATAATGTCTTTTTGGTTCAAAACCTTGTAAATATTAGAAGAAATCTGCTCGATAGTCATGATTGACTAGTTTCAGAATAAATAAAGAGAAAAAAAATAATTACAGCTTCCCAAGTTTTCCTCGTCTTCTGTATAGTTTTATCTTAAATTCAATTCATAAATATGCCTTTTTTAATCACCAGATTTATTTTTGAATTTATTTCGTTAGAAACTCCACATTTTTGTATATGAAAAACTTTATATTTTTATCTAAATGTAACACTTATATTTTGGCAGAAAGAAGCGAAATTTTATAAAAACGTAATAATAGGAACTAAAGCTAAATCCGAAATAGATTTATAATAATCCATTTTGGATTTAGCTAAAGCTATTTCCAGTATTTTGCATTTTTGTAATATTCAAGTTTTTTCTTACACAATAATGGAAAATTCAGATGAAAATATAAATTTTAGACACAAAAAACATTTAGTATAATCTCTAATGAAATAAAATTAATCCAAAAACAATGTAAAAGAATGGGAAATTTAAAGAATTTTTTAATTTAAGGGCTGGTATTACCGCCAGCAGTCGAGAATATTAAATGAAAATTTCCGGCTTTAGTAAAATGTGTGAAAAAAAAAATCCTACTAACTGTTGACTATAATACTGGCCATTAATATTTGTAAACTTTTTCTTAGGCTAAAAAGAGCAGATTTGATAATATTCAATAAAATCATTTAAAAATAAAATCAATCCAGTGATTTCAAAAAAGTCCTATTACATGAAGATAATTAGTTCACTGCAGAATAGGAAAACTTTTATTTGAAAAAAAAAACTTAAAACGTTACAAGAAAGTTCGCGGTCTCGTTCACTTCAATGGGAATGAAATTTGAACATGTGACAGGCATGTACCAAATGGGGAAGGGTTTTTCCTAAAACTAAAATGTTTATTTGCAAGCAGATTCTGCAGCTTACAGCAACTTTTTGCGTAGTTCACTTTTTAGCTAATTTTTGATAAAAACAAGAAAAAATTTTTAACTTTTCTATGAATGCCCAATAGAAATTTGCACTTATAATAAAATGACTAATACTATTTGCTTTGTTGGTGCAGTTTTTTTTTTATTTCGAATTAGAATCCATCAAATTTGTCAGCAATTCCCTCTTCAAAAAATTGTGAATTTTAAATTAGAGTTTGTCTTGTTTCTTAATTTTAAAATAAAAATTTTTACTGTTCTCTAATTTTGTCATCAGAAAATCACAAAAATTGAAATTTTTCTTCCTAAAAGCTGCTCAGACACTTTATGCCTTTTCAATATCTTAATAAAAATATTTAAACTGTTTAAATTTGAGCCCGCTTTTGTCTAACGCATACAATTTTCAAAATCAAGGGAAAAAAATTGGTAGGATTCCCTGCCCGTGTTCTTTGGTGAACCAAATTTACTTTATGGAATATTTTTTCCAAAATGCGTTTAGCATTACCAAGCTTTTGAGCATTATTTTGTTCAAAAGTTCTAGAAAAAAATATTTAAAAATTTTCTTGTTATTATACGATAAATATTATGCATATTTTCATTGCTGTAGAGTAAAGTTTTCAAATTTCGGCACACCCTACTATAAAAACTTTCCTTGTTCATGTAGGTGTTAATGCATGTAATAAAAACAATTTGTAATTTTGTATTTTTTAAATAACATTTATTTTAACAAAGAAATTAACAAAACTCAAAACTTAGGCATGGGCATCAGCGGTGGGGTGTTCCTGGATGTATCTGATAGCTTTCAAGATGTGTTCTGGGATTGGTGGGGGAGTAGGCAACAAGGGGTTGGCAGCATCAACATGATAACCATTTTCATCAGCGGTATATTGAAGGCTGACATGTTCACCTTCAGGAGAAATATATTCGTATGCACCTTTAACGATCCACTCTTCACCATTCAAATGACCTTGTTGTTCGGCTTTAATGTGATTATCGAATTCATAAGCATATTTAAAATCATTAACATTGACTTCAGCATCATTGCGAATAACGTTGGCATCTTCGTTGGCAAGGGCAACAGCCAAAAGGCAAGCAAACGCGATCTGTAGTAAACAAAAACAAATAATAATTATTAAATTATAATTTTACTTATAATCAAGATACTAATAAAATGGAAGTATAAGCGTTGTTTTATTTTGGTATATTCAAATAAATTTCTTTCAACTTACGAAGAATTTCATATTGTCTTGTAGTATAGATTGTTAGAGCTTTGAAATAAAACTGTTGTCTTTTTTAAAATTCAATAGCGATTTTATAGTAATTTGATTTTTTTTTTTTTTTAATATTTGACAATAGTTTTATTATTAGTGTTAAACATATAACCATTGTTCACCATAATTTTGGCCGGCAAAAAAAAAAATGCAAAATTAAAACAAATATATTAAATCTAGTTTTTAGTTTCTTCAAAAAAAAAACATGTTATATGCCGAGATGCTTATTAATTACTAATGAAAATTTGTTTATATAATTAGCACATAACATATGCAAAAAAAAATCAATAATACCCAAAACGTCTCATACAAATTCAAAAAACACCAATAATCAGCTGTAAAAAATGGTTTTTTATTATCGCAAAATCTTTAAAACATCTGTAGCTTAACAAATGCTAATAATTTTATTAGTTTTTAAATATGTGGAATGTTAAGATCGTAAAAACTATATTTTATTATATGTTAACACATAATTTAGAACAATTTGTTTATAAAATAATCTAGTGTGATAAAAGCTTTTAATTAATAAGGTTTGTGTCTTAAGTCTTTTATTTTTTCTACTCTGTTAGGCAATAATTGTTGTATTTTATTTTCCAGCTGAAATACGAAAAGCCCAACAAAGATTTAAAGAGAAAATATTAAAAGAGAAAATAAATCTAATTACTCCACTCTGAATATTATGTAGTTAACTATTTGTAATTTAATAAAAAAGTTTTCCGTTCCATTTAAAAATAAAGGAACATACATTTATATTTCAAAGAAATATCTATATTAACTTTTTTATACATTTATTCGAAATAATTTACTATCATTTACCATTTTTTCAGTTTCATTTATTTTTTCATTTGTTTGAAATTTAATAAAAATTTACCCACAAAACGGAAACTAGTGGTTTATTTGTGTCCGTAACAGTTATTACAAATTTAAATTTTGTTTGCTGTCTGTTTCAAAAAAAAATATTCAAAAAATTTCAATTTGTTTTTTTATTTTAATTGGTTGTATATAAATAAAATTTTTCAATACAAATTACAAGAATTTCATAAACACACATACATATACAAACATATTCATGCAAAAAGTGTTTATAGCTTCATATGCATACATACATTTTGTATTGTACGAGTATATTAAAAAAACAAGAAATACACAAATGGAAATAATTTCAAATAAATGAAAAAAACATTTATTTTTTAAGGATTGGTAGGTAAAATTTTGTCATTTATTTTAACTAATTATCCCCAAGAAGAACGCAATTTTTAAATTTTAAATAAAACACAGATATTTAAAAAAAAATCGTGAAACTTTATTATATCGTAAAGTAGACAGAATGAGGTTATGTATGGAACAATATATCGTGCAGATGGCCGCCGCGGCTTTGCTGGCATGCACGCGATCTTTTAATGAAATTTTCAATTACCGTTTTGCATGAATGCTGCGGTATTTCATTAATGCAGCGTCCAATTTCCTCTTTTAAGGCTTGAGCCGTCGTCAGCTTATTCGCGTAAACCATCGACTTTAAAAGAACCCCAAAGAAAAAAATCTAATGGTGTTAAATCGCACGATCTAGGCGGCCAATTCTGATCTCCAAAACGCGAAATAACACGACCGGGAAATGACTGATGCAGCAATTGAATTGTTTCTCTGGCTGTATGACATGTGGCGCCGTCTTGTAAATTCTAGGCAAGAAAAAACTGGTTATCATTTCACGATACCGAACACCATTGACTGTTTGCGCTTGACCTGCCTCATTTTCATAAAAAAAAAGGTCCAATGATTCCTCCAGCCCAAAAACCACTCGAGGATTTTCGAGGATTTTCCTCACCCCAAATGCGACAATTCTGCCTATTGACGAAGCCATCAAGATGAAAATGGGCCTCGTCACTGAAGATGATTTTATCGGCAAAATCACCATTTTCATGTTGTCTCTCCAATACCCAATTAACGAACTCCCTTCACTGTTCATGGTCAGCTGGCTTCAGTTCCTAAGTCAATTGAACTTTGTATACATGAAGATGCAAATCTTTCGTCAAAATTCGCTGCAAAGTGCATTTGGAGACACCAATTTGCTGAGCTCGGTGTCGAATTGAGGTGGATGGAGTTTGAGCGACATCATCACGTACAGCTACGACATTTTCGGTCGATCGACCTGGTCGATGGCGCGTTGTTGTCTTTACATCACTAACAGACCCAGTTTCGGCAAATTTATCCATTAATCTCTTTACAGTTGACTCTTTTGGAGCATTATTGTGACCCCAAATTGATCGCGATTTGCGAACTGTAGCCGCAAAACTTTCACCATTTTGGTAAAACAATTTCACAATGAGAATGCGTTGTTCATTCGTGTAGCGCTCCATTTTTACTAACCTCGTACCTTCTACTAGCAAACAATAACAATTGTTCAACTGTCAAACAATGACACTTCGAATGTTGCCAGATTTAAAAATTGCGTTCTTCTTGGGACACCCTTTATCATTTGTTTCTTATGGATGTGTCAGTTGATTAATCAACATTTAAAAATAAATAACAAATGGCATTTAATTTAAATGAAAATTAAGTAGACCGGTTTTTAAATGAAATATTATTTCTTTTAAATGATATTTTCAGTTATTTTAACTTACAAACTTTTTTAAGTGTCCATACACTCTACTAAATTTTTGATATCGTGATACATCCAGAAAACACTATCAGTTGTGGCCACCGAATTTATTTCCAATTGAATTATATCAATTACGACATCTATATTCAGTTGTCTTATGTGATATTTGTATTCCACATATAAGTATAATATTACGTTCCACAAAATTTCATTTAAACGACATTCAGATTCAGTTCATACTCTTGCGTACTGCACCACAACTACTTTCAAGTTGTCTTGCTTTATTTGCTATTTAAACATTCAAATATTTAACTTTTATAAAAAAATATTTTTTTTAATGTTTGCCTTTTCCGGAAAATTTGGTGTACAAGGATATCTCTCTACCCAACACTTATAAATTTTGCTGGCTAATTTTAAATTTAATTAATTTGTTAGAAAAACAAATATAGTTTAAAATTCGTTTACCAACAAAAATCATTAGTGGCGTCAATAATCAATACAATCATATGTGGCATTTGTTACGTAATGCTTCCTGTTTAAAAAAGTACAACACAAGGATCTGTACGTGGTCCTTTCATTTTTATAATCTTTATATTTGATCTTATATTTAATATGTGCCTTTGATATGCGTTTCAAAATAATATCCAGATTTTGTTTAAGAGGATAATCAATTTAATGTGATGTTGTGCAGAGCATGATTAATTATACCGCAGATTTGGTAGATAATTGGATGTCTTCAAATCCTTAGAATCTGAGAAGTTTTTTTTTGGTTAAGTATTCGGAAGCTGAGTGTTTTTATAAGAAAAACTTCTTAACATAAAAATATATTTTCGAAAGGTATTTCAATTGGAAAAAATTATTCTTCTTCTGAGGGTTTTTCCATTGGAAAAAAAATTAAGAACCAGAGGGTATTTTTATTGGAAAGAGCCCTCCCAACTTGAGCATTTTCTATAGGAAAAAGTTCACAAAGTTGAAGAGCTTTTATATAGAAAAAAAGTCATTAGAATCTTAATCAAAAGTTCTCAGAATCTGGTTATTTTTGATTTTTTTTACAAAAAAGCTTCCTCAAAATTCTACTTTTGGCAAAAAATATAACAAAAAAATCACAAAAAAAATGAAATATGAAGGAAAAATAAAATGAACAATGCACAGTATTCACATTTTATAAAAAGATACTTAGCCAAATAATTTTTATGAATATTTTATAATAAGCATATGTCTAGTTAGACAGGCAGTATAAGACTTCAAATATATTTGTAAAAACATTAAAAGTTGTTAATAAATAACATGCCAGATTAAAAGTGGTGAAACTATACAACATCAATAATTTAATGAACTGACGATTAAAATATTTAAACTAAAATATTAATTTGCTATCGTACTACCAAATTACTTGCAGCCAATACTAATAATTTAAGTTTTATAAAATTTTATAACGAATTTTCTAACCAGATGAGTGCATATAAAAACAAAGTTTGTGACTTAAGTCTTTTGTTTCTTATACAATATTCCTAAGAAAGTGTTGTGCGCAATAATTCAAGCAATTGATTTTATATCAGCACTAACACGTTCTTTTGTAATGCCAATTTATTTAAAATCGATTTAAAAAATTTTATTTTTCAAAAATTTTTCATATTTTTTTCTTTTTCTTGTGTCACGAAAAAAATGACAAATCGTACGATAGGTGGTATAAAACAACACATCTTCAATAAAATACGTTAAAGTTCATTTGAATCATAATTTAAAATATTTTTATAAACTTATTTTCTCATACTTGTATATGTACATATCACAATAGGGTGGACGGAATTTTTTTTTTTTTTTTAATTTTCAAATGTGGTAAGTTAATATTGCTAATCGCCAAATTTAAACTTAATATTGTGATATGGTTTCGAAAATTATAATTTAAAATTTTAAAAATTTTGATTTATACCTACTTCAGGATTTTACACTCAATGATTAAAACTAAACATTTCCACACATATCTAGAGGGTGTTTAAATTTTAAGGGCCGATGTTGATTTTGAATAAAACACAAATTATTTAGGAAATTATTGTCATTTCTTTTTATTATGATAATATGAAGCGTGTAAATGCAATTCTTTATGCATAATGTTCATCAACGACGAGCGTGAGATTTGCAATTATTGGGCACGACGAGTTGAGGTGGACGGCTCTTCAGCCACACTAAAATTTAACCACCCTTTATATCTATAAAAATGAGTTGCATTTTGTTACAAATTGGCGTTCTTTGTAATATGTGAACCGAGTAACTATCTGGAAACTTTCCTTGAAAGGCGACAACAATGCCAATATTTCTATGAATATAAAGTGCTTGTACTCGTATTGGTTCATGAGTTGTAATATATATATATGGTGTATATGGGCAAATATTTGCAAGGTTTAAATCAGGGGTACTTAAAAGTTCCTTATGGAAGAGCAAACACCAATACATTTAAAGAATAACTAATTTTGATTCAATATATTTTATTGGAAAACAAAATACATGCAAAGTAAAAAGAAAAAAAAAATATTTCATATCATACGTTAAACAAAAATAAAATCTACATTGATGATCGCTGTCGTCAATGTTTACCAGCAAAGCAAAGTGTTGTTGGTTTGCACTTGCGTGTATACATTGAACAACGACAAAAAAACTAATAAGGCAAAGTTGTTTGTGTATTCCGTATTGCTATTGCTGAGTGATCTATGTGTTTTAAAACACACAGCCTATAGCTAAGCGCGTTTACAAAAACAAATGAGCATCAAGCGCATAGGGCTTGGGCACCCTTGGTTTAAATGCAAATTGGAAGTTGCAATAAAATGAATGGAAAGAGAACGAATGGAATTGAAACACTAGACAAGGGAAACGAAATTGAATGAAACGGTTAATGAAATCAATACACTAGACAGCTTAAAGTTACATATATAAAATAATATAAAGGGAAGGAGTGGAATTGAAACATTGGACAAGGAAAACAAAATGGAATGGAAGGGGGAACAGGTGATATTAAATCCGTTAACACTAGGAATGCCCCCTTGAATGACCTATAAACAAAAATTCAAAACGTTAAATTTAAACATACACTTCAAATTTATTTAAAGATATTTAAAACTACCAATAACGAAGTATTCAGCCTTTAAGCTTGGTATATCGCATCGAGCGCAGTTCAAAATTGACACTCACTCTAAATGTCAGAGCCTCTAGAATAGAAAATAAAATATTTCTCACATATGTTTATTATGTTATTGTGTTTCGATATAGTTTAAAATTTTTTCGCTGTGGTTTAAAACAATTTAACGTCATAGAATAACACCCTCTTAAGAAACGTGTGCAGAAACGCATTAAACTTCTAAAATGTCTTAAAAGTTTCAAATTTAAATAAGTAAAATGGGTACTAGAAATTCAAATAGAACATTTTAGTAACAAGCAGAGCTTTGAATAATTAATTCCCTTATTCCTTTTTTTAAATGAATTCTCTAACCCAACGTAAGGAATCCATTAGTTATTTTCGAATTCCTTCATAAAATTCAAAAATTAATTCGCAAAGGAGTTCATTCAAATCTAGTTAATACCACTTTTGGTCAAGGACTATTTTTAATTTTAGCTGAATTCACAGAAAATGGGTTTTGAAAAGAGCTTGGGAGATCTACTATTAAAATAGGCAGACAATGCAAGAGGACATAAAATAAAAAGATTTTTAGTTGACCACAAAATTTCATTTTGCCAAACGAGCCACCTTTATAAACATGATTTTACTACTATCGGCAGCCAACTATTAAATGTCTGACAAATTAATGTCCGCTCTTGTGTATGCATGCTAAATATAAAAGAAATATCAATATTTAGTTATTTTTGTTCTTTGAACATAAATACTATATTATTTAATCGCTAATATGTTTGGTTAAACTTAAGTATAAATTTATTGCAAATTTTTCTACAAGGTTTGTTTGGCTTTTAGTCAAAATACCAAATTTTGATTTAAAAAATTTTTTATAAATATTTTTTTTTTTTTTGTTGCAATTTTCGACATATTTTATACGCCTATTTTGATAGTAAATTTGGTTAATACATGGATGCGTTTATGTAAAATATTACCGACGAAGAATGAAAACAAGTTTATTCGTAATTAAAAATTACAAAAAAAAAAAAATAAAAATTCATGCAATAATCAAATTTATGTAGATAATTCAAATATATGACCTATTGCAAATAATTCTGTAATTATTGCATAACTCTTTAAATATAATTCAATTTTAAACTGCCTCTAAATTGAAATGTGAAATGTACAATTTTCTTAATATTTTCTTCATGGTCGTTTAATGGAAATATGTATATTGTTTATACAAATTTGGCTTTATCCCCATTGTTCATGTCATGACATTTTTCCTTGTCTGAGCATGATTGGACTCGGCTGCTTACATATTTACACATTATATTAGTTGGTGAAGTATTAACAGTATAAGTAGATATATACTAAAATCAAATTACACAAAATTTAAAAAATGTTAAAAAGTTTTTCCTTTTAGATGTCAATTGATTTAAGGACATTTCAGTACACTCTAAAAAATGTTTGTAAATTTACTACAATAAAATGGGTAAAGTTTAATGAAATATTACGAAAATTCGGTAAATACAAACACCACATGCGTAAATATATTTTTTGAACACTTTCACATACAAAAATACACACAAAAAGCATTTTTAGACATAATATGTCTACAATCAAACACTTTGTGCCTAAAATTAGTATTATTTTATTAAACTAAAATTTCACTCACAAATTTTGTAATTATACTACATTAGAATGGTAATAAATATTTTGTCATTTTAAAATTGGAAAATATAAAAAATTAAAAAAGCAAAAAACGTATAAATATCAAATTCATTTATACTACGTCCATACAACAAAAGAAACTGAAATACAATTTTCAAATACATGGTCCACAAATTTTCAAGACAACAGCCAACTTTGTAAGTGCATGGATGACTAAAATCTATTTATCTGCGAAGGTTGCTCTTTAAAATGGAAGATGATACAAATCATGCCGCACACTTTAAGGTGAAGGTAACCATTATTGCACATGCCCAATCGAAAGCTGCGCTCAATCATGTAAATATTAGCATTATGAATTATATTTTTAAATAATTGTTAAAAATTATAAATGCATGAAAGAAAAATACATTTTTTATCTTATAAATCAAATGTTTTTGTACAGTTTTATTTATTTTTACGCATTTAAAATGAATTTTTAGGCATTTCATGCGTATATTTACACTTCAAATAGATTTTTTACGCACAATTTTAGTAAATTTGGTAATTATTTTTAAAATTTCATTTAATTTTTACGCACTTTCGATGTAAAATTACCAATTTTGTGTGCACCAACTTGCGCATAATGTGTGTATTTCTTTTCGTTTACGCACACAGAGTAAATTTACCTAACTTATAGTAGGAGTACAGTTTTCTACTATAAGTTTGGTAAATTTCAACAGAAATTAATTAGAGTGTAGTTTAAGTACAATAGGCAAGATATTTTGTTTTTTTTTTTTTTTATTTAGTAATTAACAATTATTTTGTATACAGGGCGCCCCGGTAGGCTAGTTGGTAGCGTGCTAGCTTATCAGTGCGGGTGTTGTGGGTTCGATTCCTACCAGAGGCTCTGGTCTGTTTTCGCTACAACGAGCCGAAAGCCTTCGTTGTTAGTGCTCGGTTAGGGTATTAAGATATAATTTGTAGTTATATGTTTAATAAATAAATAATAATAATAATATTTTGGATACAAGTGTACTACAATTATGTCTTTTAAAGCGCATTCAGTTCAATTTTTTGATTCAGCTAATTATCACAGTTAAAAATGTATGTATCTATGTATTATGATAAAAAAAACTTTCTGGATAATTTTTCAGTTAATAAAAGACGTACAATAGAATACACAGAAAAAGTAATTAGACACAAACTGAATGGAATGCATTTTCTAGTTGTTGAAAAAGATGAGCTGGAACTGAATGTGAATATCCTTTTTCAGATTATTTTAAACAACATCTCGCATGCGAAAATTGGAAAACATAAAAGTTTTTTATGATTAGTTCTGGGTAATAAACATTCAAGCCCAAATTTGTTAAAAATTAAAAAAAAATTCCTAAAGGTGCTATCCATTAAGGTAGGAAAATATTGGATTAAAAATAAATATTTTCTTTTATAAAATTGACCTTGGGTTTGAATATTTATTACCCAGAATTAATATTAAAAAGGTCGAAGAAATTAAACTGAATAATTTATTTTTTTTATGATTTTTCTTGGTAACGACTTTTGGCATATGGGTCAAACTAGACTATTCAATAAACCGGCCTTTTCCAAAAACAGGTTTTCATTTTAACTGAAAAAAATTGTTAAACCGATTTTGGTTGCGGTTTTTGAAAAAACCGGTTATTCGGTTCTTTCTGTTCTTTTATTAAAAGTAGTCAATACATTAAAAGAAGATTGAAAAAATGTTTGCATGGCTTTAAATAAATAAATTAAAACTTGAAAGGTTTGTAATATTTTTTAAAAATATCTAACGGGTGGATTCATGTAAATTGTATACACTTAAACGCTATATTTCACCTTTGTGTCAAAAATATTGTAGGAATCCAACATCCCGTTTTAGTATTTGTCGCATTGAAAAAATTTTCGCAATTATCATCTGGCGAGAACATTACGAAAATTTTTAAGGTTTAATTTTCATTTAACGGAAAAAATTGTTGAATTGCCGAAAATTGATTTATATAATAGTCGTATGTTCAAAAATGTTATAAAATTCAAAAATTAGTATTATTTATTAAACAAATAAACTATAAAATTATTTTCTAGGAAAGTTTTCATTTCAATAAGATATGTGTGTATTTTTCCATCGTAAAACTCCCTGTATTGAAAAAATAAAACTATATATCAGATCATAAATTTTGCCTGCAAATTGAAAAAAAAAAAATGTAAAATATTTTTACCATAAACCCACATATTGAACTTTTTCACGTAGCAATGTAATTTTTGTATTTAAAAATACCAAAATATTTATTTTTCTTAGACTTCCTATTTTTGCATATATTTAGTTAGAATATTGTTCTACCTTAAGTCAAAAACATAATACGATATTGTCATAGACTGTACAATTGTTTCATCGGCATCATCACTTAATAAACTTTTTCACCAATTTCGTTAAGATTTATCACTTTATTTTCGGCTCTGTTTATAAAAAACAACAGGACCGCTTCCCAAAATTATACTTCCCTAAAGCGTAGAGTATCATATCATATTGATATGCCCGAGCTTAATTTTGTTTACTAGTTTTTAACATAAGCTGTTATAATTGTTTGCCCAGATATAATAGTTATGGCTATTTGAATATGTAAAAAATATTATTCTTTTTTAGCTATTGACACCACAGCTGATAATCGGCAGCATTTTTTATATTAAATTAATCATGCTTGTAGTTCTTATGGGTAGTTCCATACTCATAAGAATTTTAGGTGAGACGAAGAAATTTTTTTGAAAATAAGTCTATTGGCATCAAAAGTTATTGCACTAATGTAACAATCTGAATAATATTCTGTATCTTAATAATAACATGTTCTCTTATGACCCCACCAATATTTTAAGATGATGAATAAAATCAAATTTAGTCAGTTAATGTAAGAATGCTGCAAGAAACTCAGGTGTATATTAAAGCTGACTGTAAAAGTGGATATTCAGTTTTGTATGGAAATGTACATATGAAAAAAAATGTCTGTGCATAAATTAGTAGTCTTTTAGTAAGAATGTCTGATGTTCTTTCAATAGAAATCAAAGCCACATAAACCAGTCATCTATTAAACGAACATTAAAACAACCAAAAATTTACACTATGTTTAGAAAAAATGCATAATTAATGGAATTTTATGAATTGTTGATCTGTTATTTTGTAGGTGAATAGTATAGTAGGATTTAAAGATCATATCATATTATTTTTAATTATTTTTATTGTAAAGAAACATGAACATTTTTATTAGTAAGTTATAGAGGATAAAAATTGAGAAATTCCACAGAGCCAGCAGGATAGAATACTTAGTATTTTCGGTTGGCGCTACCCAACCTTGTTAATATCCATGCTCTTCTTCTCCCTTTGCGTTCATTGCTTTTTAATGATTGTCTATTTTATATTGAGTGTAAGGAAACAAACTTGTTAACACCAACACAATTAGAATAATAAAATAATTAATAAAAAGAATATGATATGATCTTAAATCCTACTATACTATTCACTTACAAAATGTATAATTTTTAAATATTCTTAAATTATTAAAATTTCTTATACACAAATTGTGTAATTTTATTTGTATTGAAGCGTTGCACAATCTGGATAGTGGAAAATAAAAACAAAAAACCAATTTTAGATTTCATTAGTGTAATGCATATTAGCTTAAAACTAAGAACCCCAGTTTTATTCACGGATAGTTTTTTCTTAAGCGTTTCGTTCTTAAAAATATAGCAAAGAAAAAACATGGTTGGGGCAATCATATTCGAAGAGCATCATATATTTTTGGGTTTATGGTTATGCCGACCATAGTTGTACTATAATATGGTTATCATATTATGATAATAAAATAACCATATTTTTACTATAATATAGTGCCTACAGTTATATTATGATTCAAAAATTACCATATTATTGTCCTAAATAAACATGTTATATTGAATTTATCATAATATGATCGCACCTAATTATAGTATGCTAAAAATTTTATCATACTATGGTCCCTCATAACTATATTATGATTCCTGGATTATCATTATATGATCCATAATCTAAGAAAATTTCTCTTAAAGGAAAATTTTTTAGAAACCATGAAAATGCTCTTTTAAATTTAAGAAATTTATATTAAGGACTTTTTGAAGTAAAATTGTTAAGAAAAAATCATAGATTCTAAGAACTTTTCTTTCAAGAAAACTTTGTTTTTGTGGACTTTTTTTTAAGACAAATACTTAAAACTTTTTTTTAAATTCTAATGACTTTTTTAATAAAAAAAAATCTTCGACACTTTTAAGATTTTTTGTAGAAAGTTTGTAGAAATTTTTCTTTGAGAAAAAGCCTTTAGAATCTAAGAATATTTCTACTAGAAAAAGTCCTTAGAATCTAAGTATTTTTCGTGATGAAAAGTTTTCAGAATCTATGAATTTTTCTTTCAAAGAAAGTCCTTAAAATCTAAGTTTGTTTGGAATATATGAACTTTTATCTAAGAAACAGTTTGGAGAATCTGTGATTTTTAGTTTAAGGAAAAGTCCGTAGAAACTAAAAATATTTATTAATATTTTGTTTACATATTTAAAAAACATATTCTAATTGTTTTTATTGAAAAGAATTAAAAAAAATAAAATCTTTTAATAGAATCTTTTTGAAAATGAATTGATAAGTGTAAATAATATTATATGTATAAGAAATTTTCAAAAAAAACCTTTTTATAAAATTTTCTAAAGCTACAAAAAAAAAATTCACTGGAATTAATGAATTAATGGGTCAATTGATGAAATGTTTTAATGGCATGTGAAAGGTATTTTCTGTCCATCTGATATTTGTCAAGTTTTAGTAAACAATATATGATTGTTTTTTTAAGACGTTTGACTGAACTGATAAAATTTTGGTTTTTATGAAAACAAGACAATATTATGACTGTAAATGTTAAAGTCATGTTATTTTTTATGTATAATTATTAATTGATTGTTGCTAGCATTTTATCGTTGCACAATTATCTTATTTTTTTATTGTCAGAATTTTTATTACCACAATATTGTTACAGCCAAACATGATATAAAATAGAAGGTGCCAATCATAAAATAGTAAAATATTTACTAAATAATGATGGTAGCGACCATGTTAATGGTTATAAAACCAATAATTTAGTTGTGACAAACATACCCGATTGCAGCAAGCACAATATAGTAGCAGTGATCATATTGCAACCATGTTTTTTCTCTGCGTGTACTTAAAATTTTAAAATAACAAAAAATAGGTTTGGTTATAAAAATCACAAAAACTAATGTATTGTTATTGTAATAGTTTTAAGATAATAGTCTATAAGAATAATATTGTATGCATAGATTTAAATAAATAAATAAATAAATAAATAAATAAGTTTTACTAAAATAAAAAATCGCCAAAATTAAAAAAAAAAACGATATTCGAATTTAATCGCTTAGGTACAATTTTTATCGTCCATATCTCAAAACTAAACGCATTAGAGAAAAACTTTTTGCACCAACCAGTGGTGTTAAATTTTTGGCGATTGTTTAACATTATGCGATTTATTTTTACAAATTAATGATTTTCAGTTGTGAATTTAAATATTGCTTTTTGTTGTTTTCTTCTTGCATTTGATAGAAATCTTATATTCACTATAATAAAATAACATAATTGTTAACTTTCCAATTTTTTTAAATCGAATGAAGAAAACCGAATATCATTTCCCAAATTCAAGAGAACAATAAATCCCAAATTTGTAAATCGATCGAGTAAAAATCTATTGAATTTCCAAAGAATAGTTGATTGAATTTGAAGCTCTGATTGTAAATAAGATTTTATTTAATATATAATTTAGCATTTTTTTTAAAATGGTTAACATGTCATTTTTGTTTTTCTAAATTATTCTGTGAGGGCCCCCTCCCTGTAGAGCAGGGACTGAAACCGAACCCGAACCAAACGGGTTCAGGATCGATGTTTATAAAAACTTTAAACCGGAACCCGCTGAACCCAAAAATTTAACCAGGTTCGGGTTCAAAAATATAAAAAAAATATTCTTGTTGTTCATGGCTTGAGAAATGTTTAATAGAAAAATCATAAAAAAATATTACATTTCTTGCATTCCAATTTGCAGTGCTAGACACCATATCTGGTCCTTTTAAGCAAATACTTGATCAATGCAAATCTATTTGCAAAAAAAAATTGCGAACACCAGAAATTTCTTCTGTAACTAAACGGCTAAACTTGAAAAAACTGTATAGACTGTTTAGATGGAATTCCAGTTATAACATGGTTCAAGCATTATTGGAATACAAAAGTTTTTGTTCGGATTTACTGAATGCTGTGAATGATAATATTTGGAATATTTGTGATGAATTCGTAGAAGTTTTTGAACCTGTTAAAAAATTAACGCTGAAACTACAACAAGAACAGGCGATTTTTATAGAATATGGCTTAGTTTAAACGTAGAGATAAAAGAAGATGACTAAACGAAAACTTTTTCACAAGAATTTTTTTTTTTTTTTATTCATTTACTCAATTGAGACTTAATTCTAATTCCGCGAAGCCATTTGGCTTGTCTGCAGAATGTAAAATATTTAATCAAGGAATAATAAACTTATATAATAAATTATGTTTTAATTCATTGCATTATTTACAATAATTTGGTTTAATTTCTATATTTTTTTAATTCATTGAATTATATTTAATTTTGACTTCATTGCGAAGTTATAAAATATTCTTTTAATAATTGTGTCCTTATTTTAGAATTTGCAATATTTATTAAATTTAAAGGCAATTTGTTGAAGATATTGGGTAATACTACAGATAAGGTATTTTTGCCGTAGTTGTTGCGATGGCGTTCCACCTTGTATCTTCCGTCGGCTCGAAGTCGCGTGTTGTGGTCATGATCGATGGCTTTTAAAAAACGATTATCTTTAAAAAATTCATTTATTAGTGTTGTACAATAAATACTGTTAACATTCAGTATCTCAAGCTTGCTGGCAATGTTGTTGTGCGTGGTTTGGCTATTGTTGTTGTTGGCGAGGGTGTTGTTGCCGTTGACGATTATGTTGTTGTTGTTGACAAGCATGTTGTTGTTGAGCACGATGTTGTTGAATATGTTGTTGTTAAGAATGTTGTTGTTGAGCATGTTGTTGTTGAGCATATTGTTATTGATTATATTGTTGTTAGGTATGGTGTTGCTATAGGACGTGCTGTTGTTTATTAACGAATTATTATTGTTGGTTGTACTGGTGTTTATTGTATTGTTGGTGGGAGTGTTGTTATTGTTTATATTGTTGTTGGGCATGGTGTTGCTATAGGACGTGTTGTTGTTTATTAACGAATTGTTATTGTTGGTTGTACTGGTGTTTAGTGTATTGTTGGCGGGAGTGTTGATATAAATCATAGCGTAATTCAGATGGTTATTGTGTTGTTGTTTTTTCAATAATATTTTTAATATTTGATTTTGTGTTTGTTGAAGAGATTTGCAATACGTTGAACCTCCCCATGCAGTTATTCCATGTCTGATGTAGGACTTGGCTAATGAAAAATAGGCCTGTTTAAGGACATGTATAATATTTATATATTAAAAAAGAGAAAACCACTATATTAATAATCCACTTTTGATTGCAGCATTATATCTAGATAGCAGATTTAAGTCCCGAAAATCTTGAAAATGCTAAAAAACATATTTTTAAGGCAATTAAAATTTTCAAAAATTTGCAAACGGAAAGAGAAGAAGAGAATTTTATGAGAGAATCAATATCTTGTTCTTTAGAATATGCTCGAACAAGTTCTAAAAAAGAAGGAACAATTTTTTAAATAAAATTCTTCAAATGAGAGCGCATTTTCAGCCTTGAAATTCATTTTATCGCTACAAAGAACTAATTTAAAAGAAGAAAACTTAAAAAATATATTAATTTTAAAATTAAACGAAAATTTCTTTTAAAAATACATAAATTTCCTATTGATAAAACATTTGTACTTTTTTTAATTGTTGAACCCGAACCTGAATTTCAGTCCCTGCTGTAGACGCCATATTATAGTGCCAACAAAATTGCAAATACCCTCCTTTAGTGAAATAGCACATTATTTTAAAATGGGGGTATCCTATTGTTAAATGGTTACCCAAAGCTTACGAGTATATATATATTTAAATAAATCATTACCATCAAAGTACTAAAAACAGTAGTTACTTCTAATACTAAAATCACTGATTAGCAATAAAGTCTAAAATATGTACATAATTGTAATGAGTAACATAGAAATAGTTAAATTAAAATAAAATAAGAACATGAACAAATAATAGCTTTAATTTAAAACGATTATTAGAAAACTTTATGTTTCGTTTTCTTATATTTATATTTACATAAAAATTGTACTTCCTCATTCTAAGTATATTATAAAATACCAAAAGTTCATTATATGTTACCTTCTTTATCAGTTATTACTTAACAGAATGTCTCCAATATATTATTTTAAAGCCTCTAAATAATATAATGTAATAATTTATATAAATATGAGTAACTCATTATTTCATAGCTTTCAAATAGTAGTGATGTATCACAACAATTGTAGCGTATTGCTTTAATTTTCAAAGTGAAGCAGGTATTACCTGAAAAAGGTCCAACTCTTTACCAATCTATCATATTAGGATATTCCCAGCAAAAAAAATGGTAGTCATTCTGTGACTACCTTCTTTCATTGCTTCCTAAACTTCAGTTGACATTCTTTTATAATTTTTTGGTGGTATTCTAAGGCACTTCCAAAGAATTGATGAGTTCATATTTCAAATGCAGTGATCTGTATATAAACCCGATGAATATCTTAAAGAATCACTTTTTATTACTTCTAAAGCATAAGTTATAGTATATTGTATATTTATTTTGAGCATTTATTCAAATTGAAAAAATAGTTCTAATAAACTTTTTTTTAATTTTTTTATTAAATCATTTTTTATATTTTAGTTTAAAATTTCATGAGGGTTAGAATCTATGCAGTTTTTCAATTTTTATAAAAGTTTTGAAATATCAAGAAAAACAGATTTGTTTTTAAATTATCCAAAAATATTTTAGAATTTGTCTAAGAATTCAATAAAATTTTTGAAAAATGTTTCAAAAATGCTTTTTCACTAATGCAGAATTATTTATTTGTTTTGATGAAGAGTATTTGTATATCAATGTATACATTTCGCTTTTTTAAACTTTTTTTTCTGCATTCTTATAAATTAAATTTTCATCAAAGCTTAAATACTACAAAGTATATGAACATTTTCCACTAATGCATCAGAATACCTTATCACTGTATTATCATTGCTTCCTTAGAGTAAAGTATGAGTAATGCTAGTAGCTACATTTGAGTACTTCCATTCTATGACACACTAATGTTAAATTCATCGATTCATCGAAACCATTAGAAAAGAAGTAATTCCTTTGTCATAGTAGTGATGCTTTTATTGCTTCTTTGGCAGCTTCATTTTTGCTGGGTTATTTAAATTTCAATTCTACCACCTTTGTTCCGATGCAATTTGTCACTTTATTTTCAGATATTTTCACTGCATGGTGTTTTTATTTATATCACTAGAGTTGAATAAAATACACCCACTTTGTTCGTCATCATGATCGTCGTCATCAGAAACACAGTGGAGCAATGAAGGCAGTATTGATTTGTTGTAATTTTACTGTAAAGTTCAAGAGAATCTCAGTATTTAGGTGGTTTTTTTTTTAATTTTTATTTCCATCATATTTTATGCAGTAAATCTTTAAACTATGTATGTAAGTATGAATGTACTTTTTGTATTTCTATGCTCAAATACTTGACTACTTACATACAACTTCTTGCATTTGGTATAAATATTCCTGTTCAATGGATGCAACATCATAGTCTTTTAAATTACTTTAATACGGTGTTATCTTAGTCGTAGTATTCGGTTGTTTTAATACAAATTGAAAATACTTGCAATACACAATAAAATTATAATGAAGAATTTTGTAAGTGTGTTTAAAATATTAATGAAAAGTAAAAAAAAAAATAAAAAGGATAATAATTTTATAAATAAAAATTATATATAAATTATATGGTCTCCAAAAAATTAACTTAACCTGATAAAGCTATTAGAATATGAAAAATTTAAAAAAAAAATTCCAATGACTATTATTTGAGAAGACAATAAGAATAACAAGAATGGCCATAATTAATAAACTTTGTCATAAAACGAAAATGTGTGCGAAATAAGCTCAGATTTTATGCTACAATTCATAAAATCCTTATTTTTAATGATGCTTTTTATTAAAATGAAGTGATGTTTTCATTTTTACTTAAAAAATATAAATTGTGTTTTCGATCTTTAATTGTGTGATAAAAAAAAAACTAATTTATTCTTGTTCGAGCTTTAAAATCCATTATTAAAAATCCAATATTGCACATAATTTGCTTAGTGAAATTTTACTTTTTAATTACACATCGCATTAATTGCAGGGGCTTTGAAGTTTCTTTTAAGGTATTGCTTTATATTAGGCCAATATTTATTCATTTGCCCATCCGTCTAAGTCTAAAACGAAATTTTGTATATTTTTAGTTCTTCATAAAAATTAATAGATAAATTTTGTTTTTAAGGATTTTATAAGGGTCAAAAGCAATTAACCCTTATACACCCTGAAAAACGCCCTGCTGGCTTTAACTGAATGTTCCACACATGTCATATGCGTTCTTAGTTATAATTATTAAAACAAAAGATATTTTTATATAGAAAGGTACTTATTTTATAAAGGAACCTTATACTAAACGCGTTCAACATGTATTGTTAAAATATAAGAAGCTTTTTAGTAACAGGTACTTTTAATTATAAGGTTCTTCTTAATTAAACATACTTTTTTCTTAAAAGTTAATTTTTTTTAATGTACTTTTTATTAGGATACTTTTTTTATTAAAAGATACTTTTTTTTATTAAAAGGCACTTTTTACTAAAAGGTATTATTTTATTAAAAGGCACTTTTTATTAAAAGGTATTATTTTATTAAAAGGTACTTCCTCATTTAAATGTACTTTTTTATTAAAAGGAACTTTTTTATTAAAAAATATTTTTTTATTTAAAGGTACTTTTTTATTAAAAGTTTCTTTTTTTTTTAAGGTACTTTTTTATTATAAGGTACTTTTTTATTAAATGTTACTATTTATTAAAAGGTACTTTTTTATTAAAAGGTCCTTTTTTATTAAAAGGTACTTTTTTATTAAAAGGTACTTTTTTAATAAAAGGTTCTTTTTTGTTAAAAGGTACTTTTTTATTTAAATGTACTTTTTTATTAAGAGGTACTTTTTATTAAGAGGTACATTTTTATTAAATGGTACTTTATTATTAAAAGGTACTTTTTTCTTAAAAGGTACTTTCTTTTTAAAATGTACTTTTTTGTTAAAAGGTACTTTTAAGTAACAGGTACTTTTATAAAGTTCTTTTTCATTTAAACGTACTTTTTTATTAAATGGTACTTTTTTATTAAAAGATACTTTTTTATTGGAAGGTCCTTTTTAATTTAAAAGGTACTTTTTTCTTAATAGTCATTTTTTTAAATAGGTATTTTTTTATTAAAAGGTCCTTATTTGTAAAAAGTAGTAGTTTTTATTAAAAGCTATTTTTTATTAAAAGGTACTTTTTATTAAAAGGTACTTTTTATCAAAAGTTAATTTTATTTAAAGTAACTTTTTATTAAAGGGTACTTTTTATTCAAATGTACTTTTTTCAAAGATACTTTTTTTATAAAAAGGTACTTTTTATTGAAAGGTTCTTTTTTATTAAAAGGTATATTTAAATTAAAATGTATATTTTAAATAAAAGATACTTTTTTTAAAAAGTATTTTTTATTAAAATGGCGTTTTAAACAAGAAGGTAGTTTTTAATTAAAATTTTTACGATGGAGTAGTTATAAAAAATGTTGTTCTAATTTTTTCTTAAACGTTTATCAAAATATTCTTTCAGATATATCTGACATTTGCTCTTTGTCTGGCTATGTCCTCTGCACGACCACAACGTTCACAAGGCCCTCAAGGTGATCCCATACCAATTCTACGGCAAGAACAAGAAGTTAATTTTGATGGTTCATATAAGTATTCATATGAAACTGGTAATGGTATAACAGCTGAAGAACAAGGTTATCTTAAAAATGCTGGATCTGAAGCAGAAGCCCAGGTATGTTAAGTAACATTCCAAAAATTATAAAAAGAAGTGTTTTATGGTTTTACCAAAAATGCCACTGCCACTTGTTGAGTTGCCGCACAAAATACGCCCACTGCATTAACAATAGATAAAATAATTGCAAATATACTGTAGTAAATGAATAAACTTAACATTTTCACCACAAAAATAATTTGCAATCAAACTCTAGGATGACATTTAACAACCATAAAATCACTTGTAAATTTACAAACACAAAAAAAAAATAAATATTCATGCAAAACAGATCGATTACTGTTTAATATTGTCATGTTAAATAAACATTACTAACAATAAAATGCAAAATACTACACGCTGTTTTAAAAAAAACTTAAATAATTTTTTAATCCATTAAATTTAAACAAGTTTTCTTTTGACTTTTGTAGCTATTAAATATTAGTCACATAGAAACGAATTCCTTGTGATAGATTGAATTAATGTTAATAATTTTTCGGGATCAAAAATTAATATTTTTAGCAGCTAATTCGTTTAGCACAACGAAATTCTTTTTTTCGGTGGGCAAACATATTTGGAATCACTAAAAATTAATAAATTTTATGAATTTTTCAAAGGTTCATAATGTGTTAAACAATTTGTAAAAATAAAGTATTTTCTTAAACAGCCAAGCAAACCTATAGATAAATTAAAGCTCCTTTTGACATTTTAGCTAATATCTATAGTAGACATCTTTTTAAAATGAATCATTACAATACAGTTTACCACCATCCTCAATATAATACCAAAATAAATTTTATAATTTTAATTTGTTCTTTTAAGGTGGCTGAAGGTTTCTTCTCTTATACTTCACCCGAAGGTATACCAATACGCATCACATATGCTGCCGATGAAAATGGTTTTGCTCCTCAAGGTGATCATTTACCCACACCACCACCAATTCCACCAGCAATACAAAAAGCTTTAGCCTATTTGGCTACAGCACCGCCGCCACAAGATCAATCTGGTGGATCCAGTCCATTTGGTAGAAGAGGTTAAAATGTATATTTATATCGTAAAGCCTTTTTCCACTGCACTCGTATACGTATGAATCAAATTCTTTTGCTTCTTTTTATATTTTTATTAAATAGCAATTTTATAAAATTTTTGTAAATAACTGATATACAAGAAAATTATATAAGTTTCCTTAACTATTTTGTAATACACCATTGCCGTATGCTGTCCATAATACCTAGAATTTAGTTTATAAAAAATATGTTATTACTATTTTTAAAATATTCTACAGATATATATATTTTGTATGTATGTAGTAGGGTGTATAAATTTGTAAATATTCATCAATAAAGTTTAAATAACTTTTAAAAACGTTTTTAAATTTACTTTAATCATATGATAAAATATCAAATTAGTTAACTGTCTCGGTGTGACAATAGTACTTTTACAAAAAACACCCACAAAACAGATTTTTATAATGTTCTGACAACATAATTTGTTAGCAATCGAAAAATTCAGCTGCACCAACCGGATTTTTCGGTTACGATTGACAACTTGTTATCCAGATTGCCAACTTGTTATGAGCTGAAATATGTTGTCATAATAAAATTCATCATTTTTCAATTGGATTTTTGGTGACACAGCCGAAAAATCGGTTACTAATTTAATTGTCAGCAAGAAAATGTTTTCTCTGTGTAAGGGAATTCATGTTAAATTTATACGAAAACACGGTCTTATACTTATATCCGGTTGCAATTTATGTTTATATGCCTATTTACGTCGAATAAAAGGTCACAATTTGCATAATTAACCCTTTAATGACCATTGGTTGACATTTGTTTCATTTTTATTATTTTATTTAATTACACTGTACAACAATTTCGAACTTTTTCCAAAATTATGAGGTTCTGGCAATGTATTCTTCTAGAGGAGACAAAAAAAATATACGTGTGGCGGTGTTAATGGTTAATTTTATTAGCTGCAAATTTTGTTTAATTTACATTAATTTTTAACCATACTATCAGATATAAAGGAATTTCCTGTAATAAAATAAATTATAAAATTAGTTTTAATTTTTCCTTTAAAAGCCTGGACTATTTTAAAAACATAAAAAAGGAAAAGTTAATATATACAATAGTTTTTTTATGCGATTTTCGTGTTAAACAGGGTTTATATGTAAAATAGGTATATTCAGTGCGCTTAAAAACCATGATCTAACATAGTGTAATTATTCTCTAAAAAAATTTATATAAAAATATTGATTCAGTCATTTACTTCTAACTAATTAAGGAATTATTATTTTCTTTTTTTGCATCAAAACAAGCAATATTGATTGATAACAATTTAATATGCAAAAATTAGTCATTATTCAAATAGTATACCACTAATCAGTGGCGTACATACGGGGAGGGCAGGAATCGTTTTATATAAAAATTTCCCTTACATATTGTGTATCGCGCATATATTTATGTTTTATAATCAACTGGTGCCTCTTTACGTATACTTACTGTATTAATTATATTAGTTATACATTTAGGTGTACCTAATGTATAGAACTAAGGGTCTAAAATATTTGCGATGAACAACATTTTAAGAACTTTTCTTTGAAAACGAAACTGAATAACACTTCGAATTAATTAAAATTGATAGAAAAATATCATAAACAAAAAATTTTGCAGAATTTTAGATAAATTGAGTTATTTAGACGCAGGTTCAAATTTGATGAAGAAAATACAGTTAAAACTCGATACTTTTGGCGAAATATAGCTATTTTTTTATGACCTTTTATCAACATTTATCTCTGTATACATTTTTTCAATAACAAATAATTTTTGACACATTTTAGGTAACACAAATATCTTAAATTAAAATATAATATAAATTTGCACTCTTTTATTCATATTTCCTGGGGTCACGAACGTGTACAAAGAATATAGAAAACAAAACTTTTCCTAACATTTCTTTTTGCAATTCGATAGCATTTTGGTTGATCTATGTTCAGTGCAAAAGATGGATTTCACCGAGTTTAATACAAGTCAACTTTGGCTGACAGTAGTGAAATGTAAAAAATCTGCGAAATGAAATGGAATATTCAAAAGCGTTTAATTTATTATAAAAGTATATTAATGTAGGTCTTTATCCAGTATTTACAAAATAAAATATCACTATTGGTTTTTGTTTAATTGGCTTAAGTACCGGTCGCGAACGTACGATTTTTCCATATTTTTTTTTTTTTTATTATCACCATGCATTTTCCCATAAATGTCTTCAAATTTCCTTAACAAAAACTAAATACTCAATTTATAGTGTGTAACAACCCAGCAAAAAAAAAATGGTAGTCATTCTGTTACTATAACTTCTTTTATTGCTTCCTAAACTTCAGTTGAAATTCTTTTATGATTTTTTGGTGTTATTCTAAGGCACTTCCAGAACAATTTATGTGTTCATATTTCAAATGCAGTGATCTGGATATAAACCCGATGCATATCTTAAAATATCACTCTTCATTACTTCTAAAGCATTATTTATAGTATATACCCAGGTGAAAATATTCATATATGTTCATATATCATCATATATGGTCTTATATATGAGCATATATGGGTTCATGTATGAGCATATATGAACATATATGCCATGTATGGAAGCATATATGGGCAAATACATTCAAAGTAAAAGTTCATATATGGTAATATATGATACCATATATGACAATATATGATGATATGTTGCATATATTGGCCCATATATTGGTTCATATATGCCATACATTTTAATATATTGTACATTGTATATTATACCATAATAATTGTTCTAATGAATTAAGATCCAGTTCGAATTCTTAAGCAAAAATCGGTGTGAACATGAGACTTTAGTAATTTTGAACAGGCGTATTTCATAGGATTGAGATCTTTATTACAAATTTCAAAATGTTCGATATTGAGGAAATATAAATGAAATTTCTTATAAAAATTCTAATTAATCAATGAAAATAGATTTAATTTTCTCGAGTCTTTTCGAAAAAAGGTATAGATTTCGACATATTTTCATCGAAAAATTTAATAATTTTCGATAATACTTACAGTCAACATTTTTTTAGTTTTCCAATACATTTTTATGAAATAGAAACAAAAATTATAATCTAAAAAGAATCGAGAACCAAATTAATTCTAATCTTGCTTTTATTGACACATGTGTCAAAACAAATTTGAATTGTTTTACGTATTTGTTTATTGTTTTATTGTGTCAAAAAGAAAATATTCATAAATAAAATCGTTGAAATTAAAATGTTTTAAAAGTATGTTTACATTAAAAAATTTGCTTGTATGCATTAATTGCTATATTTGCGGAATATGCAACAAACGAAAGTAAGTTAATAAAATTTTACAATAATATTTATTGAATTTTATTTAAAATTTTAATGTGTGCAGATTTTTTGAATTACTGGTGCATCTTCATACTGAAGCTTGAAGTTCTCGATCTGAAATCGTGTATACCTGTGAAGATGATATATAACTTTTCCAATTAAAGGAATATTTGACGTTGAAAGCAAATTTTATCATTGGTTAGTTACATTAGCAGTCACAATAAATAAGAAAATCAAGAGTTATATATGTACTTTAAAATACCCTGTCGCATTGTTTTTTCGAGTTCTCTTGTTTGGTATTCTCATTAAATCCAATTTACGGACATAAACAACGAAACCGTGGACCCTGGCTGGAGTCATGGCATCATATTGTAAGCAGTTCTCAGATGACGATTAATTCAAGACAAATTGTTTTTGTATGCAATAGCTGTGTTTATGCGGGAAGCTATGATCGTTGCAATTTGTCATTCCCATACAAAATTTGACATAAGTAACGTTCTTTTAACACTATGCGTTGGCTTATGTGAAATTAATATGACAATGGCATAAGCCAGCTTAGATAGCTTGCCGCATAAGCACAAAATGCACCTAATTTAAGGCGTTTCGTGAAATAAAAACAGGTTTCTTATCATTCACAATATTTAGCTTTTTTAGATCAACTTCTAACACCTAAAAATTTCCCAGTAACCAAAGCATTGACATCTAATATTTAGAATGTCTTGGAGTTGTTTATGTAAAAACAAAGTTTCTAAACAACCAAATTTTGTGAAAACTTTAAAAATAATATACACTGAAAGCTCCACTAACGGACAGCTCCCGTAGCCGGACAGCTCCAATAGACGGACAAATTTCTTAGTCTGTGTCCTTTTAAAGTTAGATAAATAAATAATAAGACAATAATTCTTCAAATTCTTAAACTATAACGAAGTGAAATCAGAGGTTTATAATTTAATAAGGCAACCATTGATAGATTTGTTTTTACGATTTCAACAAAAAGTATGTAGGTACAATAAAGTGTTTACTATTTTTTTTATAAATTTTAAAATCAAATAAATTTTGTTACCTTTTTTATTCCTGAAATAAACAGAAAATACTAAGTAAAATGTATTTATTGTAATAACTGTAAAGTTAATCTAGTAAAAAGTGGAATAACTGCTCAACTGCGGTGCAGCCATTAGCAAATAATCCACTTTTTAATAGACTCACTCGGCAGTTTAATTAGCTATAAGATATTAGTTTAACATTTAACATTTGAGTTGGTATTTTATGTTTTAATAAAATTAGCAATATTTTTGTTGAAAAATAAAAAACTAGTTTTTTTAATATACCGGCATATAGGAAAAGTACTCATATATTATCATATCTGAATATTCATATATGTCCATATATGAGCATATCCGACCATATACCCTCAAATTACGTATCCAAGAATATATGGAATAATATCTGAACCCATATATTACCATATATGAACATTTTCACCTGGGTATCGTATATTTTTTTCGAATCTAAAGCATTTATTCAAATTGAGAAAATATTTCTGATGAACTTTTTTTAATTTTTTTACTAAATAATTTTTTTTATTTTTGTTTTTGTATTATCATAAATAAAATAAAATTTTATGAGAGTTAGAATTTATGCAGTTTTGCAATTTTCACAAAGTTTTGAAAAATCAAAAAAAAACAGATTTTATTTGATCTTTAATTGAAACTAGTTGGCCTGTCATTTGCATTTTTTCAGCCTTAAATATTTATGACAACGCAATCTGTGCATTTTTGCATTATGTATATTATTTAACACTACACCATTTCCAGTTTTAATTCAGAATTTACCAAAATAATTTTAAAATTGTGCAAAAATTATTTAAAATTGTTCAAAAATATTTTAAAATGTCTAAAAATGTTTCAAAATTGTACAACCAGTTCTTAAATTATCCATTCACTAAAATTTTTCAAATATGTTTTAAAAATGCTTTTTCACTAATGCAGAAATATTTATTTGTTTTAATAATGAGTATTTGTATATCAGTGCATACATTTCGCTTCTTTAACCTTATTTTTCTGCATTCTTATGAATTAAATTTTCATCAAAGTATGTGAACATTTTCCACTTATGCATCAGAATATCTAATCATTGCATTGTCATTGCTTCCTATTAGTAAAGTATGAGTAATGCTAGTAACTACATTTGAATACTTCCATCCTATGACACGCTTATGTTTAATTCATCGATGAAACCATCAGAAACGAAGTGATGCCTTTGCAATAGTAGTGATGCTTTTATTGCTTCTTTGGCAGCTTCATTTTTGCTGGGATTCTATTATAAAAATGTAGACTCTTTTATAATTATAAACAATAAAACACGATGATTATCAACATTTTATTTTTCGATCCTGGTTGACCATTCGGAGGAAATTCCCATATTTCAATTAAATATGTTTATAAGTAATGAAACATTCAGAATCTTATATACAAAAGTGTGTAAAATAATGTTTCAAGCATATAGTGGGTAATTTAAAGCATTGTACTTTGTTTTAAATAAAAAGTTACACAAAATTTCGTTGTAAATTTCAAGGCATTTTAAACAGTGTATCATATTTTAATTATATTTATATTTTTCGGATGGTATTTTTACACAATTTTAAAGTGGAATTTTTTAAATACTACTAGATGTAAATGAATTAAAATTTTGTAAAACAAAACACATACTTTTTTAGTTAGTTATGACCACCAAACAAAGACTAGTTTGAAGTTGTTATTTACAATAATATCCAGAATTTTATATTTTTATAAAATTTTTTAATCGTTATTAATTTTTTTCCAAAATCTAGATGGTTTGAGACTTGCTTGATACTCATGGGGTTAGGTGGGTTTGAAAATAAATAGAAGTGATTCTTAAGGAATCAGTTTTTCATTGCAGCTATTTTTTACAACATTAAGAATGTGATTTTAAATAATATTAACACTTTTTAAATCTATGACGGGCATCTTATTTTAAAAACAAGCAAAAGTTAAACATTAACCATAAATATTTACATATAAATTTGACATTTATAACTATGGTTAAGTACTAAACATTAGTTATTTAGAAACAAGGTATCAGGTTTGAGTGAATTGTATCAATTTTTAATTTACAATTTACCAGATTTTAAAATCTTAAAATCGTAGTTATCAATACAAAATGTAAAAATTTATTAAAGTTAAAATTACAAGATTTTCGAAGAAAGAAATTAAACAAATAAGACTCCATTACTGAATGTCTTGTTATAATTAATTCAACAGTCAAATTCCAACAAATATGTCAGTTAAATTCCCAGGTAGAAGCTACCGGGACATTGTGATAATGACGCTAACATCCGATTACTGATGACCTAATGAAATTTAAATTGAAAATTAAAAATTTATTTAGAAACCTCAAAAGATCTTATTTTTCACTAAACCATACGAAGGGCTTTAGATGCAATAAAAAATTATCACTAAAGAAAACATCCACCCTATGTAAAAAATCATTGGTTCGAATCCAAATTTTCACAACATCGGAATCAAAATTGAATTCTAGTCGAATTCTGGCGTTACGACAACTATATTCGTATTAAATTATATTTTTAGTTGTAAAAGCCAATATTCATATGCCTAATTAATATTTATAATCCACATAAATATTATTACGTTCTACAAAATTTTATTTTAATTTTATTTTTTTTTTATTCTTCCACGAACTGTATACATCTACAACAAAAAAAAATGTTTTTTAATAACTGATTTACTACCCAACAAAAATAAATGGAAGTAATTCTTAAGGAATTTATTTTTTCAAAGTATCATTTACTTCTTACTTTCCCATTTTAAAGCAGTTTTTTTTCTCAATCTCCAAAAATGTGATTTTTAATGAAATTTATCTTTTTCAAATCCATAATGTGTAACTTATTTTTAAAATTATAAAAATTAAACGTTTACAATAGATATTTTCAAATAAATTTGATATTCATAACTATGGTTAAGTATTTATCTTTGGTTATTTTAAAAACAAGTCATCAGGTTTAAGTGATTTGTATAAATTTTTAACTATGAATTAAAAAAAAAGTAATTTAAAAAATATTGCTCGATTACTGAATGTGAATTAACTAAAGCTTTGTAAGCTGCCGAAATGCACTTTTTGTACTTTGCACCTTTATTTGTCTATAAATATATTCGAATTTCGAGCCTAAAAAGATATTTTGCTGGGAAGTTTGATAACCTTTTTTAATTTAAAGAAAACGGCTGCTGGAAGTTATCTGTTGTTGATAGAAGCTTACGGCCAACATGCACCAACTCAAAAAACTTGTGAACGATGATTTGCGCTATTTAAAAGTGGTGATTTCGACACAGAAGAAAACATTACTCGACGAAGATTGTTGTCAAGCGCAAGAAGAACTTGCATTATCATTGGGAATCATTTTCCAACGTTTAAAAGCATTGGAATTCATAACAAAACAAGGAAATTGGGTCCCATATGAATTGAAGCCGAGAGACGTTGAGAGGAGATTTTGCATGTCGAAAATGTTGCTTGAACGCTACTGAAAGGAATCATTTTTGCATCGTATTGTTACTGGTGAGGAAAAGTGGATACATTACGATAATTCCAAGCGCAAAAAATCATATGTAAAGCCGGGTCAACCAGCCAAATCAACGCCGAAGCCGAATATCCATGGCGGCAAGGTAATGCTCGGTATTTGGGTGGATCAGAAGGGTGTTTTTATTATGAGCTATTAAAATCGGGTCAGATGATCATAGGGGGTCCGTACCGAACACAATTAATACGTTTGAAAAGAACAAACAACGAAAAACGACCAGAATATTCGACCAGACACGGAACCATAATGTTCCATCATGACAACGCTCGGCCACATGTTGCAAGACGGGTCAAAAACGATTTGGAAAACAGTGGATGGGAAGTTTTGGCTCACCCGCCTTATAGGCCACACCTTGCTCCTTCTGACTAACATTTGGTTCGATCCATGCAGAACGTCCTTACTGGAATACGCTTCACTTCAGAACAGGGTATCAGAAATTGGCTTGATTCATTCTTTACCTCAAAACCGGAGCAGTTGTTTTGACGCGGAATCCATATACTTACAGAGAGATGGGAAAGAGTAGTGGCTAACGATGGACAATATTTTTAAATAATGTGTCAATTCGTTTTGTTATTATAATAAATGAATTTTTCAAGCAAAAAAATCGACATTATTAACATGTGTACCATTATTATTTGGGAAAATGTTGCTTCATCTCTTGCCACAGCTTTTACTTACCTGAATCCAAATTTTATGAGCCTTAAAACAATTTCGGTGAAATTTCGTTATATATTTTTGTTTTCAGGCATTTTTTTTTAAAAAGTAATGTTGGCCCACCGAGCTGAATTCTATCTCCTGCAGTGGCACCAATTAATGAAGTCAACATTATAATTTCACTGAGTTAAACAATATAAATGTTTTGTATATATTTATTAATAATCTTTATTTTATATTTAATTTTTTAAATAAATATTTATATTTTTAAAAATCTACTATTTATAAGTTTTTCTTCTTCTTTTATCAGGAAAATAATTATTAATTAGTTGCTGTAAATCCAGATTTAATTAACACATATGTTTTGACATTAAATATACAATTATAATTATATCTGATATTAATAATACAGTTTAAGTATTTAAGCTCATATTTGATGACTTTAGCATTTTAATATTTTGCTGACACAATTCAAGATTTAGCTGTTAATCATCTTCTTAACTTTGTCTTAAATTAGCATTCTGTTATAATACAATTGCAACTTGTGCTTGTCTACAACTTATTAAAAAAAAATTAATATGATAAAGAGATATCCGAATTACATTATCGCTAAATTTTTAATGAATAAATTTATAAACCCAAAATTTTGTTGAATTGCAGGGGCATTATGAATGAATTTTAAAACTTAATTAATATTAAAAGTTTTACCCATAATGGTCATGATTGATAACTTATTTTGTTGGATCAACTACAAAATTAATTAAATATGACTTTAAAATTCAACATAATATTTTAATTTGTGGAATTTAACATAAGAGATGTTTTCTTCGTGAAATATCTTAATCCATTACAGCATTTTTAAATAATTAAATTCTTAAATTCACATTATAAAGCAACTGACAGGCTGAACACAAAACTTTAACTAACACGGATAGTTTAAAATTTTTCAGCAATTTTGGCTTAATATAATGGAATTAAGTTTTGTATAGAATTTTTTCTAATGGTTCAAAATACGTAAAGCTGGACTCAGTTGAATAATAGTAATAAGTGATAAAAAGACATTTTTCCAACGAAATGTTGAAAACTTTAATTTAAAAAGTAGGCTCAAATTTTTTTAGCTGCAATTATTGAAAGTAAAATATCGAAATTATAAAATTTCACATGGTATAGAAAAGTATTGTGTTTCAAACACCTTTCAAAATAGAATTTTGCAGCAATCCTTTAAAGCAAAAATGATTAGATTCCGTCAGTATTATCGAATATAGATTATTCGATATAGATTCTGAGACATTTTGAATAAAGTTATGTTTTACATCACAGATAATTTTTAATTTGGTTCGCATTTAAAAAAATGCTCTCAAATCTTAAATACAAAGGTAAAGATATTCAATTCTAAATAAACAAATTTTGAAAAAAAAATCTAAAAGTATGCTAACTAGCTGTGAACCTTTTTTTTTGAGAAAAAGTTTTTATTTTTTGGAGCTCTCAGAAGACTGTGATGAAAAATAAAATGATTTTTTATCCAAAAATATATTTTTATTCAAAAAGTTACGTACTTATTGACCCACCCCCTTATAATACATCGTAAATATTTAATGAAAATTAATATTTGTTTTTTCTGTAGTGACACCTAATCGTTTAATAAATATACGTACAGAGGTAATAACATAACTAATTATTATCTCTATAATATATATAAAACGTTATTAACTGACGCACTCGCACACTAACTCAATATAACCCATCTCAAATGTCTGGAGCTTTGAATCTGCTTTTTGGTACTATATGATGGTTCACTCTCCGGTGTACAATCGCGAAAACGTTATTCTTTGGAACTCTCGTCAGTTGATTTGGAGGGCTAAAGGACTCCCTTTTAACGACCCGAACTAGAGCTAGAAAGTTGAAGAGGCAAAAAGGGTCTACCAAAACCGGTGGTTCATAGATACCTACTTCGGCGTATTCATCCACTCAGAACTAATATGAACTAACTCAGTCATAAGGTACATGGTACAAATGGGATTCATACAGCCAGAAAACAGTATCAATTGTTGCTAATCGGACTCTGGCGCTTACGATAACTATCTTCATATTAATTTATATTTTTAGTTATGAAAGCCAATATTCAGTTAACTTATTTAATATTTATATTCGCCATATATATTATTATGTTTATTTTAAGAAAAATTTTATTTTTAAATTTTTCCGGTATCGAACCTAGGCATCAAGATTTATAATTTACACTATTACTTAATGCACAACAATTTAATTTAATTTTGAATGATATATTTGTTATTTAAATATTTGAATATTTTATTTCAATTAAAATAAAATTTTTTCAAATGTTTCCCTTAACCGTGATTTGAACTCGGAATTTAGGAGTAGAGGTAGAGAGCTAGCCTTCTCTCTACCTACTAACCCACAAACACTTATAAATTTTAATGACTAATTTTGAATTTAAATAATTTTTTAGGAAAATAAATTTAACAGAAAATTTGTTTACAAATACCAATCGTTAGTGGCTTCTATAATCAATACAATCTACAATGCGGGTGGTTCAACTGAAATCCAAATTTAATGATATATTTGATCAGTATAACCGTATTTGTAGTTACCACTTTCGAATATCGAACATTTTTTTAATATATTTGATATATTGTACAAATTTTCTAGTGCATTCACTGAATAAATGGTTGCTTCTACTGTACGCAATTTCGAAAAGTTTTTTTTTTTTTTTGTAAAGTTGATTGGAAATGCCAATGATTCGATAATAAGATTATTTTTTAGTTCCTTTTCCCTCATTTTAATTCCCAATACCAATACAATATTTTTGCTTTATTTATGTATTATAGGTTATTTCTCCTTCTTAACTGCCTGCACGAACCGTTCGAACTAGGGACATCTGCTCGTACGGTATATTTGGAAATTCCAAAGGGGAGCGGTAAAAAGAAGAAAAGTCTCCTCCTTAACAGCCTACCCAAACCTCCTTTAGTTAAAAATTTGAAATGTATGTTCTAGAGTATTCAAAAACCGAAAACCGGTCAAAGATACTGTACAAAATCATTCATCATTATATGAAGATTTCATATATCTTGATAAATGCGACAAAAGAACTGAAAAGTTGGAAAATTTATATAATTGTCTTTTGACTATTTGTCCAACATCTACTATTAGTGAAAGAGTATTTTCCACTTCTAACTTTATCAAAAGCAAACAATAAAATCGTATTAAAACGAAACATTTAAATTGAAAAATAGATTTTCTTTTTACATATTTAAAATGTAATATTAAAAAAACTTATTTAATGCCAAACGTTTTAAACGTTCAAATTACTAACGTACCTAATTTTACCCAATTTGCAAGCTTAATGATCTCTATTCATTTGATATGAATATAGTTTTTTATATTAATTTTTAAGATATTATATTAAAAAATATTAATTTTTAAGATATTATATAAAAAATATTAAAACCAATAAATAAAATGTTGAAATGAAATACAATAAAAAAATATTATAAAATATTTTTTTCATTTTTTTATTTTTATTACTTTATATATTTATTTTTTTTTAATTAAGACAATTAACAAATTATATAAGCTTTTTATTCAAATTAAAAAAAAAAACAAAAAACCCGGTTGACCGGTTTTTTCTGCAAAAACCGAAACCGAAACCGGTTTTTTAAAATTCGATTTTTCGAAGAAAACCGAAATCAGTTTTTCCAAAAGGCCGGTTTTTTGAATACTCTAGTATGTTCCATAAGGTATGGTCCAACTCATTAAAAAGTTATATTTCGCCTGAGACGTGGTAAAAATAGGGGTTAAAATAGCGATAGTTTCCTTCTTTACGACCTTCCTAAACCGTCAAGGCTAGGAAGTTTAAATTTTTAACAAAGGTTCCTCAGCAAAAACGAAAATCCTACGATGAGGGCAATAAAGAGGAATTTCTCTCCTTGACGGCCTGGAACTCGGAGGTTGAAAGTTGTTGTAGGCTCCCTTCCTGCATAGACCTCCACTCAGACGGGTCTATAGATTTTCCTTCGGGGAGGGGAAAGTGAGAAACATCTTTGTAACGAACCCCTCTGGGGCGGGGCTACCTATAAAGCCGGCCTTACTCAGGGCTGGGGTGTGCTCTTGCCCCTTTGGAGATAAATTCGGGTTCGTTACAAAATATTTATAAGGTAGCTACAAAAACAAATGCTGAAAAGGTATAGAGAAGGGATGTTGATAATTGACAGGGGTAGCTTTAGGTGTCAGAGCTACCCTGGTCTCTACCCTCCCTACCTTGCCGAATCTAGGGTATATTAAAATCGGCCCAATTGTACATCACTTTTCGTCCATAAAAGTAATTATGTCGTATTCAAAATCCAAAGTTTATTTACAATAAATTAATAGAAAAAAAACATGTATTAAATAATAAGATAATTTACACGATGCAATTTTGAACCTTGAACTAAACGGTTTTGAGGCACAACATAGTTTAAAGACAACACAATTGATTGAATTTTAAGCAGAAGAAAAGTTAAAGATGTTGTAGATTCCGAGGTTTTAAACTTTGGTAAATTAAACTGGAAACCAGATGAAGAACCAGATGGTTCTAGATTATAGCTTCTCAGAATATATTTCCTTTGGCACATATTGTCCGGTTTTCCAGGGTTAGAATATTAATGAAAATAACCACATCCTGGGAAATTTTGCAGCATTCTTCACGCAAAATCTGTTAAAACACATTTAATTCAAGTTGAGAAAAAAATCACTAACAAATCTCACTCAATTTTTCTTACCTCCCACAATTACATAATAAATATTCTTTAACACAAATCCGGTAAAATTTTTCCTTTTCTTGACGTTAAAAAAATTTGTTTCTCCAAAATGATAAAGTTGTTAAAAAAAAAATAATATAATTCACAAATTTCAAATTTCGAACTTTGAAATAAAATTTTGATAGATTTTTTCTTTTTTATATTTTTTTTTTTTAAATTGTTTGAAAGGAAAAAGAAATGAGACCAAATTAATTTTCAACATGTTATTATACCCAAACTTCGCCTGGAATATGGACTATCCACCGACAAGATGGAATATTAGGAAATTTCTACAAGAAGGGAAAAATCTCTGCTCCTTTTTTAGCTTTTACAAATCGTATATGTCATTTAAGCTTAGATCTTCTACTTTAAGGTAAAATAAAAGCGATTAACAAATATTCATGTATTATAATGAGGTTCCCATATTATTTTCTTAAAAATGAAAACAAAGTAAAAATTCTACAAATCTAAAAAAACAAATTATTGAAATTTTAATTTTGTGTAGGGTGCTTTTGTTAATTTTAATCATAAATTGTTACAATTAATGTGGACAGGTATCAAGAAAATAAACTTTTCAAAAATACCTGTATTACACAGTAAAATTTGAATAAACCGACAAGAATCTGATCGCTAGAAGTCATTAAATTACTAATTGAAATGAGGATTAGTAAAAATATACACAACTACCACTAAACGATAGTAAATCGAGATGTCAAATTCGACAGATAATATCATGGGTGGATGGATAACTAATTCAATGATGGTATCATCATCATATTACAGGTGAATCTACACAGTAATTGAGCATTGGTATAAATAGCAACAACATCATTACAAAAATTGCATTTATCATATTTAACTCTTTAGGCCTTAATTATACGTGAACGAACGTTGTAAAGTCATGTATCGAACATTACAATCAATGGTGCGTATGGTGGTTGACATTTGAATGGAATTAAATCCAAAAAAAAGGATAATTTTAATTAAAAATGTTTGTTTGATTTAGATTTTCACTTTGCTGTTGGTAGCTGTAGTGCTGGTAAATGCACAAAATGATGGTCGTTATAGACCACCAACAACAAAACCAACAGGTTCCAACAATGATGGTCGCTATCGTCCTGCCAGTGATGGTAAATATCGACCAGGTAATGATGGAAAATATGTTCACCAAGATGTTAAATATATACATGATGATCGTGCTGGTGGACAATACACTGGAGATGATAACAAATATAAACCAGATAAAAATCGTGGTGGTCCAGGTGGTGATAGTGGTGGCAGCGGTGGTGGGGCAGGATCAGTAGCTAAAACTGCCGGTGGCTCAAAACCTGCCAGTGTACAAGCAACTGCAGTTGGAGCTGATGCTGCTGCCGGCTCAGGTATTGGTTCTGGTGTTGGAGCTGGTGCAAATGCTTTAAATGCTGGAGCTGTCTTAGGAAAAGCAGCTGCTAAAGGAAAAGGTACCGGTAAAGGTGGGGATGGTTGGGCCATTTTGCGTTTAGAGGATAAAGTTGAGGAAGATGGATATCATTATCTGTAAGTCAATACACAATTTTAACAGCTGAATGCTAACATTTTTTTAAATCATTCTGTTAAATGCTATAAAATGTTATCATTATTTCCAAAATCTCCTAAAGGTATGCCTCAATTTTTATTTGTTAATATTAAATTTAATTTTAGTTATGAAACAGAAAATGGCATATTAGCTGAGGAAGCTGGGAAAATCGAAAAACTTGCAACTGATGATGGTCTGCGTTCAAAAGGTTTCTATGAATATACCGGGGATGATGGTATTTTATATCGTGTCGATTATACTGCAGACGATAATGGTTTTGTGGCACAAGGTGCTCATATACCAACAGCTCCCCCATATGTTGCTAAATTAGTTGCGTATCTTGAAGCTAATGCAAGTAATAAAAAAAAATAAGTGGACCATAGTTAAAAGAAGAGTTTTTTTAGTATTTTATTAAAGTTCTCTAATGAAATGGATTTTGCTGAGTCAGTTTGTTAAGTTTATATTTTAAAATGTAATTAAAAAATAAAATTAATTAAATTTTGCACAAAATAAATTACAGAAAATATTTTGAAATTTATACATAAGTTTCATTAATTTTACTATTAATTTTCATATCGGCACATGTCAGATAATTCAAATTGTACAGGACACGCATATTAAAGCAATTTTGAAAAAATTCTTTATTTACAAAAAAAAAAGCTGACAAGGAAAGTAGCCAAACCTAAGCTCTTCGATATTAATGCAATTTGCATATGCAATAGAAAAAAGAAATCCAAGAACAACCTGTTTTACTTTTTCAGCCAATTCGGACATATTTGGGTTCCTTTTGTTTGGCAGAATATCACATCAATACGTAATATATATAGAAGTTTGATATGTAGTTGTATGGGTGTCCCAAGAAGAACGCAATTTTTAAATCTGGCAACATTCGAAGTGTCATTGTTTGACATTTGAACAATTGTTATTGTTTGCTAGTAGAAGGTACGAGGTTAGTAAAAATGGAGCGCTACACGAATGAACAACGCATTCTCATTGTGAAATTGTTTTACCAAAATGGTAAAAGTTTTGCGGCTACAGTTCGCAAATTGCGATCAATTTGGGGTCACAATAATGCTCCAAAAGAGTCAACTGTAAAGAGATTAATGGATAAATTTGCCGAAACTGGGTCTTTTAGTGATGTAAAGACAACAACGCGCCATCGACCAGGTCGATCGACCGAAAATGTCGCAGCTGTACGTGATGATGTCGCTCAAACTCCATCCACCTCAATTCGACACCGAGCTCAGCAAATTGGTGTCTCCAAATCCACTTTGCAGCGAATTTTGACGAAAGATTTGCATCTTCATGCATACAAAGTTCAATTGACTCAGAAACTGAAGCCAGCTGACCATGGACAGCGAAGGGAGTTCGTTAATTGGGTATTGGAGAGACAACATGAAAATGCTGATTTTGCCGATAAAATCATCTTCAGTGACGAGGCCCATTTTCATCTTGATGGCTTCGTCAATAGGCAGAATTGTCGCATTTGGGGTGAGGAAAATCTTGGAGTGATTCACGAGAAGCAAATGCATCCTCAACGTGTCACTGTGTGGTGTGGTTTTTGGGCTGGAGGAATCATTGGACCTTTTTTTATGAAAATGAGGCAGGGCAAGCGCAAACAGTCAATGGTGTTCGGTATCGTGAAATGATAACCAGTTTTTTCTTGCCTAGAATTGACGAAATGAATGTGGAGGGCATGTGGTTCCAACAAGACGGCGCCACATGTCATACAGCCAGAGAAACAATTCAATTGCTGCATCAATCTTGGGACACCCTTTATAATGTTTGATATGTATAAGTTTGATATGTATAATGCCACAGGTAGCCACCGAACTTATGGCCAATCGAAATCTGGTAGTTACTGTTATTACTATCTCCATATTAAATTTTATATTTAGTTGTGAAAGCCAATATTCAATTCTCTAATATAATATTTATGTTTCTCATTAATATTATAACATTCTACAAAATTTTATTTTAAAAAACATTTTATTTTTATGAAAATGTATTTTTAGTGTGGTTCGAGATCATAGAAAATTCGTTTCCAAATAAAAAAAATTTCTTATTTTTTATTTAGTAATCATGGAGAATACACAGATACTAGCAGAATGAAATGCATTTTCTAGTCAACTACAACCTTCATCAACATTCTTCGTGCCCTCACAAGTCAAAGGAGAAAGCTATTTATACCAACATCCAGTTGATTTTTTTTTTTTTTTTGTTTTTTTACATTCTCCTCTTTTACTGTATGTCCAAATGAGCAATTAGCTAATATTAAAGACATGTGTTTAACATAACATCAAATCCAAAAGGAATAAAAGGGAGCCATTTGAATGAAATTATTTTCCATTATTAACCGGAAGGATTGTACTTTCAAATAAAAAAAGAAATTTGAGAAAATATTCAGTAGTTTTTTTTTATAGCATTTTCAAAAAAAAGGTTATTTGGCGGACCCTATATATAACAATATAATAAATAAATAATAGGCAAAGTAAAAGAACAAAAAAATTAACATTAAAAATAATCACCATTTCATTTCATTGACTGCTGATAAATTTAAAAACTATAGTGACTTTTGTAAGACCAACATTTTGAAATGTTTCTTTATGTTACAGCGAGAACCCGCTAATTCCTAATTTTACCAAAAACACTAACACTAATTTTTAATAAAAGTAAGAAAAAATGACAAAAATTTTAAAAGGATAAGGGCTAGAGGATGAGCCACACTTTCTCATGGTTTGAAAAAGCTTTATATATCAACCACTCGACGGAAAAGCGATATGCGAAATAACTTTTGGCCACTGCACAGAGCCAAAACTGCCTAATAGAATCAAGAAGGTTTTCTCTATGAAAAGTTTTTAGACTAAGGGGTATCCCAGCAGAAAGAAAAGAAGATTTTTTTAAAGAAATTCCTTATTATTTTCATGTGGTAAATCTTTTTATTTCATCAAGAATGTCAACACATAAGGTTTATAAGGTTTCCCTTCTTGATTTCACTAGGTTCCAATATGATCTTTTCGATTTTAATAATAAGGAAATCTTCTTGACTACAATAAGGTTTATTAGGTATTCTTCTTGATTTTTCCAAAAAGTTATTCCTTATTGATTTTATTGGGTTCCTATATGATCTTGTAAATCATCTTCTTAATTTTTTTAATAAGGATATCTTATTTGTACATGTGTCACCGCTCATAACTGCACTTCTTAGTTCTTTGAATTTGACATATTAAAATTAAACTTTTCCTTGAAACTGAACAATTGGAAAGTGGAGAGTGATATTTGTCTACTTAAATAAAATTAAAATAAAATTAAAATAAAATTTTAATATAACTAAAATAAAAAACAATCTATAAAAAGTGCATCTGAGTTAATACGTGAGCAAATGAGTGTGTACGTAAATCGTTATTTAAAAAAAAACTTTCCACAAAGGTATGTTTGTGTAAATATTTATAATAATAATAATAATGTAAAATTGCAAAATTATTAAATTTAACAAATAGTATTTAATATTTTAATTATTAAAAGAGTTTTATGTTTGGTGGCTATTTTATGAAGTTTATATATATTATTTCAGTTCCATGCAAAAGTTTAACTGAATATATCGATGTTTTGCTTATTTTTAAATCATGGCAACTGTGCGATGCAACGTGTCACATTCTCTTCCCCTTTGGAAATATACTAATTATATTAAAGAAAAGTGAAATTGAAGACATTCAAATTTTTTTTAATAAATTGGACCAAAAATATACTGGAGAGTTAATAAAGTTCAAAGCAGGCTTAAGGGAATGGAGGAGGAATATTGTACGTACAAAATAATTTTTATAAAAAAATATATTTTTACTTAAGTATTGTTTCAGAATTTAACCGTGATATGCGAAAGAGAAACGTTATCGGCAAACAGCCGGATATTGGAGTGGTTGGAAACAATTTCTGCCAGACTCAGTTTACGGACTACACACTCGGTACACAGATGTCAGTAGAAAATACCATATGTAGCACTAGCCTTATAAACCTTCATAAAAGTACTTAGATTTTTACGGACCGCCTATCCATTTTTACTTACGGAACAATGAACTTAAAGTTATTCGAGTAAAAAATACTGGTAATAGTGCTTACTTTTTATTATTATATCAAAAGTATTCCTATGTAAATATAAAAATAAAAAAAACAATAAAATTACCAAATAAAATCAAAAAGTATTATTTAAAAAAAATCAAAAAGACAGCCTAATAAAATCAAAAATAAAACATTTTTGAAAAAATCAATAAGATATTTTAATGAAATCAAAAAAAAAAACCTTTTTAAATAAATCAAGAAGAATACCTAATATAAACCTTAAGTTTGCTTTTGGATTTTTTCAAAAAGGTTTTCCTTATTAAAATAATAAGACTTTCTTCTTGAAAAAAACTTATCTCTATGGTTTTATTGTCAATTTTGTTCTATTTTATTAGGTATTCATTACATACTGTTTTTTCTGTGTGTTAATAAATTACCATACAATAATATTCTTCTAACTATTATTCGGCATTAGTACAAATCAAGTTTGGAAACCGATATCTTTTCATACAGTTATGCATTTCAAAGCCCTTGCAAGATGATAACCTATACCAATACCGAAATTTTTAATTAAACTATTTGCCTTAAAACCGGTATCCTACCAGTATTGAAAAAGTTTTTTAGAAAAAAAATTTATTAACAATCTTAGCAAAATATAAAAACAAAAATATAAGATAAGTAATTTTATCAACTAATGAAATTTTTTTTTCGTTTTTTTATAAAAATACTACTGCTTAATGTACGTGCAGTTATTAATTTTTTATTTGAGTTGGAAACAATGTGTTTTTTTACACACCCAGAGAGTGATTCTGTTAATAAGCTATAAAAACCCCAAATATTCCCTTAATAACACCTAATATATTTTAAAATTATCTAAAATTTAAGGATAACATAAATATTTTGAATTGAAACAACTTTTTCTGTCTTCGCATCTAATTGAGTTATTTTATAATGTTATTATTATGTACAGTAGAATCAATCATTTATTAATTAGTACAATCTATAAAAAATTGTAGATATTTTAAAGTGGTAACTACAAATATAGTTATCCTGATCAAATATTACAATTAAATTATGATTTTAGTTAAAACTAGCAATTGTAATAATTTTTGGTAAGATTGGGAACCCGCAGGTTTCTGCTTTAACATAAAGAAACGAACCTTTTGCTTTTAAGGACACAGTAGTTTGTTAAAACACTTGGAAACGTATGTCTTACAAAAGGCTATATGATACTCGCTAGTTTCTAGATTATATGTAGTTTTTTTTTTTGTCATCAATGCAAATCATATCAAGCATACTGCCTTAGCGACTTTAGTTTGAAAGAATGCTATATAACATATATATGGAAGAACTCTTAATACTCATGGTTTGATTTCTCTTCAAATTATGATTTTTAGTACTGCAACTAGCAAGTGTTATATAGACTTACATAAAGCCTATATGATACTTGTTAGTTTCTAAATTATATTTTTTGTTTTTGCTCACCAATGAAATTCATAGTAAGTACACTGCCTTACTGTCTTTGATTTTTTTCTATGTGGGTGAACTCTTCATAATCATTACTTTTTCCATAAGTTCGTTTGACTTCTCTTCTAGTTTGAATTATTAATACTGAAACTAGCAAGTGTCATATTGGCTTAAATGTGACTATAATTTTAAAATTAGCAATCAATTAATAAAAGCTGTGTTTTCTATTTATGTCAATTTTTTATTTTATACTTTGGCTATTATTTATTTAATTTTTTAACATAATTTAATAATTTTCACCTTATTATCAATAATTTTTAACAATAGCACTTTACCCTTAAATTTAGCCAGAAAGTTTTCCCCGTAATTTAGGCAAAACACTTTTCGGAAGAGAAACCCTATATTTTTGTATTTATTTTAATTTTAATATTAACAATTCCGGAGTTAAAGATAACAACTTTTCCTCTATTGAGTTGCCATGGCTCTACAATACGTTTTGTTACAGAAATTCCATTTACTCGTAGAAATGCAAATCCCCATATGTTAGCCCTGTTAGAACATTATCAAAGTTGCCAGTATGCAGCTTCTAGACGATGCTGCCATACTCTAGTTATTTTAACCCACATATATAAAATCGCCAGCAAGGTGGCAAAGTAGTTCAGTTTATAAGTAAAACGCAGAGTGTGAAGAACTGTTTATTATTTGCAATATAGAAAGAACTCGATTTATTTAAAAGGTAAATAAATCAACGATTTTATAAAGGGTAAAATCGTAACAGTATGATAAATTTGATACTGCGTATATGTTAGAATTTATACCGAATATAATATAATAATATTCAACGAATATTTTCTCCAAAACAATGTCAAGTCACACGATAAAACTTCTCAAATCGTTTAAAATAAATCTGGCCAAGAAAGGAATTCAAACTAAACACTTTGAATTTGCTGACATTTGGAATGTAATAGACAATAAAAAACTTATAAATGTGTAATTTTTCTATTTTTAGCTTTTTATGGTGTTTTATGGTGTTCGTTGAAATAAGATTTTTACATTTTCTTGTTTGGTAACTCTTCTTTAGTACTTTTGTTTTGTATTTGGATTTGGTGTAAAAAATTCACAAATTTTCTAAACTTTATATGCAGAATTATATTACTATGACTGCCAAATTCACAAAATTTATTACATATTTATAATATTTGAATGTATTTTACTATTTTTTTATATTCGTGATATTTAGGATTTCAACAAATTTATGACAGGCCCCTTTCAGGTACTTTTTGGAACAGCTTGGATATTATGTTATTTTTAATAACCTATAATCCATAAATAAAGCGAAAGTTTTGTATTTGGAACTAAAAAAGTATCATATTATTCAATACAGTACAACATTTTAGAAAATATTTGATGCATCGGGGTTGAGACTAGAGATGGACACGTGAGCGATTTTTGGCTCACGATCAAACGCGATTACGAATCAAAAATTAAAGTACCGCATAAGGGTTTTTGCTTCACATAAGCTTTCACGATCACGTAATTAAAATTTTTGCCCACGCTCACGCGAAATCGGCAATATAATTTGATATATAGAGGGTGTCTCAGTAACAGTGCACTTTTTAAATTTAGTGTAATTTTTTTTTTGTGCAAGTGGCAACTTTGGCAGCTGTTACATATTATGAAAAATGGAGCGCAAACTAGCAGACCATGGAAAGCGCCAGCAATTGGATCAATGTGTAATGGACCAAAGTGAAGTGGATGCCAATTTTTTAAAAAAAAAGTCATATTCTCCGAAGAAGCACATTTCCATCTGAATGGCTTTGTAAATAAACAAAATTGTTGAATTTGTGGTCAAAAAATCCTCATGAAATACATAATACACAAATTCACCCACGATGAGCAACTTTCTGGTGCGGCCTTTCTTTTTATAGATTTGTTATAGAAACAAGATGCCATTTAACGATTATTTTATTCCATACTTAATCGGGACCTGTCTGTTTTACAATCCAATAAAAAAGTCACAACTATCTTAAAAAATGCGTGTTTTTATTCTAAAATGAAAAACTGTATTCTTACTGAGATACGCTGTATTACAAGTTTCAACATAATATTTAAATAATATATTATTTGAAGTTTAAACTACCCTTTTTTCACAATTTCCTTAATAAATAATCTAGAACGAAAATATGGTCCAAAATTTTCATTCGTACACATAGAAAATAGATTCATCTTGACAACCGACTTTCTTGCCAACTAAATATTTTAGTTGCAGCAACCGAATACTTAATGTTTTCCTAATTCTAAATGTTTTCCTAATACAATTGAAATATATAGTAAGACCAATTGGGGTTTTTAAGTAAATGTAAAATTTTTAATTTTCTGTTTTCAAAATAGAAATTCATATAATTCCTTTTTGTTTTTTACCAAAATAGTTTTTTTATATACAAAATTATTTCAATAAATATACAAGAAATTATTTAAATATAGATACACACAGAAAACAAAAATAAATACATCTGTGTGTGTTGAGTTTTGTAAAATTACATACTAATAAAAAAAATTCAATTTGAAAAACATATATCTTTTTCTTTCTACATTTTGTCAGTTAAAAATTTGTGGCTACAGGGTAATTTAAAAAAAAAATGAAAAACTTTGATTCTTCTTGTGGATTATTTTTATTTAGTCTTTTAATTTTTTTACATCAAGTCGAGAATATGATGTCATGTAAATGGCCGCCGCCACAGTTGATTGTCATTTGAGCCCTTTTTATGGCATTTTCCATCACTTTGGCCAAAACTTCCGGCGATAGGTCCTCACATTCTTGACGGATATTGTCTTTAAGAGCTGCAAGAGTCTGAGGCTTGTTGACATAAACCCGCGACTTCAAAAAGCGCCACAAAAAGAAGTCTGGAGCGGTCAAATCAGGCGATCTTGCTGGCCAGTGCAAATCGCCAAAACGGGAGATTAGGCGCCCGGTAAATGCATCCTTCAGCATATCGGTTGTGGCACGTGCAGTGTGTGGCGTTACACCGTCCTGTTGGAACCACATGTTTTCCTATCCCAATTCATCAAGTTGCGGCAAAAAGAACTCGTTGATCATTGCTATGTAGCGCTCACCATTCACAGTAACCGTTTGGCCCGCGACGTCTTCGAAGGAAAAAGGTCCGATGACTCCTCCAGCGAAAACAGCACACCATACAGTGACTTTGAGCGGGTGTAATGGCTCTTCGTGGGTTACACGCGGATTTTCAGTACCCCAGAAGCGTAAATTTTGCTTATTTACGTACCCGCTAAGATGGAAATGGGCCTCATCACTCATGATTATTTTTGATGAAAAATCATCTTCATTATTCCTCAAATAAATAGTCACCAATATTCCGCGTTCTGGAGCAGTGTAGCGTAACATTATTCATTAACGTGTATTTCGCATGTGTTTACTGCACAAATGTCAAAACAGAACTGACATTAGGGGCCAATCGCAAAATTTATAGCATTTTCTGATAGGAGGATTACTTTTGCGCCACCTTGTATTTTAAACGAATTTCAATTGCTTTTACTACTTTTGTCGATTATTAAACAATGATTAAAAATAAGCAACAAAATGGGCTGAATATAATGAAAAATCAGAAGTCCTCTTTTTTGATTTTTGGTCGATCAATATAATATGTTTTTTAGATTATTTTTAACGAAATAATATTGTGGGTGTACTTAATGGAAGCATATTACAATTACATGTAATTGGATTTTTTTTTTCAATTACTATAACATGACATAATTGTAATTGAAATAACTTTTATCACAATTATAAATAATTGCAATTGAATTTTATCAATTTGAATTATAACAATTATAATTACAAGTAGTTACATGCGTAATTAATGACAAAATGTAATTGAAACCCCCCAGGACTGCTATTTTCACACAAATTGCAAAAAATTTTATAAAAAATGTGTTTAGACGTGGAATTGATGCAGTCTCTAGTTAATTAGTTGGATAGGATACAAAGTGTTGTATACTACTTATTCTTAAAGGAAAGATGCTAAAACAATAAATTTGATAGTTGTGTAATATTTTTTAATATATTTTAAAAATAAATTGATTTTCCTTAATATTTACAAAGGCATACTTTAAGCTTTACCCTTCTTTAAACATTCTATATATTTTTATTGTTGTTTATTGTATTTGTCAAAATAAAATCCTTAATAAGATTATTTTAAAAGTTTTCTAATAACACTGTTTTAACTTAAAATACAGATTTTTTTAATATTAAATTCTTGAATGTTATACAAGAAATTTGTTCAGTTTCTTTTCTAAATTTGGAACACTTCTGTTTCTCATTCCAATTTCTTTCTTTGATTTTTGTTTTTTATAAAGTTGGCAAGATATTAATCTCAATGTAGTCTAACACCTCTTTAATGGCATGCTGCAAATTTTGGGACTGAAAAATAAGAAAAAAAATGATTATTCTTTGTTATGCCTACACTCAAAGAAAATATTTTTAATTATCAGCGTAAATTAAATTTTGATTAAATTAACAATTTTGGAATTTAAAATTAGTAAGTATAAAAAAATGTTGACAAATATATATTAATTTTAATTTTAATACAATTTATTTTTATCAATCTACGTATATTTACAAAAACCACAACTAGGATGTTACTCATAAATAAATATTAAGTGCCAACCGAATTGAAAAGTGTATTTTCGCTGCGATAACCAGTAAATTTGGTTACCACATTCATACTTAAATGTGATTGCTGAATATTTTGTGTTACTCGAATTTTGTTGCGGAAACCAAAAATATTCCATAAATTTTTGTATAAAAATTTGAAGAGAATAAATATTGTAGCATTTTAAAACTTACATTTTTAGTAGTTTTTTTATTGGTATAGAAATAATTATATCCATTAGATTCACTATATTCTCCATCGATATGAGCATCACTATTCTTATAAGTTTTGTCATCATGGTCTCCAGCATCCCACAATTGATTTTTATTAACATATTGATATTTATAGTTTTCATCACCATCTCTAAGCCAATCAAAACTAATTATTTGCCAACCATTATTATCATAATTAAAATCAATCATAAAACGTAAATGGTCCCTCGGTCCCAGCAAATCATCCGAGTAATCAGGTGTCCCATCTGCGGATACGCGTACTAGGTTACCACTGGCATCATGTATATACTTTATACCACGATCACCATAACCACCATCATAAGGACGATGTACATGATTATATTTGCCACTATCATCGGGTATATATTTGGCCAAATTAGCACCAAATAATTCCGGCACATAACGACCTGGTCTTATAGTAGTAGAAGTTTCTTGGGATAGACCCTGTACTGCAATAGACATAATTGTTGATATCAATAAAAATTCTTGAAATGTTGTGTGTCCTTTTATGTGTAGCATTTTTTTAAATTAAAATTTTGTATTGCAGTATAGTTTAAAAATATTCTACTTTTGTTTGTAGGCAAAAATTTTTTGCTACTTTTTAATTCAAAATACATTTGAATACTAATATCACAATTGCTTAATAACAAGACTTTACTTCATATTGTTTTAATACTTTTTTACAAAAATCAACTTTTAAACATGTCAATAATTTCTTTAATTTTATTTAATCCATTAGATACATTTACATATTACAACTAAATATAGTGCATGCTGTTGAATATAGATACAACTGTTCACAATATTTAATTGATCTTAAAGAAATCGCCTCACTCACGCTCACGAACAAAAAATTCCAAATAAGCTCAATCACTCACGAATTTTTTTTTATTTACGCCTGTGTGAGTAAACTTATTTTTATATCAAAGACATTAATCATAACTGTATCGCCAACGACAAATACTTTTTGTATGGGAAGCAAAATATAGAGCAATTTGTCGTCGAAGTAAAATCTATTTTACTTTTATGAAGACGTGAATTATGCGAAATTTTAATCATATTGTAAAAGTCAAACTTACACAAAAAATATCGTAATTTGTAAAATAAAATATAAAAAAATTAATTTAAAAGAACCCATGTAAAAGTCGAAATATATATGAGCACACATGATGATACACGGGCTTACACATGATCATATGTGGGCATTCATTGACCATTCCTGATCTCATGTATGACCATATATCACCGGATCCGAAATTTTAGGGTATATGGCCATATATGGTTATATGTGAACATATATGCTCATATATTATTCATGTGATCATATATGAGATCATGTGTGGTCATATACTGAACCACGCATGTACGTATATGGCCAAATCTACCCATTCAAGCCTATGTATGATTATGTATGTTCATATATGTTTCGATTTTTACATGTGAAATTAAATTTCTCTTATAAATTGGTCTACATACTTTTCATTAAAATCAGATTTTTTATTTGTTTTTTAATGTTGTTTAAAACAGGGACCATAAAATTATTAAAATATGTAGAATTTGTTTCAATTTTAATTAACAAAGAAAAAATAATTTGTAACTTCTGGTGTTATTTAAAATTAAATTTTGTAACATATTCAAAAAAATATAATTGGATTAATTAATTAATTCATAACTCAGGAACGAAAAGAGTCTCCACCTTGCCTTTTGCCACAAATCTAGAGAGGCCTTAAATTTTAACATACATTTTTTTCAGAATTTTAAAAAAAATTGGATTTTGAGATATGGGTCTTTGAAGATTAAATTAAAAAAAATAACCTTTAACCTTTTAATACGAAAAAACTTTTGGGATGCCATTTTGAAGGTAATCTTTTCACCTTTAAAATGGTACCAATAGAAAAATTTTAGTTTGTATGGTTTATAAGTTATGGGCGACTTTGTATGGACACTTTTTCGATATTTTGACGTTTTAGTCAATTTTCATGACGTCATATTTCAAAAACCGAAAGGGTTTGAGGTCAAAAGGTTAATGATTTGATAAACACTACCCATTTACAATATTTGTGGCGAATTTCATTAAAATCGGAGATGAAAAATCCGAAAATGACAATTTTCTGTGCGGTTTGACTTGGAATGACCAAGTTTTGTTATTATAATAAACCATAACTGAATTGAGAAATTATATACAAATATTTTTCACGTATTATTCTACTTATGGTAGATTAGGCGTACATATTTTCTACTCTGAGGTATTATCACGCTAGTCTCACTGAAAAATTGTTTCTATTAGCTGTCCGATGATAATAATCCATGCATAAAAATACTAAAAGATGCTAAAATAACAAACAAAATCGTAAAATAAACGAAAATTGATTTATTTTACAAAAGTTTTTGTTGTATTGATTCAGCCAATGCCGGCTTTTCTTAAAAATTTATTTCTATGTAACTTGTTTTGTGCTCTAGGATTTTTTTACTCTAATGTATTTCCAACGTCGGCTTCACTTAAAATTTCCTTTTTAGTCTGAAATATTTTTAACGCCAACTTCGCTAAAAAAAAAAATTCTTTGTAATTTATGTATAGCCGGCCTTCGTTCGGGCTTAGAGTTTATCATCACATGTACATTTCCAACACCTAACTTAATAATTAATCTGTGTGCTTAAGTCCACATACTTTTCGTTCATAAATCCATACCTGTGGTTGAAATGTTCGATAGGATTTAAAATCGCAAATGTCTTAAAACTGTTTTACAATTTTGTAATTTATTTCTGTGACACATTTTTATGAAACGCACTGTAAATACTTAAAGATGTTCAGATAGAACAAGTACGATATGACACATGTTTACATTCTTTGTTTAGGATATGTCATAATGTCTAACAAATTATTAAAAAAAATTTAAATTACTGCTAATAAATTAGTAAATATAAAATACACTTAATTGATTTTGACTGGACTTAGTTAATTTGACATTCATTTGTCACATTGGAATGTAGAAAATTCCTTTGAAATGCCCATAAATTATTTAACCATGAGTGGAATCTTAACATTTTAATAATATCCCATGAAAGCAGCTAGTTAAAAGCTATAAAAAAATATCCTAAGAAGACAGTCGAAAATATTCGGTCATCGGTACAAATATTGATGAGAAAAAGGACAATTCGTTTGAGTTGTCTACAATCATTTTAATAAATACCCAACACAAATTTCATTTTTGGCAAGCGTTTTGTATTATATTTATCATTTTATAGACTTAACCATCTAACTGATATTACCCTGTTTCGGAGTTAAAGAATGTCATAATGCACATCAGAGAACTGCAAAATCAACTTTTTTCTTGATTTAATCATACACAAAAATTCTTGTTCACTTTTAATAATTCAACAAAATTCACTGTAGAATAAAATCAGCATCATGTTACTGAACGCGTAATTGGAATCAGTGTGAATCATCTGTCGTTTATGTTTTATGCAAATGTAATCACTTAACAGTGTTCAGTAACATGATGCTGATTTTATTCTACAGTGAATTTTGTTGAATTATTAAAAGTGAACAAGAATTTTTGTGTATGATTAAATCAAGAAAAAAGTTGATTTTGCAGTTCTCTGATGCACATCACCAAAAACTTTAATGTCCATAGTTAAAGGTTAAACAATATAATGAATCGAAGAAATTTATACAAATAAATTGATAGTATTAGTAGGATTTTAGATCATATAATCATATTATTTTTATAAATTATTTTGTTGCAAAGAAACATGAAAATTGTTATAAGTAAATATTAGAGAATAAAAATTTAAAAATTACACAATGCCAGCAGGATAGAAAACTTAGTATTACCCAACCTTATCAATATACAAATATTTATATTTAAAAACAAAACCTAACTCATCAGCACTCAACAAAAAATATATAAATTCATAAAGGTAAAGTAGAGATATCCATTTTCTACGTTAAACCTGCTCACTCCCAAAATCAAAAAAAGGCGTGCTTCAACATAAAAAACACTTCGGTGGCGAAAACCCCAAACCCGCGATTGTTGCAAAGCTGACATAATACTGAACTGATTTACATAATACTGAACTGATTTGTGACTGCAGAAATGATAACAGAACACTAATCTAGTTAAAAAAGAAGTAATTTCGCAACTGTTTAGATACGATGCATGATGAAGTGTCATCACACCACTTAAGAGTTTATAAACAAACACTTAGGAGGATGTTATACCTAAAAATCCAAAATTTGTTATAGAAAATTTCGATCGACGATTCTTTTCTCTTAACATTGTTAAAATTTTATTACAAAATTAAATAAATTAAAATATATAAAAATATTTTTCGCTTAACTCCATTATTGACACTGTTTCATTAAAACAACTAAATTAAGTGAAATTTAAGTCAAAAATCCTAATAAGTTGTTACTATAATACTGGCCCTTAGACTTAATTTGTTTAAATTATATTAACCCATTTTCTGAATTAATTTGTACAAAAATTTTTCACAAGTCTATGATTAATTTATAATCATTTTCAAGGAATAATTTGGTATTGAATAAAGTGGGATATGATATATTTATATTAAATAAAAAACTATTAATAAAATAATTTGTTTTATGATTTAATTCGCGAAATAACATATACATCAAGTTTTTTGTTGGAATGATTTGTTAAAGTTGATTAATATTAATTCAAAACATGTTACGTAAATTATAGCGATTTTTTTAAATATTAAATTTTTTAAGGGTGGGTGCGAACTGGCTTAATTAAATCTGAACAAAATTCAGGTTTCCAAATTTTTTATGAAATTTGAAAACTTTTTCAAATATATTTTAAAAGAAATCTCAAAACCTTTTGTCAATTTGTATTTAGTTTAGATTTATTTAGCCACCTCGCACGGGACCTAAATATCAAATAGCAATTTTTAAACGGACATCTAAATTATTTGTATTTTATCAAAATGTGTTTACGCCTCAAATGCGTTTATGGATTGTTATTCGAGTCAAATTTAATTAATTTTAAAAAAGTGAATTATAAAACTAGTTCTTTATCCCCTTATTCATAATAAAAAGTAAGCAGCCACTAATGTTTTTAGCTGTAGAAAACCTGATACTGACTTGAAAATCTTTTAAGTCTAAAAATTTTCTGAATCAAATGAATTTTCTGCTAGAGAAGAACAACTAAACTTTGTAAACTTCTATTGGACAATTTGATTGAAATCAATTGGATTTATCTGTTAAAAAATCCAGAATATTTTTTTAATACATATTTTTGAACTTGAACCAAAAACGATCAAATTTAATAATTATATCGTGAACTTAAAAAAAAATTATTTTTGAATTCGCACTAATTTTAATTTGTGGGTCTGGGGCAGACTTGCCTCCACAGACATGCTTTTAAGCCCACCCATAATTAGAAAATTTTGAATTAATTTTTTTTTAATTAAATGCAAAAAATTTTTTATTTCTCAATTTTCTAAAAATTTGAAAAATATTCACATTCTGTGATGTTTTTTTTTATTTTATTTTTTTTTGATAAAAAATCCAATTGATTTCAATCAAATTGTCCAATAGAAGTTTACAAAGTTTAGTTGTTCTTCTCTAGCAGAAAATTCATTTGATTCAGAAAATTTTTAGACTTAAAAGATTTTCAAGTCAGTATCAGGTTTTCTACAGCTAAAAACATTAGTGGCTGCTTACTTTTTTATCGAAAAATATTGTAAAAAAACTTTTTTAATAAACTTTGCCGGTAATTTCGGTGACTGGATCTTATGAATCTTTCGGAAACATTTTATTAATATGAGATACGCGGACAAAATATTGACAGGTTACATGCTAACTAATTTTCGTTTGCTCTTTGACATATTCACTTGCAACAGTCAAGTGATATGTCACGAAGCAATTCATTCCCTACAAGTTCTGCAACATAACACATTGCGATTGATATATAACCAGTTTTTTTGTAAATTACTTTTCCTTAGTCCTGTGGTATGTACATTTGAGCCAGTCATGCAACGTTTCATTTTGCACTAGTTCTGATACACATCACGTAGTATCTAACATGAGATAAGTTATGTGTAAGATAAATCTAACCTGTTCTGTTGCGCACTCACTTACACCAATGCAGTGATATGGTACCCTAAACAAGGTCAGCAATATGTCGCAAGTAGCTAAAAAGGTAGAAATTGTCACCTCCTATGACAAGCCCATGTTAAAGTTACCGGTCACTTTCATATAAGAGAACCAAGTTGAGGACCGGTTTCTGCCACAAAGTTCCGGTCACGTGATTAACTCTGTGACTGGTCCATTTTCCGTAGGGTTGTTATTACACATAAAATTTTGATCTAATTTGGCAAACACCTAACAATGACTTAATGATTTTGGTCGTACGCTCTGAATACAAATTAAATTTGCAGCATTAGCTCTTTAAAATAAGCCCATACTTTGGTTCTACCTTTTAAAGCACACTAGGATAATTTAGAGGGCATCGTCTTAACTTGAAAACATGTTGACGGATTTTTAATGAAATTTGACAGAAACAATATATGTATTTAGTATTATTATCAAAGCGTTTAAGTCCGAACAATATACATATTTATATCAAAACTGATATGCATTTTTTGCTTAATTTAACCTTTTAGAAAAAAGGAAAAACTCCAATTGTTTTCAAGTGAAAGCAAAATTTTTGATCTGAAATTACATTTTGGTGGTGCAATAATAAATTTATTCCCAAACAAAATATGTTTACAGACAGAAAAAGTAGTTAATTTTGTTTTCTATCTTTAATACAGAAATATTATTTAGCAAAAAAAAAAAAACTACTTAATATGTAAATAGCGCTTTTTGGCGTTCTTGGCTATTAGTAGGTTAAAACTATAAAGTGCTGTATGACTCAGAAAATGTTGGAAACCGCTGTTTTAAAGAATCAAGTATCAAAAAAAAGTACAAATACTTTCCACTTATATTTACCAGCATTTATTTTAGTTAAAAGTGCAATTGTGTTAAATACTTAATTTCGGGTTTTGTAATATTCAGCGCTGTTCTAATTTTAGAGACTTTTAATTTAGAATGAATATGCAAAAACACATAGAACTCAAATATTCGGGTATTTGCTGTTTTGGGATTCAAAAAATTATTTGTACTCGAAGTTACATTCAAAATATTTTTGCAATATCAAATGCACAAAAAAATCAATTGTATTGTTTTTTATGTTCTAAAAGCTAATTAATTTTGAAAAATATTTAAGACATTCGCTCTGAGTTACCTTGAACTTCTTGTTCAAACTCTGTTTTAGCTTTTAAAGCTATAAAATTCGTAAAACAGTTTAAAAAATGCCTGGAGCATTCGTTTGAGTTGAACTTCGGCGTTAAAACATGCGTAAAAAGTATATTCGTTAGCGATGTCTCAGGGAGATCTGATGATCCGAATCTGCGCAAGAAATTTTTGTTTGTCTTTCAAGTTCAATAAATTTTCATCGAAGTACTATGAAATATTTTTAACAATAAAAATTATAAACAAAAAATGCGCAGCCAAATATGAATTTAAAAAAAAATGCAAATCAATAATTTGCAAGAAATTGCAATAAAAGTTTGACAATATTTTAGAAAATTAAATCATACTAATATAATACTTAATAAAAAAAATTCCTAAAACGAATAATATTAAAAAAAAAAAACAAAAACATTATTTTAACTTTATTCTGGATTAACCAGAATAAATATTATATTCCATTACAAACAATTAAATTAAACAAAATATAAAATAATAATAATAAAACAAGTAGCCATACACGAAAACAAAAAATAATAATTTTAAGAAATTCCGCAAAAGTTAAATTAAATTTAAAAAATATACACTTTTTTTAATATTTCTGTAGGTTCCTTTTCAACCGTTTGTAAGTACATATATATATTTTGAAATAAAAACGGATTCAAAGAAATTTTGCTGAAAATTTATAGTAATTTAATTAACCATAAAAATATCATACAAAAAAACCCAAAAGTGTTGTCATTTTGAAAATATTAACTTATTGAAATCAAAAATAACCGCAAAAGATATAAAATCATAAATTTGCTTAAATACACCTGGCGCCAATATTTTAAATGTATTTCTTTTAATTTATTAAATTATCTTTAACATTTGTTTCTTATATTTTTTTATTAAAAATTAAAGATGACAAATTAAATAAGGGAAACTTCAAGCTTTTTATATTTTTTTGTTCGGACACAATTTTTCTTATTTTTTATACCCTCCACCATATATGATGGGGGTATATATCAGTTTGTCATTCCGTTTGTAACATGTTGAAATACAGGTCTAAGACCATATAAAGTATATATATTCGTGATCCTTATGCAATTTTAAGTCGATTTAGCGATATCCGTCTGTATATCTGTCTCTCTGTTGAAATAGCGATCTCGACGCCAAAACGTAAGCGGTGGTGCCTATTTGTACCCAGTTTATTAGACACCCTCCCGAGCAGCTTGGTATTGAAAATGAGCAAAATCGGTCCAGTGGTTTAAAAGTTATGAGTGAAAATGTGAAGATACCTCTAAATTTTACATACAAATTGGTGTATTTTAGTAAAATTTTTTTCTTTATATATTTTTTTCTGTTATTTTCCATTGATAGCTTTGTCTGTTTTTGTTTCATTCCATAAAATGTATTTTTGAGTTTATTAAACTCATATTTTATATCTTTTGTTTTGTCAATAGGTGGCGCATCCTAAAAAAGACCATGAGTTGTAACTATTTGTCAAAAGATGACCAATCAAAATTTGCATTCTCTCCATTAGACATATTTTGCTGCAGATCTAGTCTACTTCAAAAGGTTTTTACATTATTTGTGTCAAAAACAGTAGATACCATATTTTTAGGATATTGGTGGAGGGTATTCAAAGATTCGGCAAAGCCGAATTTAAGCCTTTTTTACTTGTTTTTATTTAAAACAATGAATTAAATTTAACTGAAAAATGTATTTATAATATTGTATGCAGTTGTTATAGCATTTAAAATTCAATGTTCATAAAATTAGTAATTTATTACATTTTTAATAAAATTTTTTTAGTATATTAACCTTTTTTAAGTTGATTAAACTTCAAATATTAATATTTTTTAGAATTCGTTTTATTCACTAGTGGGCGATTATATAAATGTTTAACACTTTAATGCCCAAGGCCTTCAATTTTGTATTAAAACAATTCTAGCATGACTATAGAGAAAATAATTAACTACTTTTCTGGCTTTAAAATTTTTTGGTACAACAAACCAGATAATAATTTATATATTCTTAGAAAAACTTAGATTCTAAGGCCTTTCTTTGAATAAAAAATTCCTAAATTCTGAGTACTTTTCATAATGAATAATATTTAGTTCCTATGGACTTTTTCTTGCTGAAATATTCTTAGATTCTAAGGACTTTTTATAAAAAAAAATTCTGAGACTCTAAGGACTATTTAAAAAATATTTTAAAAATGTTCTTGGAATCTTAGAACTTTTCTATTAAAAAAAGTTCATAGAATCTATGTTTTTTATTAAAAAGTCCTTAGGATTTAAAAATTTTTTGAATGTTTTCTTGAAAAAGTTCTTAATATCAAATTTGTTTTTAGGAAACACATTTCTTAAAGAAATATTTTTAAATTTATGAATGAATTAGGCGTAGATCATCCACCCCCAGAACCGAGTATTTTGCTTGATGACATTGCTGGTGAGATAACAAATAAGCCTCATCACTCATGATAAGTTTTGATGTAAAAATCTTCCACTTTGTCGATGAGTTCCAAAATCTTACAGTTTAGGTGTAAAGGACTTATTTTTATTCACTATAAATTTCGCACGTGTGTACTTCATGAATGTCAAAACCGCAGCACTTTCCAATAGAGTGATACTTATTGCCCCACATTGTACTTATTACAAGTACTATCGCTATCAGAAGATGTGGCATTAGAGGATTAAACTAAATAACTAGTGATCTCATTTATATAAAACAAAAGAATTTAAATGTGTTTGTCATCAAAAAGATTTAGTTGGATTTTTTTATTAATGACTCGTGCGCATCGGTGTGACAGCAATTCTTTTAAACATATCAAATCTTTAAACAGAAATAAAGTTTTTGCATAAAACAAATAATTTCTAACCATTCTCCAAATAAAAACTATGTTGGAAAAACAAAGCCGTAGTCTATTAATTCTGTAGTATAATTAATTAAAAAAAATTATAATAAAACTTGCATACGAACATATATGTGACCTTCTCCGCGAAAAGGGACCTAGTGTGTCAAAAAAAAAGGGTTTGGTACCTACACTCAGAAAAAAAAGTTAGTAGAAAAATTGTAAACGGTTTTCAATCGCACTCTACTAATTTTGTACTGATTTTTAGTAAAAAATTATTATTTGCTAAATTAGCAAAAAATAATTTTTTTGCTAAAATTAGCAAAAAAAAATATTACTAATTTTAAAAAAGTGGATATTGAAGGAAATGTTATTTCTAATTAAAACTTACACCTACAAACTTAAATTTCCTTAATATGTTACATATATTAAAAAAGGGATCGGAAGTGAAGATACCGACTCATGTCTAAAAAAAGGACATCCACTTAAAATAGCACTAAAAAGGTTTTTTAGTTCTAAAAATCCGCCCTAAAAACAATTAAAATTTAACCTTAAAAGTAAAAAAAAAAAATTGACCAAAATATTTTTTAAAACAGAAATTATCAAATTAAATCAAAATGATTAATTCGTTTTTTAAAAAATAAAATCAAAATTTTTGATGCTCGGTAAGAAAAATAAATTCAAAGCTTTTTACTAATATTAATAAAATTTAGTAATTTTTTTTGCTGATTTTAGCAAACAGATTTTAAATTCCACTTTACAAAAAGTCTACTAAAATTTAGTATCGGCTACTAATTTTTCTACTAATTTCATTGTACTACACGTCAGCAGACATGTGTTGCTAAGATTAGCAAAAAATACCGCTGGGCTCAAATTAGCAGAATTTCCCGTAATAACAGCAAAATTTTCAGTTGGCATTACAGACTTTTTTTGGTGTGTGTAAAAGGTTGTAGAATTAGATGAAATGAGTTAGATTTCTGATAAAAATTTATTTAGCCCATAAAAACATCAACCCTTTGATGAGAGCGAACAGATAGCTGAGAACGAACAGAGCAGCAACTATAGCAAAGGTATTGTCACACTAAAAGCGAAAAAAAATACGTCACCCCATAGGCATGACGTCACCAAAGTCGGCACCCAATCATAACTAACCATACCAAATCGTATTTCCCAACTGAAGGTGTGTTCACAGTGATAATGCGTTATGAAACTTTAAATGCGTTTTTCTCAAAACTTCATTTTTACACACTAGGTCCCTTTTCTTGGAGAAGGTCACATATGTATTTTAAAAAATTTTACAGGAAAACGTGCCAATTTGCTAATTATTAATAAAATAAAACATTATTAGAACTGTAAAATTCAATCAATTTTTGGTTCAATTTCAGTCCAAGGCAAGCTTTGTTGGTTGTTTTCGCAACTCAGGGCTGCCTACCTGTTATACATTGTACAACGAGTATCATAAAGAGGTATGGACCTAATTCTGATAATACAGTATTTTTCATGTATATCAGAGAACTGCAAAATCAACTTTTTTCTTGATTTAATCATACACAAAAATTCTTGTTCACTTTTAATAATTCAACAAAATTCACTGTAGAATAAAATCAGCATCATGTTACTGAACACTGTTAAGTGATTACATTTGCATAAAACATAAACGACAGATGATTCACACTGATTCCAATTACGCTACGCGTTCAGTTACATTATGCTGATTTTATTCTACAGTGAATTTTGTTAAATTATTAAAAGTGAACAAGAATTTTTGTGTATGATTAAATCAAGAAAAAAGTTGATTTTGCAGTTCTCTGATGTATATATAGTAGAAGCTTTATTTTTATCTGACGCAAAATGTTGCCTATTTTCTGTCCCTTTTATTTATTTATTTATTTTTGTACATAGTAATAAAAAGTAAAATCGGTTAAAGCTTTTAAGAGTCCAATTTAAATGTGTATTGATTAAAGTAGTAGCACGATGCGTATTTTTGAGCTGAATAGAGGCAAAATAAATACAAAATGTTTAAAGGTGATCTTTAGTTCCCTATCAGCAATTAAAGATTTTTATGTTAGTGTATTTTGCGCATTGAGAGACTATTTATTTCATATGTGGAATAATTCTATTTCTCATTACTTTGTTATAAGTACTCCTTACATTCAGCATTATTTTCAAAATAAAAATAATGTATTACCTATAAAATGTGACTTATTTTATTATTTTGAATTTAATAATAATAAGTTACTTGTAATGACTTACCTTTCCTATTATTTTAACATACATAATAATGAGTCATAGTTAATAGTTTAAATAACTTTATTTATTTATTTATTTATTTATTTATTTATTTATTTATTTATTTATGTGTATTTTATTAATTTATGAATTTAAAGAGTTTAACAAAACAAATTAACATGTAAGTGAAGAGAAAGAGTAGTGTCGAATTAAGTTATTTTAACTTGATTGTGTCATGACACACCGTATATAATTGATTTTGGTATTCAGATCACGAATATGACAAACATTTTAAAATAATTTGGGGCAAAAATCGAGTTTTAACTGTAGTTCCGAAATATGCTTTATATATAAATTTTTCAAAATGTTAAAGAGATAGAAAAATTTGGAGACCAAATTTAGAATAAGTGGAAAAATATATAAGAATCAAATCTACTAAAAATTACTTGAAATTCAATGCGCACAAAAAATTTTTAAAACTGAGAAAAAACTTCCTCTTTTTGATCTTTGACGACCCATGGGATACAAGTGTCTCAAATTGTATAAGTTTCGATGTTTCTAAAAATTAAAGGAATGGACCATGTCCTACCAAATTTTTGATTTGTCCAATAGGATACAAGAAATTGTGTGAATTAAAATTAATGCTTTATAAATTACATTTAGAGTCATTTCAAAAGTTTTTGAAACAATCTAATCATTTTTGAAATGGTCTATTAAAAATTTGCACGTGGCTCTTCCACGCTCCCATGATATCTGTGCTTTTTTATTTTTAAAAATTTGATGTAGTACTCAGTGGCGTTGTGCAAAATGGCCCCAAGAAATACGACCCCAATTTAAAAATGTAATTAAAAAAAATTTCTTATTGCAAATTAACACTAAAAATATACGAGGGCGGATCAATAAGTCCGTGACATTTCGAACTTCCCTCGTTCTTTGCGTTTAACAGCTGTTCAAAACAAACAACCTCATGCATTTTTTAAAAAAGGAAAAAAATTAACTTCGAGTGCTCATTAAAAATTTTCTTCCATTTAAAAAAAAAAATGCACTAGGTTTTATGTTTTAAACAGCTGTTAACCGCAAAGTAAATGGCGGAACTTGCTCAAAATTTAACAGTAGTCTATTAACAGGTGGTACTTGATGGAAGTAGTGTTGCATTTTATATAACTACGAGGTAAGTTCGAAAAGTCACGGACTTATTGATCCGCGTTAAGAAAAATTACTCCAACCAAATGAAAATTAGCCCCAAAACTAAGTTAGGGGCATATTTTCATTTATTAGATTGTAGCATTTATTCATTTTGTAAAATAACATCAATTTGAAGAAATAAAACATGACCCCAAATATGATGAAATGCAAAATGACCTCAAAATATGCAAAGCATAGAAATGTTGCTTATATACAGCATTATACGCATTTATATAGCATGATATCAATAACATCCATATGTACTCCTGATAAATATTGAAGTTACTTGGGCCAACATTAAGTGACATATTTTAAAAAATTTAAACAAAAATTATTTTATATATATCAAATATTTTAGTGATGCGCAACTGCCTTTCAAAATAGTTCAAAAATTAAATAAATTTTTGCTCTCCGTTCATGAGTCTCTCCTCCCAGCCACTTCTTATTAAACTTGCTGTTAATAATGGAAGAGGCATCAATTTCCGATATGCGACTTTGACAGCATCCGACGATCTTATAAAATGGTTTTCTATTACATTGCGTCTTAGAGCTTGGCAATTTTGAAACTTATTAAGAATTGTATTTGTTCTTAATGTATGAAAATCAAAATTTTCGCCTACGGCGCCAATTTCTACAACTATTTATATAACAAAAACGGTCACGATCACCGAGCCAAGTCTTTGACATCTCGTCAAAAGAATTTTGTAGCATAATAGATTTTAATCAAAATGATCTAAAAGCGGAAGATGTAATAAATAAGTTTTAAATAAAAATTGTTTATGAATTTAGAAGCTGTAAATTTTGCTAAATGCTTCAAAAATGTTAACAAAATAAAGGTTTAGAAATTGCCAGCTTTTAAAAAAAAAATTAAGAAAATATATTTTGCCTCCCCCCCCCCCCCTCACCATAAACGAAATCCTGGGCACGCCACTGTATATAATTATATAAAATTAGATAAGTACAGAACCAATTTAGTCTCATTAATTCAGCCATGATTCATACAATTTTTCCCATTTTCCCCAAATTTTCCAATATATAATTATATATAACACAATTATACGAAAAATGTAGTGTAATAAAGTCAGCCACACACTGCTGAGTGCTTAACTTAGTATAATTCTGGCAAAACAAGTTCAAATCCTGGCAAAGGCATTGTTTTCTTAGAATTTTAATATTTGTTTAATCAAAAATTTTTTTATAGTTGTTTTAATAAACTAATTTCCCTATATATTATATTGTTGGATATAATCTGATACAATTCGATCTGACATTTTTCGGATAAATTTGGATCTAACTTAATCCCATATATTGCTGGATCTAATTTGATCTGCCACTTTCCGGATCAATTTATAATCCTTCTGCATCCCCAAACATATTGCTGGATGTAATACGTTCTGCCATTTTTCGGATCAATTTAGATCCTACTAAATACCTAGAGATTTTTCGGATAAATTTGGATCTAACTTATTCCCCAAATATATTGCTGGATCTAATATGATCTGCCATTTTTCGGATCAAATAAGATCAGCTAGAAATTAAAGAATATCCAATTTGATATGATTAAATATTACGCCAGATCAATTTTTGGTTTACTCGGGTATACATTACTTAACCCATTATTAGGTGTGGTGATGTTGGGTCGAGTATGTTTTATGTCTAAAATTACATTATATCGCTTCACAAAAATAAATATTTTAATTAAATGAATTTATTTCAAAAAAATTAGTCATAACAAAAATTCGTAACAAAATCGAAAGTATCAAACAAAATATATGAATGTAATTATGGTTAATATCATACTTACACATTTTTTTAATTTGAAATCATTAATTATTGATCGTATTTAATTTTTGTTAATTAATATCAAATTATTAAGGAAACAATGGATTTAAATTAATTACTGCAATTGTTAACAATTAATATTTCCTTAAAAAAAATAATAATAATTTTGAGCAAAAACCTTCAATTTACAATTAATTTTAAACGATTGTTATTAATTAAATGTGCCACGAGACTAAAAAATAAAAATAAAATACTCGTGATCAGTGCTTTGTCAATTTGACGATACTTTGGAAAAAAATTAAATGAATTAAAAAAAATATACAAATAAATCGTCTAAAAATTGGGAGTTCAAAGTATAATTTTGTAATTTTGTATTAATTTTATATATTTTTTTTAATATAGGGTCCGCCTTCTAACGTTTTTTTTTTTAACTAGTGCTTATTTCGTGAGTGGTAACACTTAGCTCATGTCTGATTTGACAGATAATTAGTTTTATCCTTCCGCTGAACGAATATGGTTGTGTATACGCTTGAACAACGCTGGGAAATATTGCGACATTACTTTGAAAATCATGGTAATGTTGCAGAATGTCATCTTTTCAGATGAAGCTCATTTTGATCTTGGCGGGTATGTAAACAAGCAAAATTGTCGCATTTGGGGCACAGAAAACCCGCACGCATACATTGAAAAGCCGATGCACCCAAAACGAGTCACTGTTTGGTGCGGATTTTGGTCCAGAGGCATAATTGGGCCATTTTTCTTTGAAAATGAGCAAGGAGTGACCCTTACAGTCAATGGCGATCGTTATCGGGTCATGTTGAACGAATTTTTGTTCACAAAAATTGAAAAGGAGGATATTGGCAACATTTGGTTTCAACAGGACGGCGCTACGTGCCACACAGCCAAAGCCACACTCAATGTTTTGCGCCCTGTTTTTGAAGATCGCATTTTCAGCCGCAGAGCTGATGTCGTTTGGCCACCTCGGAGCTGCGATTTGACACCGTTGGACTATTATTTGTGGGGTGCCGTCAAAGATAAGTGTTACGCCGACAAGCCAGAGACAATTGACGCTTTAAAGGACAATATTCTTGAAGTCATTGGTGAAATACAGCTGCACACAATCGATAATGTGCTTAAAAATTTTACCGATCGTGTAGGCTACACTCAGAAAAAAAAGTTAGTAGAAAAATTTGTAAACGGTTTTCAATCCCACTTTACTTTTTTGTACTGATTTTTAGTAAAAAAAATTATTATTTAGCAAATCTTTTTGCTATTTACATTTTACAAATTACAGAATTTTTACAGAATATCTACAAATTTTCGTTGCTAATTTCAGAAATTATTTTACAAATTTTTGAAAACCGATTTGCTAAAATTAGCAAAAAAAATTACAAATTTTAAAAAAGTTGATATTGAAGGAAATGTTATTTCTAATACATAATTTAAACTTATACATACAAACTTAAATTGCCCTAAAATGTTACATAGGATTAAAAATGGGATCGGAAGTGAAGATACCGAATCATGTCTAAAAAGAGGACATCCACTTAAAATAGCACTAAAAAGGGTTTTTTAGTTCTAGAAATCAGCCCTAAAAACAATTAAATTTAACCTTAAAAGTAAAAAAAAAAAAAAAAAATTACTAAAATATTTTTCAAAACAGAAATTACCAAGTTAAAACAAAATGATAAATTCGTTTATGTTTAAACAATTAAGATTTTTAAGCCTTTGATTCCTTTTAATTTTGTATAAAACATCTTTTAAAAAATATAATCAAAATTTTTGATGCTCGATAAAAAAAATCTAAAACTTTGTACTAATATTAATAGTATTTAGTAATTTTTTTTTGCTGATTTTAGCAAACAGGTTTTAAATTCCACTTTACAAAAAGTCTACTAAAATTTAGTAGCGGCTACTAATTTTTCTACTAATTTCATTGTACTACACGTCAGCAGACATGTGTTGCTAAGATCAGCAAAAAATGCCGCTGGGCTCAAATTAGCAGAATTTCCCGTAATAACAGCAAAATTTTCAGTTGCCATTACAGACTTTTTTTGGTGAGTGTACTGCATGGCCAGCCGAGGCAGCCATTTGAATGAAATTATTTTCCATTATTAACCGGGAGGATTGTACTTTCAAATAAAAAAAGAAATTTTAGAAAATATTCAGTAGTTTTTTTTATAGCATTTTCAAAAAAAAAAAAGTTATTTAACTTCGCAAAATATAAAAAAATAATATTTTATTCCTTAAATATACATGTTAGTTAAATTCACAATGAAATAAATAAGTACCTGATGAAATCTTACGGGAATCCCTGACATCAGATTATGTGTAAAATTGTTCGGATTAAATCAGATATGACGTGATATGGAACAATATATATGACTATATCTGGCGTGGATCCAGGGTGGGGGATGAGGGTAATATATTCCCTACCCACGATTTAAAAGAAATTAAAATATTTATATAATACACAAAAGACTTTGCGGCGGAAAATGTTTTTAAACTAATTAAGTTATTTAAAATATTAACAAATCTTAATAAGACTACGATTTGAAACGCTTACCATCATCTAGTATTGAAATTCATCATCTAGTAGTGAAATTCAAAAGCAGCAAAGATAATTAACATGTTAAAGCTTCTAGTTTGAGAGCTTGCTATTCTGAGCAAAATGTTTTTTTATTGGATATTCTTTATATACAAATCGTTGGTGTTCTAACCGAAACAAATATGGGTTGTTTAGCTAGTGTTCGGGAAGCAAAAAAATATTGTTTTATTTTGTCAATTCGCGACATTTCATTAAAAGATTTTTGCATTTTTCCTTAGGCCATTGATGGCGTAATTTTTTGGACTTCCGTCAGTTTGAAGTTTGCATAATACGAATAGTGACAAGTTTGAACACGTGTAAATTTAAAATTTTATAAAAAATACAAAAACTGCAAAAAATTGGGTTGATTTAATGAAAACCTGTAGGTAAGTGAATAATATTTTTTACTTATTGTATACAATGCATATTTTTACATTTTTACATGAAAAAATTATATTGTTATGTTTGTAACATTCCTGTTACATTGAGTTACTATTGCAAAAAAAAATAAAAAATTGTACCATTTTATTTCAGAATGGCGTCGCAATCGAAGGAGAAAAATAAGATATATGTATAATAATATTTGGCAATATGACAGCGAAGATGGATTAGATGACGATGATCCCCATTATAATGGGGATAATTATCAAACACAATTGGAGAATTTTGAACTTTTTGCTGATGATGAAGAAAATACCGGGGTTGACTCAATTATTGAAGATATTGAAAGCAACGAACCTATGGATGAACCCTTATTTTCAGATCCTGGACAGCAAACGAGTCAATCACCTACGAATACTCAAAAACGCGGAAAGCTGCAATTGAATTGGGAAAAAAGAACCTCCTTCTAAGCAACTAAGCAACAGATACAATATACAGGAAATACCACCTAATGTGTTAGATCTCCAAACGCCTATCCAATTTTTTTTACATTTTTTCCCCAAAGAACTGATAAGTTTTATTGCTGAACAAACGAATCTCTATATTATTCAAAAAAATCCTAACCAAAACTTTCAAGTAACTGATATCCAGCAGTTTATTGGAGTAACTTATATGATGTCTTTGATACCATTTCCGAGGGTAACCAGTCATTGGAATTCATGTATTGGTACACCTATAATCCAGGAAACAATGGCGAGACAAAAGTTTGAAAAAATAAGACAGCATATACATTTCAATGACAATTCTAATTTGCCACCTCGTAATGCGCCGAATGGTGACAGGCTTTTCAAAGTAAGACCTGTTGTAGAAAACCTGAACGAAACTTTTAGTGGAGTTCCGATGGAGGAATATCTATGAGTGGAAGAACAGATTTGCTCCACCAAAGCAAGAAGCAATTTAAAGAGGTATAATCCCAAAGAAACCACTGAGAATAAATATCTTATATATTTGTTCTCAGTGGGGTTTCAGGAAACAGGAGCTGAAAATGTTGTGCTTCCCGAAGAACCAGACTTAGGAGCAATCATCAAACATCGTTGTGAGACTGGCGCGAGACATACCAAGACATAAGAACTATCAACTATACATTGATAATTATTTCACTTTTCTACCTTTACTGAAGTACTAAGCTAAAGAGGGTATATTGAGTATTGGAACAGTATGACGCAATCGAATTCCCGATTGCAAATTGCCACCTGACAAGGAACTAATGAAAAATTAACGCGGATTTTCAATTGAATACGTGGCTTACATGGATGGCATTGATATATTAAATATCATGTGGAAAGACAACAAAGCTGTAGCGCTTGTGTCATCTTTTGCTGGTGAATTACCTGAATCCCAAGTCAGACGTTACGATAAGGCCAATAAGAATTTCATCAACATTGATCGTCCTTATATTGTTGAAGAGTACAATCGGCACATGGGAGACGTAGATTTGATAGATAGTATTATGATTAAGATGGCAGGTTCGAATGTTCTATCATTTATTAGACCACACTATGACAAATTCTTGGCTTCTATACCGAAAAGTCTGGAAGGCAAAACACATCACCAACAAACAAATGTCTTCAGCAGATTTTCGACTTGAGGTAGCTGAAACTTTATGCAAACCTGGCGTGAAGACTAATACCAAGACTCGAAAACCAATAGAAATCGAAATTCAAACCAAAAGACATAAGGGGCGCAACATGTTCCTCCTAAGGCAGTTCGTCAGGATCAAATCGACCACTGGCCAATTTGGGTAAAAAAGAGAATACGTTGCAAGTTCCCCCAGTGTAGTGGCGTATCACAAATAATTTGCGAAAAATGCGGTGTAGCATTATGCTATAACAGATAAAATAATTGTTTTAAATCCTTTCATTCCACATAATAATTTTTTTTACTTTTAACTCAATATAACAGTAATGTCACAATCCCTAAAATGTTAAATAAATAATAAATAAAGGATATTTTTTAATTTCTAAGTAATACGTTTTTTTATTTACCTTAACCTTTCCCGTACCAAAAAAAATTTTAATTTTTAAGTTCATGGTATACAAAGCGTTAATAATATTACGCCTTAAAAAAATCCAAAATCTTTTGGTGTCCACTACAAGTGGTTGTACCACTACAAGAATTTAACAAAAAACTGCACATAGGCTTTTTTGCTTCGGACCCTTTAAAATAAATAAAACAAATAGGTAATTCTGTTCCCGAAATAATTTCTAAGAAATATTGATGTGCTATTCAAAAGTATCGTAACAATTTGCAAAAAATATATAAATTTCGAGGTATGTTTAATTTCAAATATATCTGCTACACGAAGCTTCATTAAAATAATAACAAGTGTTTTAGTGAGTACTGCTTCATTTCCAATTGAATTTTAGAATAATTGAATATTCCCAATTTAAATTGAGAAAACCCCAATTATAATTTACAACAAATCAAATGCAATTACGAATTTCTTATTGAAATTTAGAAAATTTTTTTATTAAATTTTGAAAAGCCCAACTGAAATTCAAAATTAAGACTGAATTTAAAAACTGAATTACAAATTTCGATTGAAGAGTGTGCAGTAGACTGTATCACCTTACAGGCAAAAAAAAAAGTATTTTTGCAAGGCAATTTCGCAAAATACTTTTTTTGCCGTACGTATTGGTCGCCTTTTTAAATTTTTCGTTATATCTTCGGCATTTGCAGACGGATCTTATGATAGATCGATGTTTTGCTCTAAGGGCCGAAGTTATGAGGAAAATTTATAAATAAAACCAAAAATTCTTTAAAATTTTTACAACAGAAAATTAATAGAAACAAAAATGTCTTCTCTTTTTAATGATATCCCACCTACATTAGATTCCTTTAATTTAAATGCTCTTCTGGACCCCTTCTTACCACTTAAAATTTCAAGGTGGTCACATTTGATCAAAATCGGAGTATTAAGGTTCTTTTCTTGTTAATCGCTTACTTTACTAAAATTTGTGTTACTCAGGAAAACTTTGGTACTGCGTGCGATAAACTCCTGCATTACCCTGTAATGTGTACTCCTTACCTATATTATTATAATTCAACAAAAAGTAATGATTTACCGATACTTGGTTACATAATGCATTACTATGTTGTGTATACCCCTTACCTCAGCATCATTATGAAATTTAAGATAATGAGTTACCAATAGTGGTTCAAATAGTGCATAACCTTGTAATGTATACTCCTTACCTTCAGCATTATTTTGAGACATAAAGTAATAAGTTACTGACATTTGGTTACGTCATGCATTACAATTTAACATAAAATAATGACTCTTAAATTGAAATCATATGTAGCATAAAAATCAATATTTGATAAGTACAAAGTATCGGCAGAATAACGGCACAAAGTTGCTCATCGCCGAGCTTATGTTAATTTTTTTAATTTGTTAAAATTTCTTTAATTCTTTTAAATTTCATTACGTTTTGTTTGATATTTTGTTGTGTCGTCTTTTTATAATTGTTAAACGAAAATGACAGCTGAGTTTTACGAAATAGCAATAATTGATAACATATATTGCCGGAGAATTATTGCAACATAAATTGCCGGCAGTAAATATTTACGAAATCGAGTCACCCACACAGAAGATAAGATAATTTGACGTTTGCTGTAATATGCAGTAGTGGTCAAAACATTTGGAACTGAGATCACATTTTAACTTTTCATTGATTAATTTTCTCCAAATCACATTTCGTTACTAAATTTTTTTTCATGTCATTATGCATTGTTTTTGTTAAAAATATAAAAAAAAACAAATTCCGTTAAAGTAAAACAACAAAAAATTCAATTTAAAAGATGTATTCAAAAATTGCTAATGTTCAAAACATTAGCAATTTTTATTACTTTTAATTATACTATAATCGCATTAATTTTATTAATTCGTGATTTAGATCTTTGCATTTTATTAAAAAACTCATCATAATTATTTTCCTATAAGAGTTTTAATAAGATGTTGGAAGCATTAACTTCGTAAGAATTACTTTTGTGAAAAAAAAGCAGGTGACAAATACAATTCTGATTTCAAGGTCAAAGTTTTAAATAACTTTAAAAATGGACTTTCGTAAAAAAACATTTCCTTAAAATATTCCGTTCCAAAATCAACAATCTGTCGCATTGTTAATAGTGGTAACATCCATACAACTGAGAAAGAAAGAAGAACCCGTACTGCTACTGTAAGAGAAGACAGAAAAATTAAGAATGATGAGACCAAATTCAACCTCCGGGATTCAGATGGAAAATCCTACATTCGACGACCACGAGGCGAAAAGTTTAATCCCAGATACACAACCGCCCCAGTGAAACACGGAGGTGAAAACATTATGTTGTGGGGGTGGTGGTGGGCCAATTCACCGGATTACTAATACAATGACGGCCACAATATATAGAGACCTTTTGAGCTCAGTTATGCTTTCATATGCTTAATAGGAAATGCCACTTTCATGGACATTCCAGCACGATAACGACCCTTAACATACGGCAGGGGTTGTAAAAGTATGGTTGGGGGAAAATAATATTAGAGTCCTGTCGTGGGCCGCCACAATCTCACAATCTTAACCCGATTGAGAACATGTGGATGATTACAAAACGGAATATTGGTAATAAAGTATTCTGAAATGGTGATGAATTTTACGCCGTGTTGGAAAAGCAGTGGAATGAAATTCCCGAAGATTATATTTAAAAGCTCATTTCCTCAATGTCTAAAGTACTGAAATCAATTTTTAAATTTGTATAAAAATTTCTTTAAGAGTTAAATGTTTTTAACACTAATATTTAGACTACACTTACCAAAAAAAGTCTGTAATGGCAACTGAAAATGTTGCTGTTATTACGGGAAATTCTGCTAATTTGAGCCCAGCGGTATTTTTTGCTAATCTTAGCAACACATGTCTGCTGACGTGTAGTACAATGAAATTAGTAGAAAAATTAGTAGCCGCTACTAAATTTTAGTAGAATTTTTGTAAAGTGGAAGTTAAAATCTGTTTGCTAAAATCAGCAAAAAAAATTATTAAATATTATTAATATTAGTAAAAAGCTTTGAATTTATTTTTCTTATAGAGCATCAAAAATTTTGATTATATTTTTTAAAAAACGAATTAATCATTTTGTTTTAATTTGGTAATTTCTGTTTTACTTTTAAGGTTAAATTTTAATTGTTTTTAGGGCGGGTTTTTAGAACTAAAAAAAACCGTTTTAGTGCTATTTTAATGTCCTCTTTTTAGTCATGAGTCGGTATCTTCACTTCCGATCCCTTTTTTAATATATGTAACATTTTAAGGAAATTTAAGTTTGTAGGTGTAAGTTTTAATTAGAAATAACATTTCCTTCAATATCCACTTTTTTAAAGTACAAATTTTTCTACTTACTTTTTTTTCTGAGTGTAATATTAATAAACTTCATTTTTTTATTGTTGTAAATATTTTTTTTTTTTTGTAAAATAATATGCAACAACTGAATTAAATAAAAAAAATCAAAACGTATGCTGGAAGTCTTTGTTAAAAAATAAAGGATTAGGCAAAATGTAATTTCAGTTCAAAATGCTGTGACCACTACTATATGTCCATATATTTGTCTTCATTTTAGACTACGGGATGTGTATTTATTTATATTGTACACTACTGTAAAATCTAAAACCTACTGCCATCTATTGATAACAAGCATTTTTAGTTTTTGAAACTAGCATTTTTATTAGTTTGCATTTCTGTAGAAAAGCCTAAATTTGTTTATAAAATAAAAGATTTTAAGTTGAAAGTTAAAGTTAAAAAATGATAAGTCAAAGTGACCAATTATTGTTAACCTTTTCATATCATTTGGGAAACTAATTATTTTTTTACCCCCTATCTGCAAAGATTACTTTTAATTTTTAATAAACATAATTGTAAGAATGAACACATTACTTTGAGGCTCATCGCCTGTAAAATTCATCAATAAAGTAAGGTAATCCATCGACCCTTATGGGTATACATTAATTTACCCATTATTTGGTAATGTGTGGTTTTGCTGGGTGCTTTTTATAGTTTTATCAAAAATAAAAACAAAATGTCATATTTGATGGCAGACATCATGGCACGAGTCAAATTATATTGCAATAACATTAAAATCAAGTGTTCTTCATTTGTGATCACTTTCACATTTGCTTGCTTAATTGTATTATAATTTTAATGCATGTGAAAACACCTGGTTACCAGATCTGCATATTTTATTTTTTCGTACTGCTTGATTTTGCACTTTTTATCTTTTCTTAGAAAAACACTTACAAACGAAATTTTTTTTTCATAAAATCAATGGCTTATAAAATTTTTGCAAAAAAAAACTTTGATAAAAATGCTTGGTTACCATTGTTAGAAATATTATGGCCAAATTTCGGTTCAATTGACTTGGCAATTTTAAAGCTTTTGCCAATTTGTAATTTTAATACTTCAATATCCACACCACAGACTACACAGACAGGAAACTGCAGATTGAATCAAAATGGCGACTAGAAAATTACTAAAAGGAAATGTCAGAATTGTGGTGGTATACAGAAAGGAATAGATAAAGAAAAATATATTTACCGTACAATTAAACTGGGATTTATTTTTTCTGTCTCATTCTGCAAATCACTGCAATGTCAAAATAATCATACGGTTCGAGAATTAATGATTCACATATATCATTGTTAACCTGTCTGTGTAGTCTTTGATACACACCTTGTATGTAAAAAAAAAAAAACTTAATAATGCAATACAAAAAACTACGTTTATTATAATCTTCATCTTTTGGTAGTGCTGCCAGAAAATTTCATTCAACATATATTAGGACTCCTGGACATTGAGGGTAACGAGATTGCAGACGAGCTGGCGAAACATGAGGTACAGTTGTCTGGCGAAAGGGTAATGGACATTCGGGTGTCACTTCAGTTTTTGAAACGGGACGTAGGCTCCATTACGAGTATAATAGAGAGTGCTAAGATGGTTTTGGGGAATACCGAAACGTGCAGGGATTCGAGATAATGTGGAAATCATACGACTCTAAGGCAACGGATCTTTTGTTATCCTTAAACAAAAGCGAATATAGAATTCTGGTGGGGGTAGTGACGTATCACTACCCGCCAAGAGGGTGGGAAATCTGATAACTGTAGGTGGTGTAGTTTATCGGGGGGCATAATTTAAAATATATAGCTAATTTAAAAAAAAAATATGAAATTTCCGAACACAATCTGTTAAAACTAGCAGAAAATATGTTAACATGGCAACACTCCTCTTTGTTTAATTGCTTTTTAATTTTACAAAATAACAAATATATATTAAATATTTTTATTGTCATTAAATTTATAAAGAAGCATGTAAATTTTTTTTCTGTGCAACAATAAAAAAGTTCATTAAAATTTAACAGGAAACGTACCTACTTAACAATAACAACAACAGCATCGGTTTAAAGGCCTTCCGGTAAATAAGCGGGACGTCCTTAACGGTTTCAACAATTAAATAACCACATAAAATATAAGAGTTTGTTTTTGTAAGACATTCAGGTAGTTTTCAACAAACGATCATAAACTACAGATCACTCATACTTATGAAATACAAATTGTGGGCGATTAATGACAAGTTGTAGTTTGTTCATTTAACACGAGAAAGAGGTCTTATTAAAGGGTACACTGAACTTGAAAACATGGTAAACAAACCACCCGCTTATTTTGCATTTACTTGAGCTGTATGTGTGTGTATGTGCATGCCTTTTCTTGGTAGTCATGTAAAACGAGTGATACACAAGCTCCCCCGCAATAAAAACACATCATAAAATTAAATTAAAAGTTTAATTGCACAAACATATTTTATATCAGAGATAAAATTGGTGATAAACTTTTATTTGTTGGTTGGATTTTTAAGGAACACTTTATATCACATTAACCTTGAATTTTTTATGTACCCTTCATCATATATGATGAGGGTATAGTATATCAGTTTGTCATTCCGTTTGTAACATGTCGAAATATAGGTTTAAGACACCATAAAGAATATACTTATATTCGTGAACCTTATGAAATTTTAAGCCGATGTTTATTTATCTCTCTATTGTTATGGCCATCACAGTGCGAAGACGTTAGCAAATGCGCTCGTTTTTACCTTGAGCAGGTTATCGTAATATTGAAAATGAGCCAAACCAGCCCAGCGGTTAAAAAATGTTGAGTGAAAATGTGAAGGTACCTTATAATTTCCATACGATTTCATAGTAGCGACTGGCAAGTAAAATATTTTTTTTTTTGTATTTCAACCAGTCCCTTAAAATTGAGTATTATTTTATATTCACCTCAAAAAGTTTTTTTCACCACTAAAAATTTTTTTACCTCAAAATTTTTTTCCAACCCCAAAATTTGTTTTTACATTAAAAAAAAGTTTGCACCTCCATAATTTAACTTCTAAGGTTTTTATATTATTTGTATCAAAAACAGTGAGAACATTTTTTTAGGACATTGGTGCTGGGTATTCAAAGATTCGGCACCACAGTATTTAAGCCTTTTTTACTTGTTTTCCTTTTATTTCTTTTTTTTTTTTTTGTGTGATTGATGTATTACACTGTGCAAAATTTCATATGTTTTAAATGAATTTTTTATCAAATTCGAAAAAAACTTTTCGTGTTTTAATAAAACACCTTGGTATATTATTTTTCAGAAATTAAGATTCGAAGTATAAAATTCATTTCAAAAATATTTTTTGCATAAAAATAAAAATCAAAAATTTTAAACTAAATTCCTAAAAAAACCAGGTTCTGAGAGATTTAGTCCAAAGAATAATAAAAAACAAAATTTTTTTTTGTACATATTAAAGAAGAATAATGTTGTTTTTTAGTTTTTTTTTCTAGTTTCGGAGGCTCAAAGGAAATGTTATAATAATTGTTAATTTGGGAATTTAAAAAAATCTTCTTCATAACTCATGCAACACTATTTCGGAGAGTCGTTATTCCTTTTTTCAAGGAATATCATACAACTCTTCTAAAATGTGTGTTTTAATGATTTATGTGCTCTTTATTAATTTTTTCTTTATTTATTTATATAGGACAGTGTACTAGGACCCATCTTATATACCATTTACACATCTGATCTACCTATTTTCGACAACACTTTAGTGGCCACGTATGCAGACGACACAGCTATATTGGCAGTTAGTGAGTCGCCAATAGAAGTTTCGCTTCTAGTTCAAAATCAACTCAACGATTTACAAAAGTGGCTTATCAGGTGGGACATCAAAGTTACCTCGAATAAATCCAATCATATTACTTTTCAATGAGAAAGAGAGATTGGGAAGCTATCAAAATAAACAATGAAACTATCAAGTATCGCAGAATGTACATGTTTCGGAGGCTCACTTGGAAAAATCACATCAGCAAGAAGCGAAAACAGCTCGATATTCAGTTTATACTGGCCTCTCCGTCCTAAATCCTAGTTAAGTAAAGAGAATAAAATAAGGATTTTTTAAAGCAATACTTAAAACAATTTGGATATACGGTATTCACCTATGAAGTACAGCCAGCAACTCTAACATAGAAATATTGCAAAGAGTGTAATCCAAGACACTTCGGACTATTATAAATCTACTTTGGTTTGTCACAAATAACATAATTCGCATTCTTAAGGAGGAAATCGAAAGATTTTCTGAAAAATATTCAAAAAGATTAAATGATCACTTGAACATATTAGCACAAGCAAAGAAAAAACATGGTTGGGAGAATCATATTCGAAGAGCATCATATATTTTTGGCTTTATAATTGCACCAACCATAGTCGTACTATATTATGGTTATCATGTTATGACAATAAAATATATATAATTTTACCATAATACTGACCCTACAGTTATATTATGATCCAAATATTACCATATTATGATTCTAAATAAACATATTATGATGTTAAATTTATCATAATATTATTGCATGTAATCATAGTATTCTCAAAATGTTATTACATTATGGTCCCCATAACTATATTATGATTTCTGGATTATCATAATATGATCCACATAAAATCTTTATATAGAATCTTTTTGACAATGAATTGATTATTGTAAATAATATTACATGTATGAGGAATTTTCGAAAAAAAACCCTCAAAAAAAATCTTCTAAAGTTTAAAAAAAAATAAAATGGATCTTAATAGGTCAATTGATGAAATGTTTTAATGCCACATGGAAGGTATTTTCTACCCAACTGATATTTGTCCAGTTTTAGAAAACAATATATGATTGTTTTTTAAGACATTTTGGTTTTTATGAAAACAAGACAATACTCGTATTATGACTGTAATGCATGGTTTTCACTATGTCATTTTTAATATCAATTTGCCCAAAATATTGGCAATTGTATGAAAACGGGTTGTCATATGGTGTCATCTGAGTTTGCAGTCATTTATGCACACCAACTGCCGTCAAAAATGACGGACAAGTGAAAACGTCAAATTTCAGTTTGTCAACAGATATGGCAGCATTTTTTATCTAAAATAAAATTGACAACAAGTTGTCATTTTTTTTTGTTTGACGATCGCAAAGCTGTTTTTTTTTTTTGCTGGAAAAATTAATTGCAATGGAAATTTTTTAAATAAAGAATGAAATGGTAATGTAATAACACAAAACGCCGCACTAGCTATAGCCATTTATTTATTTTTTATCATTTTTAATTTTTACACTTTTTATTGAACATAAATTAATATTTTCTAATCAGCTTTTCGCTCGCCTCATCATATTTGACCTTTGTAATGAAAACAGTGCGTCAGTCAACTGACACCAAAATTTGACATAAGTCTTTACACGCTCTGCGTTATCGACATATTGTCAGTTTTTAAGATGTAATGAAAACGCATATGACACAAAATGACGACAATTCATTTGAGTCAGTTTTTGTTGTCAGTTCATATGACATAATGAAAACCAGTCATAAATGTCAAAGTCATGTTTTATTTGATGTATAATTATTTTTTGATTGTTGCCAGCATTTTATGGTTGCATAATTATCATTTTTTTTTCATAGTCAGAATATTTGTTACCACAGTATGGTTACAGCCAATCATGTTATAAAATAGAAGGTGGCAATCATAAAATAGTGAAATATTTACTATAATAATGATGGTAGCGACCATTTTGATGGTTAGACAACCAATAATATGGTTGTGACAACCATACCCTATTGCAACAAGCACAATATAGTAGCAGTGATCATGTTGCAACTATGTTTTTTCTCTGCGTGCAATTTGCTTACTAGAAGAAACTAGTGAGACGAAATGAATAAAAAGACTGCATGTATTAGATCTAACATTAAGAAAATAAATTAAACAATATATATTATTAAAATTATCACACATATAATTGTAATATTTTCTACTAGTGATATTACATATTGATGTAATATACAACATGTTATTGTTTATGGTAACTATTTTTATATCTAGTTTGCTATAATCGAAGGATAAATTGCAAATAAATAAAGATGAGATAAAAAAAATAAATTTATTTATATGTTTGGCTGCAATTTTCACTAGGGGTTACAAAAGATTAAAACTTCATTATCAAATGTTAAATAGTGAAAATTATGTATTGTATTCTATCTCTTGTAGTCCGAAGTAAATTATTTCTATATTAGATAAATATATTAGGATTTTACAAAAAAATCACAGTCAAGTACAGTCAAGTTTATTAACAAAATTTTTTTTAACATTTACAAGTAATAAATCCATATTTAGAGTTTTTAAGACTTTTGTTCTCCCGCGACTCGTAATTTACAATGGGTTAAAATATATAACGAAGCAAAGCCTTGTAAAATTTTTTATAGATTTTAAGCAAATCCCTAGAAAAAAAAATCCAGCAAAACATATTCCATATTTTTGGTATTTTTATAAAGGTTTTAAATGATCAATAAAAAATACTGATATAGGGTTAAGATGTTTTACAAAAAATTATTTATAAAATTTCGATGTAGACATCCGAATACGGAATCAAGCATTTTTCTGAGCTTGATTCCGTTTTTTTTTTTGCTTATTTCACAGTAGAGTATTGTAAACTTTCCCCTGACTAAACCCATATATCTTCAAGCCCTTAGTGCCTTCATCACATTTACTATTGGACTACAAGTAATAAATACACCATTTTCGAGATTAAACATCACCGAATTAATTTTTTCATCTAGTAATCCCTTAAACCCCGTTATTTGGTATTACTTCAAAAAATTACATAAATGGCCCACAAAAACAGGGCAGATATAGGGTTAAAGTGTTTCACACAAAACTGCTCAAGGAATTCATTGGTGATAGTTGCACACAAAATTAGCTCAGAAGAACAAAAAACTGTTTTTTATCTTAATTTATACAGTGTTGGTCAAAACAAAGCAAGTCTTAAACAGCCATTTAACTTGACTGTACTCACACAGCGCCAAACTCTTTCATTTGTCATGGACATCATCCACGTCAAGAAAAAAATAAAAAATATGCAAGACATATTGTTATACATTTTTCATTCAACACCATTTTCGCGATCTAACATCTCGGAATACAGAATTAAGTTCAGGAGTAATTTTATACTGTTTTTTCGTCTAATTTCCTACAGTGTTGGCAAAAAAAAAATTTAAAAAAAAGTTTAAATGGTCATATAAATGGGCTGTACGCATACAGTTTGATGGGAGGAAGCAGGAGTTTAAAATGTCAACCAAATACATTAATTTTGCATGGAAATAATTTTTGGATTTTTTAACATTAACCGACCGCTTTTTATTTTATAAGCTTTACGAGTTTTTTCACCCCTGGCCATAAAAGACATACATGGGCTTTGTTGGCTAATGTGAATTGTTTAATTGTTTTTTTCCCAAGTTAAAAATGTTTGCCCAGCAAAATCATTTTCACATTATCATTAAATTTAATACATATTTGTATTGGCTGAATAATAAATTTAATTATAGGCTTCAATTGTCGTATAATCAATTGTTTTGTGTCATCACAATATTGCCATAAATTAACAATTTGTTTTAATGGATTGTGTAGGTTTTTTTTGTCAATAAACTTCGATTTAAACGTTCGTTGACTTTAAGTCATCTTAACATATGCATTTGTTTTAGGATTTAGTTAATACGATATGTTGTTATTTATTTAAAACATGATTATTGTTTTCTAATTTTATTATTTTAATTAATCTTTAATGTAAAGCACTTTTAATTGTATCCAAATTAAAGCTTATTTATGTCTTTAAAGTACTAATCAGTAAAAAAAGTGTGGGAAATTGTTTAATTAAATGAAGATTTTAAATTATTTTTCAGGGTTGGCAGGCAATACCGTTAAAATACCGTTACCGAAATAATTTAAATCGTTAACACTAACATATTTTTCGGTAAATTAAATTCAGTTATCGCTGAAATACAGTAACCGAAATAGTTAAAAAACCGCTATCCTTAAAATACCGATGCCGAAATAACTAAAATAAATTTTCCCTTAAAATATCGTTACCGTTACCCTTATACTAAATAACTAAAATATCAAAATACTAAAAAACACCCGTAAAATACCGTTACCGAAACAACTAAAATATCATGATATTTTCCCATTGTTGTCATTTAATTCTTCAATTTTTTTTTTTTATTTTATTTCTTCATCATACAAAATCTTTTAAAACTGAATATGCAACATCTAAACTAGTGGACCTATGGGCCCAAATGTGTATGTGATTGTAGACAAGGATTATGGTTTTCAGAACATTAAACTTTGCAATCTTTATTATGGGGCGATTTAAAAAACACTGTACAACAAAATCAAACGTTTTCCAAAATAACAAGGTTTCGACAACATACAACGGTAGAGACGACCAAAAAAATATATACGTCAGAATTTTATGTTAGGGGAGTTAAAAGTTTCCTCCCTTTTGTACACTCCTATGGTGAAGTGGCATAACAAACAATGTGACCCTTACATTTTAGGTATAAAAAGTGTTTAGACGAATTATGAAAAAAATTATGAGGAACATTTTTGTGGAATGGTTTAACTCTCTAATTCCTCAAGTGTGTATTTTTTTATCCTTTTCATAAAAATGTGAGGGAAATACCTTTAAAACTGGGATACAAAGGGTTAAAATGTTCCATAAAAGTATTTACCATAAAATTCTACTATAAGTCACTGAATACACAAAAGTTCAAAATTAAACTTGAATGCCAGAAATAAGTCAAAACGTAAAATGTGTTTAAGGTTAATCTCGTACTTATTCAGAGTTGATGCTAAAATGTACCACAAATCCGTATTGTATTAATAAAATTGCGCCAAGTGTCTGCTTTATTTATTGGCATTTTTAAGAATTCTTGTACACGATTTAAAAGTTTTGGCTTTTGAAGGCTTTCTATGTTGTAGGATGATACTTTCGGCTACTTACAATGAATTTCCAAAGTCAAAAAAAATTGTAATTGTTGTACATGTAATTGTTTCATTTAAAAATAATTACTGTTATAGTTTTTAGAATTAATAATACTCCTTGATCAATTTAATCAATTACAAAATTAATTTAATATAACTGTTTAAGGATTTCCGTGACAAAATAAATTTAAAAAAAAAAAACTTAACCTATTCAGGAGCCATAGTTTACCAATAATTAATTTATTTTTCATAGGAATGCAATTACAATACTATTTAGTTTACTGTTTGTAGTTTAATAAAAAACATTTTCCGTTCCATTTAACTATAAAGGAACATACACTTATTTTTCAAAAAAATATTTGTTTTAACTTTTTTATACATTTGTTCGGAATGATTTACATTTCATATATAGATAAATCATATTTATCAGTTTTATTTATTTTTTTCATATGTTTGAAATTTAGTATAAAACTTATCCACAAAATAGAAATTTGTTGTTTGTTGGTAATTCAAAATTTAAATTTTGTTTACTGTCTGTTTCAAAAAAAAAAAAACAAAAAAATATATTAAAAAAATTCAAATTTGTTTTTTTTTTATTTAAATTGTTTGTTTTTATATACGAAATTACAAGAACATCATAAACACACATACATACACATTCACACAAAATGTGTCTATAGCCATGCACACATTTTTTATATTAAAAAACAAACAATAATTTCAAATAAATCAGTTATTTTTTACCAAATTGGTAGGTAAAATTTTAACATTTATTTTAACCTTAATTGATCATTTGATTTAAATGAAAAGTAACTCGACATGTTTTTAAATAAAATACAGCGCCCCGGTAGGCTAGTTGGTAGCGTACTAGCTTATCAGTGCGGGGTCGTAGGTTCAATTCAATAGGTACAACGAGCGATAGCCTTGGTTGCTAGTGCTCTGCTAGAGTATAAGGATATAATTTGTAATTATATCAGTAATATAAATAAAATAGAAATAAATAAATAAATAAATAAAATATAATTTCTTTCAAATGGTATTTTCTGTTATTTTAACTTACAAACTGTTTTAATTGTGGGTACATTAGTTTCATATTTCACCGATAGGGGCACAGATAAGAGCCAAAATATAATAATAATTATTATTATTATATCAGTTTATTAAGTCAATGGAATATATAAAATTTCCTTACAGGCTAGATATAACATGTATTAATTCGAAGCCATATGTTCAATTCTCCAAAATCTTTTGTTTTTTAATATCTGAAATTCTCTAAAACATTTCAGAGTTTTGAAAAGTTAAATTTTCTACATATTTCTACTTCTTCTAAACCTTAAATCGCAACTCAATTCTCATATGGATTAGTAATTAACCAAATCAAACTGCGTCAAAATTATGTTCTTTAAGAATGTCTGACAATTTCGCAATTCAAAGAAATTTTATTAAAGTTCTACGAATCTATAATCAAAAGTCATTGAACAGTAAAAAAAATATTAATCTGTATTTAAAATTTTTTTTCTAATAGCATTTAAATGATAATTAAATGATTAACAAAAAATCACATTTAAAAACAAGTCAAAAAAATTTTAAAATTCTGAAAAAACAAATAAAGTAATTGAAAATTTTGGGAAAACACGTCATGACAAATGCTTTTTTGTTTTACTAAATTAATATGAATGAGATCAGTTTGACTTTTTTTGTTTTAATTTTATTGAACCCAAAACACAAACAAAAAGAATAACCACAACCAAAGCATTAAAAAGTAAAGAGCAAAATTGAACTGATTAACTACAAGTAAAGCTAAAAACAAGAGAATTTATAAGATTTAATTTCTGCAAAATAATGAGTGCAAAAATAAAATAAGTTAAAACAAAGCAAGAATTTTTATTATGAGAATATTGAATGTTTTTTTAACAAAAGTTAAAATTAAATATAGGTACTAACTTCATACACATGCAAAAATTTTAAGTGAACCAAAAAAAAAATGAGATTTAATATAATGTATTTTGAAAACGCACACACTAACAAATCCGATACTCCTCATATTGATGCTCAAAACTCATCTGCGTAAAATAAGATTCAAAAATTCTTACCAGACCAGAAATTTAATACAAATCAGGGTTTTCATATAAATGCGACTTAACAAGAACGGATACAAACATTCCTGTTGTAGCAATCAAAGCTTAAGGATTAACGAAATATATTAATTTCGCTTACAAATAATTTATAAAAAAAACAAGTGCTTTTAAGAAGAAAAAAATATAAAATTATTAAAAATGAATAAATTTATAGTATTTCTAACAATAGTGGTGAGTTATAGCTATAGGCTTAAAAAAACATTGATCAAATAAAAAATATGTGAAATTTAAAAACTAAACAACACTGTAATATAACACATGACTGTTTACCAAAAATGTATTATAAAATACACATTAATCATACGTCTAGTAGTGCATTATATATGAGAAAATATGAATAAAGTTCAAAAATATAAGAGCTTAAAGTGTTTTGTTAACTGAAAAATTGTAACGGTTTATATTGGAATAAACAATTAAGAGTGAATCATTATACTTGTCAAAAAAAAATTGTGTAATATAAGTGTTGTCCAGAAAAAAAAATAAAATAAAAAAATTGTGAAATTTGTGCAAACGTGCCTTCACTTTTGTTCATATTTTTATATTTTTTTTAACATAAATGAAATTTATTTTACTAAACATACAAAAATTTTTCAAAATGTTGGACCTAAAGGTGCTTCAATATGACATATCACACAAGTGATAGATGTCAAAAAAAAAGTATTTAAAAACCGGCTTTTTCATTTCAGTAATGAAGTCAATCAAGTTTTTCAATTTCTACTTCATCGTAATCCCTTCAGTTGAAAAATAATATAAAATTTCGTTCCTTTTTTACTGTTACTGAAGGATGTTTATTAACTTTATTTATTTCTTTTAAAAATCTTGTCTAATAAAAAAGTACATTTGGTTAAAAAAAAACTAATTTTCCTAAAAAAAAGTACCTTTTTTTAAAAATGCCTTTTCTTAAAAAAGACGTTTTCTTGAAACAGGTCTTTAAAAAAGTACATTTTATTAAAAAGAACCTTTTGGTAAATAGTAGCTTTTATTAACAAAAGTATCATTTATTAAAAAAGTTTTTTTTATTAAAAAAGTAACTTTTATTAAAAAAGGACCTTTTATTAAAAAGGTACCTTTTATCAAAAAAGTACCTTCTATTAAAAAAGTACCTTTTATTCAAAAAGTACATTTTATTCAAAAAGTACCTTTTATTTAAAAAGTACCTTTTATTTAAAAAGTACCTTTTATTTAAAAAGTACCTTTTATTTAAAAAGTACCTTTTATTAAAATGTGCCTTTTATTAAAAAAGTACCTTTTATTAAAAAAGTACCTTTTATTAAAAAAGTACCTTTTATTAAAAAAGTACCTTTTATTAAAAAAGTACCTTTTATTAAAAAAGTACCTTTTATCAAAAAAGTACCTTTTAAAAATTAACTTATAATGAAAAAGTACCTTTTATTACAAAAGTACTTTTTATTAAAAAAGACGCATTTTCCTAAAAAAAGATGATTTTCTTAAAAAAGTCCCTTTTCTGCAAAAGTACATTTTATTAAAAAAGTACCTTTTATTAAAAAAGTACCTTTTATTAAAAAAGTACCTTTTATTAAAAAATTACCTTTTATTAAAAAGTACCTTTTATTAAAAAAGTACCTTTTATTAAAAAAGTACCTTTTATTAAAAAAGTACCTTTTATTAAAAAAGTACCTTTTATTAAAAAAGTACCTTTTATTAAAAAAGTACCTTTTATTAAAAAAGTACCTTTTATTAAAAAAGTACCTTTTATTAAAAAAGTACCTTTTATTAAAAAAGTACCTTTTATTAAAAAAGTACCTTTTATTAAAAAAGTACCTCTTATTAAAAAAGTACCTTTTATTAAAAAAGTACCTTTTATTAAAAAAGTACCTTTTATTAAAAAAGTACCTTTTATTAAAAAAGTACCTTTTATTAATAAAGTACCTTTTTTTAAAAAAGTACCTTTTATTAAAAAAGAACCTTTTATTAAAAAAGTACTTTTTATTAAAAAAGTACCTTTTATTAAAAAAGTACCATTTATTGTAAAGGTTCCATATATTAAAATGATACCTTTTATTAAAAAAGTACCTTTTACTAAAAAACTACCATTTATTGTAAAGGTTCCATATATTAAAAAGATACCATTTATTAAAAATACTTTTTATTATTAAGGTACCTTTTATTAAAAAAGTACCCTTTACTAAAAATAGTACCTTTTATTAAAAAAAAACCTTTTATGAAAAAAGTATATTTTACTAAAAAGGTACCTTTTATTAAAAAAGTACCATATATAAAAAATACCTTTAATTAAAATATATATACTTTTCATTAAAAATGTAAATTTTATTAGAAAGGTGCCTTTTATTAAAAAAAGTAACTAAAGTGCGTAGTCAAGATTAAAAACTCTTGTTGCGTCGAAATTCAAAATTTATATGTTAAGAGAACGTATAATATATACGTATAGAATTGTTTCGAAGAAATATATTGTAAATATATAAACGACTTGTTTGGATGAAAGGTTAAAAAAAGTATACTTGTGCCATTTTGTATAAATAAAGGGTCTGATTTAAAGGAGGTTTTTTTTTAATATAACCGATTTATTTAATTTAACGCATTTTAGCGTTTCTTTTATTATCATTTTAAAATTATTTTAATATCATTTATAACATTTATTATTCACTAAATCACTATTAGCAAAAAATCTTATCAGCTAAAAAAAATCATAACAAAGTAATCGTCAAAAAAAACAACAAAAAACTATATATGTTTCACAAAAATTTCAAGATCAAAAGTGTATCACAGACAAAATACAAAAAAAAAACAAAACAAGAATGATTAACACATAATATTAGTTATATGTATATTTAAAAAAATACTTAAAGAAATCATCATTAATTTAAAAATAAATAAGTTGATGAAATCTTTTCTAAATAAAGAAACGAATCCCCTTATAAAATAAATTAATTAAAATTATTTAAAATAATTACCAAAAAAAACAGAAATATTACAATACAAAACTTCCAAAGTTCTTTAACCCTGTGGCCAAACCTTTGGCCAATTATCAATGATTTTGGTTAAAAGATAACCATTTGAATGAATGATTACCACCACAAAAGTGAAACTAAAACTATAACCAAACACTCCCAGTCTCGGTATTTTTTTTTAACATTATAAACGGTTGAAATTTAAAATAATTATTTAACCTTTATATGGAATTCGCTGATGTAGGGACAGACTTGCAGATATTTTAAACTATTTTTGCTGTGCCATAATTAATCACAGCTATGCCAGATATTTAAAAAAAAAAGTATAACTTTGTAACTTGTTTTAAATAGATCTAAAAACATGACTGCTACTTCATTTTTATTAAACTTGAAAAGAAGAAACATAAAAAATTTTTTTTGTTAACATAAAAATTTAAATTAATTATGCAAACACACCCTTATGGATTTATTATATTGAAAGAGCTTTTTTAAGTAAAAAGTTAAAAACTTATTGGATTTTAAAAGATTTTTAATTAATTTTTAATTTAAATTTTATTATATTTTTTATTTTTTATTTATTTTTATTATTTTTTTTTTCATTTCAGGCTGGCGTTGCTTTGTGCAATGCTGCCCCTGTTCCACAAAACGATGGCAAGTATCATCCGCAAAATGATGGCAAATATCATCCTAATTCCCAGAATGAAGGTATTTCGTTAAGAAATTATTTAATTTCGAAATTAATGCTTTTGTTGTGCTTATTGTAGTGAAAATTGTTTAAGATCAGCATGCATGAGATATTTGCTTAAATTCGAAAATTTGCAATAATGACCAATACAAAGAGTTTTATATTTGCCAAGATTATTCTGGAAGTTCCAGAATTTCTAATATTGCATTTGAAATGTTTTAAAAGCAACATGTACTAACAAAAAATCTAATACAGTTCTTTAATCATCAAAGAGAAAATAAAACTTTTTATAGTTTAAATAAAGTTTTTTGCAAATTGAATAGTTATATAATGGAATGGGTTACAGAACTCAATTACTATTAATGTTAATTAAATAAAAATTTTTGCTGAACAGTCACACTGAAAAAATTGTTTTCTAGATATTTTTACTTGAAGCTTGAATTACGTTTTATTTTTTCTTTGAGACAATATTTGATCAAAAACATAACCGTATTTACTAACTACTTTTATTAAAAAATCGTTAACTTTAACTCTCTTTTGAAGATCTATGATGTAATTATGAATAAGCCAAATTTGATTTTACAAAATATTCTACTTCGAACCTACTAAAGTACCTTTTATTAAAAAAATACCCTTTATTAAAAAGTACCTTTTATTAAAAAAAGTACCTTTTATTAAAAAAAGTATCTTTTATTAAAAAAAGTACCTTTTATTTAAAAAAGTACTTTCTATTAAAAAGTACCTTTTATTAAAAAAAAGTATCTTTTATTAAAAAAAAGTACCTTTTATTTAAAAAAGTACTTTCTATTAAAAAGTACCTTTTATTTAAAAAAGTACTTTCTATTAAAAAGTACCTTTTATTAAAAAGTACCTTTAATTAAAAAGTACCTCTTATTAAAAAGTACCTTTTATTAAAAAGTACCTTTTATTAAAAAGTACCTTTTATTAAAAAGTACCTTTTATTAAAAAGTACCTTTTATTAAAAAGTACCTTTTATTAAAAAGTACCTTTTATTAAAAAGTACCTTTTATTAAAAAGTACCTTTTATCAAAAAGTACCTTTTATTAAAAAGTACCTTTTATTAAAAAGGACCTTTTATTAAAAAGTACCTTTTATTAAAAAGTACCTTTTATTAAAAAGTACCTTTTATTAAAAAGTACCTTTTATTAAAAAGTACCTTTTATTAAAAAGTACCTTTTTTTTAAAAGTACCTTTTATTAAAAAGTACCTTTTATTTAAAAATACCTTTTATTAAAAAGTACCTTTTATTATAGTACCTTTTATTAAAAAGTACCTTTTATTAAAAAGTATCTTTTATTAAAAAATACGTCTTATTAAAAAGAACCTTTTATTGAAAAGTATCTTTTATTAAAAAGTACCTTTTATTAAAAGTAACTTTGATTAAAAATTACCTTTTATTTAAGTACCTTTTAAAAAAGTACCTTTTATTACAAAAAGTACATTTTATTTAAAAAGCAACTTTTATTAAAAAAGTACCTTTTATATATTATTCTAACATAATATTTTTTTGAAAAAGTTCCTTCTAATGAAAATTACCTTTCATTAAAACAGTACATACATTTTGCTAACAATGTAGGTTCTATTAAAAAAGTACTTTATATGTTATTAACAAGTTTATATTAAAAAGTTTTTTAGATTAAAATGTTCCGAATAATTTTTATATGCGCTTATTTTAATTATTAGTTCCTTCTTAAAAAAAGTTAATAATTTTTTTATTTTTTTTTTTGTGTTTTGTGTACGTTTTTGATTGTGACGTTTAATGTTTTTGATTTTTTTCCTTAATACTTTGAACACTTTTTATAAAATTTATATCTTTTATAGGACATCAATACGGTTATACAGATGCTGCTGGTAAACATAATTTTTTTTTATAAAAACTTTTCATAATTCATAAAAAATTTAGCAGATTTAACCATAAAATTCAAGATATACACTTCATACTCATATTACAACTAAAAATATAATTTTAACTGCAGTATTTTATAGAAAATTAATTTTTTTTCTTGTTACATTTACAAAGCCTGACGTAATTTTTAAAATTTCACAATTTGGAGTTTTTTTAACCAAATTTTATTCATTAAACTTGTTCACAAGACAGAAATTGTCAAAGATTTTCATAGACGTGTTATTGATGATTCATTTTGGTATACTTACTAAATTTAAAATTTTAACAAAATAAGTTTGAGTGCTTTAACATTAAAATAAATAACATTTAAAAAATAAACCCTTAAAACATTTCATTAATATTTAAAGAAAAACCTGAAGCTTTCATTTAGAAATACATATTTTACTCTCATTTTCATAAAGTCCCATTTGCTACCAACTGAAACTTTAACCGACACATTTGTTGTTGAATCCCATAGAATATTTAAATTTAACTGTTAGTTAAAATTAAATGGAATATTTAGTAATCGGGTCTAAATAACACTGTGCAAGTTATTAAATCCAACAAGCGGGGCACTTGGTGGGTTAATATAAATTGAGTACGCTGAATCCAATATTGGATGCCGTTTTTTTGGATTAGGGCATACAAAAATATACATTTGATGCGATCTTTTTAATTTTTATACCAACAATTTTTACTTAGGTTTCTTGTTGTTCTGCCTAGCCACTTTGTTTTTTAAATGATAAAAATTGTTGCAAGCATAATTATCAAATTCAAATATCTCTTTTCTAAACCAGAAAACATGTAAGCATCACTGGATTCAGCATACTCAAGCTTTTTTTCACCGAGTGCCCCATTTGCTTCAATAAAAGTCTAATAATTCGGGCTTATTGTAATATTAATTTATTCTTATCGCAGGAGTTTATCATCATATGCCACAGCCATATATGCATGTCCATGACAATCGAGAATTGGGCAAATATGTTCATATACCTAATCCCTATGATGGCGGCTATGGACCATATGCTGGATTAAATAATCCTTATAAACATGATGCTAGGCCCTATGTACATGACGTCAAACCTTATGAGTAAGTAAAAAATTTTACAATTCCACAAATCACTGAATATTAGCGATAGTCTTAAGACCAAAAGAATTTACGAATTTTTTTTAGTAAAATCTGCTCGATCATAGTTATTTTTATGAATCCGCGTGAAAAGTGTAATACTATGGGAATAATAATAAATATTTGACTTATTTTGTATTGAATGACATTTGCTTTAGTAAAAAAAGTAATTTCTCAGCATAGTCTTCTTTTAGCTCAATACACTTCAAAGTATTTTACCGATTTTGAACGTTAGTGTTTACAGAAAATTGGAAGCAAACGCGACACCCATCTTGTGGACAACTTTGTTAGACCCAACTATGCATTTAAAATCGAGATCGTAGAGCAATGTGATGTGCATATGGCATCAATAATTTCGCGCAGTTTATCTTACCGATCTGCCAACACTATATCGTGAACTTTTTCAACATTTTGGGCCGCCCAGAACATTTGATGTCACTAATAAACATATTGGAAATTTAAGGAAATAGTTCCAAGCTAAACTCACCGATTTGTATGAATATTGGGCAATCGATACAGAAAAGTGTTTTTTGGGTCAAATGACAAAAATAAAAACTACAAACCTATTGATATTTTAGACTCATTAGTTCTAGACATTGGGATATGTCAGCAACAGACCAATCTTAAAATTCTTTCCTTTAGCACAAATCGAAATTTAATAAAAATCGAAGAGTTTAGACACCTACACCGCTATCTGGTCAGGGTATAATGTGCTGGTGTTTTCAGCTACCTTAAGGAAAACCGATCAACTCAGAGTTGATTTGAGTTGATTTAACGATGTCAGTCCATCTTTTTGTAATCAAACTACATTTTGCAAATATGAAAATATTTGGATGAAATTAACCACATAGCTTTCTATTGACTTAATGAATCGGTACATATTCAGACCCATCTCCCAAAGATTTGACTTTTCTCAATATGGCTTAAAGTAGTATTAAGACATAAGAGAGCCGTAGATATCTGCTTGAAATTCGGGTTGTTCAAGCCTCCCAATTTAAAGATAATCGGACCAAAGCTTGACCTAGCTACCCAACTTCCCGGTATTTGCCTAAATAAAAACTTTCAGCAATTTCTTTCTGATTTATCTCTATATTTTCCTCCAAGAAAGATAATGAGGACCCTTCCCTTTATTTTGGACAGCTTCCCGAAAGTTGTCCTAAATAATAGGTTATCATATAGTCCATATGAACGACTTCAATATTTTTACATTTAATTTTGTATTACCAATGAATATTAAAAAACAGATTTATTACTCTTAGGGTTGAATTTATTAAACAAAATCTTATAATTCCAAACAAAATTGCAACACCTTCATTGTTAATTGATTTTGATATTTTCTCTTTTTCATTTTTATTCTTAGTCACAGTTTATACACAGTAAGTAATGCTGATTTTAAAGTGCCTGAAATACAATTGGATTATGGGTTTCCCGATCATAAAGCACAAATAAATCACGAAGAATCCGCCACATTAAAATATCAGTAATGAAAATTCCAAAAAAATGCATGACTTACAACACATACTTTATACAACCCCAATACATTCACAAACAAATATGTCATCTAATCATTTTTACATCAATAGTTATTTAAGAAAACACATTTTCATAATTTATCAAAAAAAAACTGAAATTTTATAATCAAATTTTACCTCAAAAACAAAGCCTTCGATGAAGTCACCTAAAACCTGCTGATGTTAATAAATTATAAAATTTACAAAACACAAAAATTATATTAATACATACATATTAATCATGAATTCAAAGTATACATATGTAAAACTGCTATAACATTTTCCAGCTGGCACAGGCTTATAATCCTTGCATGCCCAAATATCCTAATATTCTTGCTAGCATGCCGATTCCCTTATACCTCCTGCACCTATTGAAATATTATTGAAATATTTCTTTTCTTTGGTTTTTGTTTTTTTTTTTTTTTTTGGTGTTTTATCTTAAAACAAAATTCATATACTCAAAAAACACTTTACTCCTCTCCCAAACAAAAAAAAAATCCCCCCCTATTCAGAGCACAACAACAAAGAAACCTACTACCACAACAACAACTACCACCACAACTACCACAACCACCCCACGTAGTATACTTTTCAATTATGATGATGAGGGACGTAATAAGATCTTACATCAAGAAGATGCACGTAAAAAAGATAAATATGATCATTCGTAAGTACAGGCATTGAAAAAATATTTTCCATAAATAATATTCTCCTTTGATTTTTGCTTACTCTCTCTCCGCCGCTCTGTATAGATTTTTAACTGAGAATGGTATTTATGGCGAAGAGCAAGCAAAATTACATGCTACCGGTGGTACTCATGCTAAAGGTTATTATGAATATACCGGTGATGATGGTAAATTATATCGCGTCAATTATAAGAGTACCAATGAAGGTTTTGTACCCGAAGGTGATCATATACACCCAATACCCGAAGCTATTGCTCGTGCTCTTAAATATGTTGATGAAAAACGTAAAGCTAATGGTGAAAAGCCCATTTTCGATGAACGTGGTTTCCGTATTGATCATTTGAGCAAGGATACCGTTAAGTCTATTAAATCTCTACATATTGAAAATATGCCTAAAGATATTGCTGCGCAAATACATGAATTACAAATGGAAATGGAGGCTTTATATGATCAAGATGGCGAAGAATTACATTTAGTTTAATTATTAATTTCCAAGAATTTAATTATTATTTAAGTTTATTGCAAGAGAGAATTATTTCTTCACAAGCTAAGAAAGCCGTAAATTTTAATTCATAAATTCATTTCAAGTCATTAATAAAGAAAAATCATTTCAACTCCTAATCCTTACAAATAAGAATCCCCATTATGACATTATCCCATTATCCTTATAACTCCTAAACCAAAATTTTTGTTATTAATCCTTAAATCACTTCATAAAGTCATTCATTAAAAGTCATAATTACTTGCCATGTGTTAAAACAACGAGCTAAATAATTTAAAAAAAATTAAATATGAATGATTGTTGTCACGTCTAGTTATTAGTTATTTATCGAAATAAAGCTAAAATTGTTAAGTTTTAACTTATTTAATAATATGTGTTGAAAAAATAAAAAGAAATTAGAAAAAAAAAACTAAAAAAAAATATTTTTATAATAAAAATAAAATGCTTCCATAAAAATACAATTGTTCTTATTTATTTATAAATTTTCAACGACAGAGAATACACAGCTATTGCTATAGTGATTCCAAACGTACTTTCTGAGAACCCGTTTTATTGGGAATAACAAATTGTTGCAATTAAAGCACAATATTAATTGGGACCTTGAATTAATAATGAGAATTTCACACAAGAATCCGACACTAGTATATGAACCAAGATTCTAGTTTCTAGTGTCGTGCCGCTAAAATCGATTGCGAATGGATGTCTTTGGCAGCTTACGTCATTTAGTTGAAACGAATTTTCCACCAAATAAAGTTTTTTTGCGAAAAGTGCGGTCGTGGGTTATGCACTCTCGGAACAGTCGAAAGTGGTTTGGTCGCTTTAAAAGAAGTGATTTTGAGCTCAAAGACAAGGATCGGTTGGGTCAACCCAAAAAGTTTGAAAAAGTAGTATTAGAATTATTGATCTATGTGTGGCAAGGTTTTGAGATTGGATAAGTAAAAAATCACTTATCCAATCATTGAGAGTGGACAAGTCGACAATCAGCAAACGCCTAAAAACCATGGAATTGATTTAAAATCAAGGAAACTGGTGTCATACGAGTTGAAGCCGCGTGACGTCGAAGTAGATTTTTAGCTTGTCTCGAACGCAAAAAAATAAAAGGATTTTCGCAACGCATTGAAACTGGTGATGAAAAGCGCAAAATGTCATGGATTTTACCCAGACAGCCATCAACATACTTCGCAAAGCCGAAAATCCATGACATGAAACTTATTTGGTGAGACCAGCGAAGCGTGTTATACTACGAGCTGCTTAAACCGTATGAAACGATCACGAGGAAGCGTTATTGAAATCTACTCACCGCGCACTGAAGCAAAAACGGCCGCATACAAAGAAAGGCATCACAAAGTGATTTTGCAGCATGAAATGGGAAGTCCTTCTTCCGATTCCTACTAGTTCCGGTCGATGACACATGGCCTGTCCCAACAGAAGTTCACTTCATATGTACTATGCAAAAAATGGATTGATGATTGGATTGCCATAAAAGACGAGCTGGTATCCGATAATTGCCAGAAAGTTGGGGAAAAAGTAAATATAGTAAAATAATTTGTAACCATTCTTGTACAATAAATCCGTAAATTTTAAAGAGAAAAAACGCTCAATATCATAAATTCTGATGCCTGAATTTTAAGAAAATATGTTCATTGTGACAACCGAATTTCGTCTCAACTGAATATTTTGGTTGCACCAATCGAATTATTTAGTTGTTCCAACTAAATATTTTCCTAATACAATTGAAATATTTGGTTTCAGCCGAAATTCTGTCGCATTAACCGAATAAGGGTTGCGACAAGCAACTATATCGGTGGCTCTAACCACACCATTTGTTTGGCAAAACATTTGTTTGCCAAAATCAATCTTTTTAGCTGTGTAATCACCATATAAACTCGTTTAAAGAAAACAGATTCATTAGGATCTAAATTTCTTGCCAACTGAATAATTTGGTTGAAACAACCAAATTATTGGTTGCAACAACCAACTTATTTGGTTGTCGCCATCAAATCTATTCCCGTGGTTCAACTGAAATTCTGTTGCATTAATAGAACGTATGTTGGCTGCAACCGATCCATGCAGTTGGCGAAATAATTGGTCATCACAATGAAATACTTTTCTTTTTGCATCGTCAAAGCATTGGATTAAATAAACTTCAGGCCGCAAATGTGAAATAATTTGTATGGTACATTATAATTTGTATGGTACTTAATATGGTACATAAGATTCCAATGGCCCAAGAATGAATACTATTGAATTTGTTTCGAAATAGGTCCAAATTCAGAACTACCTTCCATAGAAACGTTCTTTTTGAATTGGGCTTAAATACAAAAGTCGGTGGTGTGTAATAAAGCCATAGGAAATAAAGCCGTATAAAAATAAAGCCATATGACCTTATTTCACACAGCATTGAGAAATAATGCCATATGGCTTTATTTCTAACGGAGAAGTGAAATAAAGCCGTTTTGGCATTATTGCACCTTTGATAATTTTCTGTGCAATATTTTTGTAGTGTATTTGATTTCTTTTAATTACAAAAAAAAGTACAATAAGTTCAGTTAACAAATGGAAATGTGAATCTATTTTTTTTTTTTAAATTAACAAAATATTAATGTGCATGCCATCCTTGATAATGGCTACGACAAATTGGGCACAACGCTTGGGAAGAAAAACGTGCTCATATAAACTAACGGTTCTTCATGCATATCCAGTCGCCAGAAAAAAATGGTTCAATATCTTGAAGAGCAGCAATGAAAATGCAATACGGTGCGTAATTGCAGCGCCGGCCCCCTTCCAACGCCTAAACGCCATACCTTTTCAACGCTTGACAATAACAACTCATTCTTTTGGCAATACATATATTACTATTACAATTAATTGCATTTTACACTTGTATGGCATTATTTCCACTTCAATTGATAAACGCATATGACTTTATTTCACTCCTTCTGTGGAAATAAAGCCATATGGCATTATTTCCCAATGCGGTGTGAAATAAGGTCGTATGGCTTTATTGCATATGGATTTATTACACGGCACACAAAAGTCATATATCAACTTTATATCGACCGCTTCCCGAAATTTTACGCAAATTATACTAGATGTAGGGTAACACATAATCGGCATGCCCGACGTAATTCTTCTTACCAGTTTTCAAACGAAAAAATATTAATTTGTTAAAGAATTCAATTTAAACTTATTTTGCTGGGAACCGCTTATATTTGATCATACATGGGCATATGTGACCATACATGACCGTGCATGAACTCATGTTAAATTTTAGGGACATACATTGTTAATATGTGGTGACACATAATTATATATGAACCTATACGGCCATATATTCTCAAATTACGGTCTTATATGCCCATGTAGAATCATGTATATTCATAAATATTTCGATTTTGACATAGGTTATTAAAAAACTAAAAATTAAAATGACGGACTATTTTTTTTTATATGAAAATGTAAATTATATTTAATGAATTGTTAGTGTTTTTAATTTCTAGTGTAATTTCAATTGTTTTTAAATACGTTTGCAGCAGGCTTTAGCCACAAAATATTTTAAGTGTATTTAAGTTAAATTTGGCTGAATTCAAATATGTAACATTCTGTTTTGCCAATATCAAAAGAAATATTTATTTGCAAAAATTTCAGGAGAGTAGATTTTAATTCGTATCAAAAAAAAAAATTAATTAGCTTTGAAATTTAAACCTTTTTTGTAATTCTTTTCGTCTACTAATATTCAGCAACATTTTTTACGATTTTAGCGGGATAAATTGCTATTTCAAATATAAATAAAATTTGTTTTACTTAATAGTTATGTTTTTGCTAATCTTATCTTATAACATAAAGATTTAGAAAAAATCTGCAAATTTCTGTTTTTTACTAATTTTTAAAGATTTTAGCAAAATTTTTTATTTTTCAATGAGTGAAATATGTCAGAGACCAATATTGATTTCGTTAATTTTAATAACCTTATTAAATATAATATTGAAAATATTAATTGTATTTTATAACTTGCACACTTTTTATTATTAAATTTTTGAATATTAAAATTTTATTCAAGATTTTATAGTTCAATGCTCCAATACAGGTTTCAATTTAATTGCATTTTGTATATGAATCTTAGGCAATTATCATCACATGTATTTAATTAAAATATATGTGAAATATTTAATATTTGCTATAATAATAAAATAATAAACATATTCTTATAATTCCCAGTTTTAGCACCATCAGTCGGTATGTATAAATAAACATTTGTGATGTTAAAAATATTTAAAAATTATTCTTAAAATTACTTTTGGTCCTAATAAAATATAATTTTTAATGATCGTTTGATTTATGTAACACACACATTTTATGACTCAATCGTAAAAAAGAGAAATATTTGATTCCTGGAATTAAAAAAAAAAAATATTTCATAACTTCAAAATTGTCCCAGACAAAGAATAGTTTTTTTTTTCACACATTGTTCTATGATTAAACATCTAGATAACATGTTAACATTTTAAATCTTCTTAACAAATCCCATAATACAAGTATGCTTGTGATTATTAATACTATAGAAAGATGACCATGAAAGCTTTTATAAAGAGATTAAAAATTCTGATCTTAAAACATCTGTTTTGTACTAAAATTTGTGTTTTTTTTTATTATCAAAATAGCTGGGATTATGTTTATTCCTCATTTTGTAAATATTAATATTTTTATAAATACAGAGTAGGAGCTGTGTCCCTGACAGCTTAAGTGTTATCATGTTAAAGCAAAACTTTTTCCAAAAAAAAACAACAAATTATAAATTTTATTTTGTGAAATTATTAATTTAGAATTTACAAAAAAGCAGATGTCGCGTTACAATTCACTGTTTGATGAAACACAAAAAAGAATGTTATTGATATTTGTATAAACAAATCACTAAATTTTACTTCTCTAAGCAGATTTCATAAAAATGCAAGATAATTGAATAATAATATATGTATTTGTAATTAACATTTTTATTAATGTTTCAACTTAATAATATTTAATAAATTTTTGGTTGAAACACTAGTTTCGACTACCCATCTAAAAACGTAATTTCTTTCTAAAAAAAATGCACCTGGTTGGTTCAAATGTCAGCTCACTTCTTCGTTAACATCAATTAGAGTCAAAAAGCGACTACATTTTGAAAAATCATCCGTAGATAACTAATATCCGGAGATCTTAACCCAATCAAAAAGTTTGAGATAACAGATAATATCACTCAATTACACATCCAATATTACCATCAGGTCGTCTAGTATAAAATCACCCAAAGTTCTTTGCCAGATACCCTGCACTACAATCACAGAGGAGAGCAATCGCAGAGGAGATGACCTACAGTATTCCTCTTACCTGAGGGTCAATTCTCGTTCTGTGATAATGTGAAGTGAAAAAAAAACTTTTCATTTTCGTTTTCATAAGCACTTTTCACTCGAACTTTTCACAAATACATAAATTGCGATTCTCATATGTATTATGAAAAAAATGTTTCATTCGCACTGTACCCATGAAACTTTTGTAACTGTGTTATCCAAAATTTAAAGCAAATGTCAAAACAGAGAAAAACGTAAACAAAAGTGAATTAAGTTCGTAAAATTTATTTTGAATAATTATATAAAAATATCTGGATTAATTGTATTATTGGATATTACTCAAAGAATTCCGGATGAACAAAGGTAAGACAATGATGTTACAAGCATTTCATTGCAGTAAATAATTTAATAATTTATAGGAATTTTTTGAGAGTGCTGAGACGCATATTTCGTGCTGACCACAATCCATTCGAGATGACAACCGACAAGTACTTCATGGATTTATATCGGCTTACTTCAAGTGAACTATATTTGGCGCGCGTATGAAGTCTAATATTGCTTAAAGAAAAAAAATTTCATAAAGAATATAATAAATAAAATATAAATAAATATGCCATACTTTTGCCATTTTTCACTGTCCTTTTGGGTTCCACTAAAACTGTTAAGGCTCGCCACCAATTTGTTACACTTTTCGTCTCTAAATTTGGCACCATCTGCAGTTACAAATCTGTAAATATGGGATTAATAATAGTGTGATTATGGTTATTAAGCTGATTACTTATCGTTTGCAATGTCCACATGCTTTTCTTAATAATTAATTAAATACTCCTTTTGGCTTTCGCTGGCACGCTTTCCTCTTACAATCTTCTCCATGTTTATTTCACTTATAAATAGTCTGTGTAAACAAGTTTTTCATATGAAAATATTTTGACAGTTGTTTACACTGTTACACAAAACAAGAATCGCCAGTGCTGTGCAACCGTGAAAAAAATCTTGTTTCGTTCCACTTTTTTTTCATATGAAAACGTTTTGATATTTCTTTACATTTTTTCACAGAACGCGAATCAAAAGTACTATGAAAACGTGAAAAAACTTTTCATTTCACCGTTTCACAGAACGAGAGTTGACCCTCTGGTATGCAAATCGTGCACCCACCTTAGTATGTTGTTGTTTCTGCCGACAGCACGGCTATCAGTTTCGAAACATTACTTCTACTCCTACAAAGCGAGATGGGACCACGTGGGCCCTGAGGCCCCACAAGCGTCAAGTCTACGTCATTTGTAACTCGCCTTTCGGAGATATTAGCGACCTACATCACTGTGGAGACATTTAAGACAGACCCTATTTTTTCTAACTCGTCTGCCCGTTCATTACCGTAAAAGTTCCTGTGGCTGGGGTCCCATAACAGCGTAAATAGAGATTGGTAACTTAATTAGGCAGTTTTTCTTCTAACCCGGGTCTATCGAAGTCTCTCGCAGGGAAAAGTAGTCAGACTGTAGCCTAGGCTGCGAAGAATGGGAGAATGAGATGTCCGTACACTCATAATATATTTTTAGACTGTAGTTTATTTAAAAAGTAAAACGTAGAGTTTGTTTTTAAATGAAGAATCAATTTCTTTATAAAAAATATAAAAAATAGAAATTCAAATAATTTATTTTCTTTTTGAAATTTTCTATCAAAATAGTTTGTTTAAATAAATTTATTTCAGTACAAATTACAAGAAATTTTTAACATATACTACAAAGCATAGCTGTTAATTTTGGATTACGATTAGTAATCAATTAGATTACATTTTAAAAATAATTTAATTGATTATATAATTCTCTTTTGAAATATTTCTGATTACTAATTGATTACGATTACAAATAATCTCAAATTAATCAAGATTACTTGCGATTACGATAAAATAATCAAAAGTAATCAAAAAGTAATCTGATTACTTTCAAAGATTATTTTTGATTATTTTAGATTATTTTCCAAAAAACAATAAAATAAAATGTCGTTCTCGTCGGGATTTGAACCTTGGACGCCGAATTTCATTGGTGATTAAAATAGTATTTGTTACATTTAGAAAATATGAAGGTACAGAGCAGTCTGTTATGTTCGTTTCTGAATATAAAAAAGTAACATCTTAAAAGGGCTAGTGCAACATTTTTGAAATGGAACACTTTTTTAGAAACAAAAACGCCATAAAATTGAATACAGGTTGAATTTCATGTCAACAAAAGTGTTCGTGACTACATTTGTTCAAGAAAAAGACAAAATGACTTTGGAAATAATCAAATATATTCCCAAAGTAATCTTTAAAAGTAGTCGAATTATTTTTTAATTACTTTTGATTCTTTTTGATTATTTTGTCGTAATCATTAGTAATCCTGATTATTTTTGGATTATTTGTAATCGTAATCAATTAGTAATCATGCTAAACTAAATATAATCGTAATTTAATCATTACTTCACCTTTCGAAAAAAAGTAATCTAATTACTAATTATTATGATTAGTAATCATTACTTAACAGCTATGCTACAAAGGATAGAAAATAAAAAATATATACCGCTGATTTGAATTATTTTTCAGATCGATAATCGAAAGCTATCCCTGGTTTTAATGCAGAGCTTGATAATTCATTTTATTTCATATTATTAATTTTATAAATCTATGAATAAATTAAAATCACTTCATATCAATGATTCAATATTGACTCGATTGAATAATTTGTTTTGTGATTCTGTTCGGGAACGATTTTTGTTTATTTAATTAGTTTAAATTTAATCAATTTAATTGATTCTAAGATAATAATCAACATATATCAAATTGATTCTCTGAATTTAATATTAATTGTATAAAGTAGAAAATTATTGAAACAATGAACAGAATTTTGCAAATAGATTCATTAAAAATTTAATAAGATTTAAAAATTAAATCAAGGAATCATGAAATTTGAAAAATTTGATTATTTAACAATTTGTAATTCAACTTTGAAAAATGGGAACATGGAATAAACTTTTTTTTGCAACACTGCGGATACGCATGCACCAGTTTTGCTATTGAAACCTCAAAATCATATGAATAGAAATTTTCATATGTACATGCAAAGAAAAAACATGGTTGGGGCAATCATATTCGAAGAGCATCATATATTTTTGGGTTTATAGTTGTGCCAATCATAGTCGTACTATCATACTATGATAATAAAATAACCGTATTTTTACCATAACATGGTCCCTACAATTATATTATGATTCAAAAATTACCACATTATGGTCCTCAATAAACATGTTATATTGAATTTATCGCACGTAATCATAGTATGCTCAAAACATGGTCCCTACAACTACATTATGATTCCTGGATAATCATTATATGATCCATAACCTAAGAAAATTTCTTAAATGAAAAGTTCTTAGAAACTATGAAAAAACTCTTTGAATTTAAGAATATTTCCTTTAGAAATATTTGTTGTAAAAAATTGATATTTAGGACTTTTTGAAGAGAAATTGTTAAAAAAAAATTCATAGATTCTAAGAACTTTTCTTTTAAAAAAACTTTGATTCTCTGGACTTTTTAAGACCTTTTTTTAAATTCGAATGACTTTTTTAATAAAAAAATCTTGGATTTTTTTAGAAATTTTTCTTTAGAATCTACGAATATTTCTACTAGAAAAAGTTCTTCGAATCTGAGTATTTTCTTCAGAATCTATGAATTTTTGTTTCAAAATATCTATGTTTATTTAGAATATATGAACTTTTATCTAAGAAACAGATTGGAGAATCTGAGAATTTTCGTTAAAGAAAAAGTCCATAGAATCTAAAAATGTTTTTACCAGATAAATTTATAAATATCTATTTATGTGTAAGAAACCCTTTCGTAAAAAAAGGCATGGGTTCTACAGACTTTTTCTTATAAAAATATTTTATTAATATTTTGAGAACTTTTTACAAAAAATTAATTGATAAACATAATTTTTTTTTTTAATTCTAATTTTTTTTATTGAAAAGAAATAAAAAATATAAAATCTTTCAATATAATCTTTTTGACAATGAAGTGATCAGTGTAAATAATATTTTATGTTTAAGAAATTTTCGAAAAACCCCTTTAAAAAAATATTCTAAAGTTAAAAAAATTAACTGGATCTTAATGGGTCAATTGATGAAATGTTTTAATGACATGTGAAAGGTATTTTCTACACATCTAATATTTATCCAGTTTTAGTAAATAATATATGATTGTTTTTTCAGACATTTTGTAGTAAAAACAAACTGACTGAAGTGATAAAATTTTTGTTTTTATGAAAACAATATTATGACTGTTAATATCAAATTCATGTTTTGTTTGATGTATAATTATTAATTGATTGTTGCCTGCATTTTATCGTTGCGTAATTATCATATTTTTTTCATAGTCAGAATTTTTGTTACCACAGTATGGTTACATCCAATCATAATATAAAATAGAAGGTGACAATCATAAAATAGTAAAATATTTACTAAATAATGACCATGTTGATGGTTAGAAAACTTGGTTGTGACAACCATACCCGATTGCAGCAAGCACAATATAATAGCAGTGATCATATTGCAACCATGGTTTTTTCTGCGTGTATATTTGTTAAAAAAAAAATATTGTAAATTTGATTAAAATTTTAATTGATTTGAATCTGCAATATTAATCAAAATTTTTTTTAACATTTTAATAGATTTTATGCTGGAATTTTAATTAGAAATTTTATTAAAATTTGTATTAAAAATGTTGAAGATTTTTGATAAAAGATTTAAATGATATGATTAAAAAAATAATTGAAAATTTCAATTAATTTTAACAAAAAAATAATAATTGATACAACCAATTCTTTTGCTGGTACAAATTCAATTAAAGTTTTAATTGTATTTACAAAAATGTTAATTAAAACTCCATTTTAGTTTTTTCAATATTTATTAAAAACAAAAACAATATTTTGGATGATGATTCGGTTAATTTGATGTATTTTATTTTTATAATTAAATTTAACTATTCTGACATTGCTTTGGTTAAATTGGTATACTTTATTTTTATATTTAAATTTAACTATTCTGATAAAGAACTTTAAGAACATACAATTAAAAATTTTAATTACGATACAATTTTGGTAATTGCTGTAATATTTCAACCAATTTATTTTCTGTATCATCACTTTTCATTCCTCTTTTTCATTCTAACCTAACATTAGCCTACCGCTTAACCATCTGTCTGGTAGTTTCCGTCCACCATAAGCCCTAAGTGAGTATTGGGCGTAAGATCGCCGTGTTGAACTTGGGACTAATTAATTGATTGGACTAATTAGCATTTTATTGATATCATTGATAATGACAATGATTTTTATTGTTTGATTTCATTAATTAATGGTAATGCTTTTTCAATTCAATTGCAATTTATAATTAATCAATTAAAAATAAATTATTGTTAATGACAGATAAGCTTTATAAAAATTGTTAAAATGGAAAAAAATTTCTGAAATCAGTAAAATGCTCTCTCGGGCTCGTGATTATTTGAAAAAATAAGGAACGAAATGGAGAACGGGTGAGATTGGAACACAAAGCATTGCGAATGAAATGAATTAAAATGGGAAAAAAAATTTGTATTATCGGAGTTTTTTTAATTTGCATTACCATATAAATTAATAAAAAAAAATATCACCCTACATATGGCTGTTAAAAAATAAAAATTCCATAGAAATCTTCGCGGATCACTGACTATGTCGAGCTTTACAAAACTTTGTTTCGTTTTGCGCTATTTCGGTTCGAAAAAATGTTTGCTCCTTTATTGTATTAATATATTGCGATAATAAAATTAGGCCAGGTGCGAAAGAGATCTCGAGGGATCAGCAATTGTAATTAGTTTTTGAGACATTAGTTCGATTTCGTTAGCATTTGCTAATTAATTTCAATGTTAATGAAAAACTCCCAAGCATGGAAGGTGTTCATCCACAATACCATTTCTGGACCCCATACTGAACCAAACATTTTCCTGCATTAGTAAAAAGTAATCGTTTCCTTTCTAACCCTGTTCTCCATGAGAGTTTTGTATAAATTTAGGCAACTAGTTATTCTAAGTATGTCAAAAATATCAGTTTCTGAAGTATCTCAAACTTAATATCAAATTATCTCAATCTCGATTTTTGCTGGGTAATAACCTTTAGCATTAATTACTTGCAGCATCATTGGAAACGTTTGTATAACCGGTTACAATGAATACAATTTTTTTTACGATTAAAAATGTATTGCCTATATGTAGGCTTTAATTATAAAGCTTTGTATAAAAAATATTTAATAAAATTTATAAACTATATTTGTACTAAATTAAGCTTTAAATATATTCACAGTGTGGATTAAAATAGTTTTACATTAACAACATAGATAACACTATATAGAATGTAGAAATTTTATTTAAACAAAAATCTTTAATAATACGTGTACAATACTTTTCGCTTAAAGTCACAACTCTTGCAGTTGCACCCAAAGTGTGGATTATGTTACTATTAACCCAATATTTTTAAATTCCATTCCATGGCAAGTAGTTAAGTTACTTGGGATAGTCAAAAAATACTATGACTATATAAAATTTTGTTAGTACTACCATAACGGTGGGAAAGTTGAATAAAAAGCTTTACCTCATTCTTTTGAATCTGCTTTTAAATTTTAAATAATTTGGAGCTTAAAAACTTTTGGTTTTTAGAATAGTTTTGGAAATTTTTTGTATTATGTCTAAATTTTGAATTGTACTTTTGGTGACCACATTTATATTGCATGTATGTAAAATGTAATTATATCCTTAATGGACTATATCGTTAATAATTTGTATGAACTTGACTCTTCGAGGCCAGTAAAATGTAAACAATATCGCCAAATGAACTACAAATATCTAAGTGGAATATAACTAAGAAGTAATGTATAATTCAAAAGTACTGTGAGTATTTGTTGCTTTAAATTTTTGTCTTAAAATTAAAAAACTTCATGTCTAGTAATTTTATATTTCGTCAATTTTAAAAGTTAATTAAGGCTACATAGAAATTATTTTAAATAAAGTATTTCAAAAAATCTTCGCTTAACATGATCCCAGTAAAATAAAGTTGATGTAATTCCTTACGAATCGTTTTTACAAAACATCCAAAGAAGTTGACAGTGCAAATTTTTCGATTTGTAAGAAGTTTTTTTTTTTCAAAAAACTTCCAAAATGTTGATATTAACCTCTTCTTATGAAGTCATAAGAATAAAATTTTTCTAATAATTCCATTGAAAAGCATATACATATGTATTTTTAATTTAATTTTCTTATTTTTAATATTTATTATTTTTTATTTATAAATGGTTTATTTCATTAATTAATTGCAAATTTGTGTAGTGAATACAAGGACAAAATTCAGTTCTTTTAGTTTTTTAAACCAATTTGTCACTAAAATATATTTTTACACCATACGGTAAAATAATCAAAATGTATACTTAATAGACTTTCTTAGAACGTATAAAAAATGAAAATTAAATAAAAAACATCCAAGTTATTACAAATGCCTCAGGCCAATAATGTGCCAAGCATCACTAAATTAGAGAATCGTTTTACAAAAACCCTGGTCTTTATGTTCTAATTTGTGAAAGAAAATACATTAAAATATTTTGCATTCAGCCAATTTTTACGGCTTATTGATTCGAATAACCAATTAATCAATTTCAGTCATTTTTGGAATAATGCCCTCACTGGTTAACTGGCAGGGTAGAATAATTAAAAATACTAGATAATATTATGTATGTAACTTTAAGAGTAATTTTTAATTGAACGACACCTCCAAATACAATTAGGGCTTAAGTAAGAATTCATTATTAGAAAACTGTCTAACTCAGTCAATTAGAATTTCATAAAAACCATTAAAATTTATTTGTTAGAATATTTTTTATTTGGAATTTAGAGAGCAAAAATTTGTATTTGGAATTAAAAAGAGGAAAAAGGAACTAAAACTCGCTAAACTTCAATTATTGGTATTTTTAATCAACTTAAAAGTAAAATTCATTTAGTTATTGTGTTCAGTAAAAGCAACAATTTATTTAGAAAATATACTGGAAAATTGGAACAATCTATTAATGCCCTGTGTGAGGTGGCTAAATAAATTCTAAACTAAAAACAAGTAAGATCGGCTAAATTCGGCTATGCCGAATATTATATACCCTTCACCATGGTTGGGAAAAAACTGGAATGGACAGATTTATATACGGACGCCTTTAAGAGGAAATTAACCATTAAGTTTGGTGAAAAAACTTGGACTCGGGAAGACTTATGGTTCCAGAAAATAGGTATTTAAAAAAATTTATGTTTTGAGCATAACTTTTTTGTGTCTGAACCGATATTTCCGAGTTTTTTCAGGAAATATGTTATACTAAAGATTTTCGATCTTCTGCTATATAAGACGTATCCATAGGTCATATTACAGCTCTAGAATAGTGTTTGTTGTTTGTGTATTTATTTATTATGGATTATTTAATTACTAATATAAAATTTTATATAAATTAATTATAAAATGTTAAAAAAACAAAAAATAAACAAAAAAAAAAGTCTTAAGAAAATAAAAAAAAATGTACAAAAAAAAAGTGAATTGACTGGGATTCGAACACGCGGCCTTAGAGAAAAAAAAGTATTTGTGACATAGCGTCTACAAAACTAAACTATTGAAGCTCACACAAAATCATCGTCAAAAGAGGTACATATAAAGGGTGTCCCAAGAAGAACGCAATTTTTAAATCTGGCAACATTCGAAGTGTCATTGTTTGACATTTGAACAATCGTTATTGTTTGCTAGTAGAAGGTACGAGGTTAGTAAAAATGGAGCGCTACACGAATTAACAACGCATTCTCATTGTGAAATTGTTTTACCAAAATGGTGAAAGTTTTGCGGCTACAGTTCGCAAATGCTCCAAAAGAGTTAACTGTAAAGAGATTAATGGATAAATTTGCCGAAACTGGGTCTGTTAGTGATGTAAAGACAACAACGCGCCATCGACCAGGTCGATCGATCGAAAATGTCGCAGCTGTACGTGATGATGTCGCTCAAACTCCATCCACCTCAATTCGACACCGAGCTCAGCAAATTGGTGTCTCCAAATCCACTTTGCAGCGAATTTTGACGAAAGATTTGCATCTTCATACATACAAAGTTCAATTGACTCAGGAACTGAAGCCAACTGACCATGGACAGCGAAGGGAGTTCGTTAATTGGGTATTGGAGAGACAACATGAAAATGCTGATTTTGCCGATAAAATCATCTTCAGTGACGAAGCCCATTTTCATCTTGATGGCTTTGTGAATAGGCAGAATTGTCGCATTTGGGGTGAGGAAAATCCTCGAGTGATTCACGAGAAGCAAATGCATCCTCAACGTGTCACTGTGTGGTGTGGTTTTTGGGCTGGAGGAATCATTGGACCTTTTTTTTATGAAAATGAGGCAGGTCAAGCGCAAACAGTCAATGGTGTTCGGTATCATGAAATGATAACCAGTTTTTTCTTGCCTAGAATTGAAGAAATGAATGTGGAGGGCATGTGGTTCCAACAAGACGGCGCCACATGTCATACAGCCAGAGAAACAATTCAATTGCTGCATCAGTCATTTCCCGGTCGTGTTATTTCGCGTTTTGGAGATCAGAATTGGCCGCCTAGATCGTGCAATTTAACACCATTAGATTTTTTCTTTGGGGTTTTTTGAAGTCGATGGTTTACGCGAATAAGCCGACGACGACTCAAGCCTTAAAAGAGGAAATTGGACGCTGCATTAATGAAATACCGCAGCATTCATACAAAACGGTCATTGAAAATTTCATTAAAAGATCGCGTGCATGCCAGCAAAGCCGCGGCGGCCATCTGCACGATATATTGTTCCATACATAACCTCATTCTGTCTACTTTACGATATAATAAAGTTTCACGATTTTTTTTAAATATCTGTGTTTTATTTAAAATTTAAAAATTGCGTTCTTCTTGGGACACCCTTTATAAAAGTCTTCGTTCATTAGAGATTTGTTTAGTTTTTATTTAAATGACAAATCTTTGTATGTGTGTTGTTTGTGTATAAAAGGTGGAGATGAAAGAAAAGAATTTCAAAAAAAATTGATGTGTTTGTTATGCGTAAAATTCTACATACATATTAAACAAAGGGATTTTACGGAAAAAATTAGAGGTAGTCCTGGTTTTTTGCTAATATCTCAGCCATTTATTAACCGATCTGTCTGATTTTCAATAGCAAACAGAAATGGATCACATGTAACAGAAATAAAAAACAATTAAGTCCTCATCATGTCTGGGTTCTTCGGAAAACCCATTTCAACACACAGACGGACAGACGGACATCCTTAAATCAACTTCCCTCTTCATAAGGACCCAGAATATATATACTTTATAGGGTCTAAGATCAATATTGTAGAAATTACAAACGGAATGACAAACTTATATATACCCTTCCACCTGTGGTGAAGGGTATAACAAATTGACAAAAGGTTTTGAAATTTCTTTGAAGAATGTTTGAAATATATTTAAAATTTTATAGAAATTTGGAAACCTAAAGTTAGTTTTAATTTTAAGGTATTTAGCCATATATTCAAAAGTGGTGACTACAAATCCGGTGGTCCTGATCAAATATGATATTTATTAGGGTTTCAGTAGTAATATTGGTTACACTCAAAATATTTTTATTTTTTATTTAAAAAGTTATACGTAATTATAAAATAGTTAAACCACAAAGAAATATATTTTTAAAATTTTTTGACATCTTTTTTAAAAATAAATTATGTATGTACATATAAATAGCGTTTTTCTGTTGAACCACAAAATACATATTTTCGTTATTTTTAAGTTTTCGATTTAAAATTTCTATGGAATTTGAAAGTTGAAAACTTGGAAAAAACTAAAATACATATTTTGGAGTTCAGTTTGAATGGCGTATTACAGTTAATTTTTTTTTTTTTTTAATTAAAATATTTTGTAAAGAAAATGAATAAATTATAGTTGAAAACCCAAAATAAAGAAATAATTATTACTTTTTACGGATTTTGTAGTTAATTGAATGAGAGTTAAAAAAAAATAAATATAGAAAATATAATTTGTTTTTACAGATTTGTGATTAATTTGTTAACATTTAAAATAAATAAAAAATCAATCAGTTTTTACGGTTTTTGTAAGTTGTGTTATTAACATTTCAAAATAAATTAAAAGTTCCTTTCAAAGTGAGTAGATTGGTTTCTAAGTGACATTTTATTTAATTTAAATTACATTTTAAGTTATTTTAAACTACAATTTATTTTGATTGGTATTGGTAAACGAATTTTAAACTAAATTTATTTTCTTTACAAAATATATAAATTCAAAATTAGCCATCAAAATTAATAAGTGTTCGCGGTATAGTAGGTAGGGTGTACAATGCCCAATTTCGATAGCGCAAAAATTTTAAAATAAAATATTTATTCAAATAAAATTTTGTGAAAAATAAAAAATATATAAAATATTATATGTAAAATATGTAAATTATGTGGAATATAAATATAAAATTAGACAACTGAATATTTACTTTCACAACCAAAATTTAAATTTGATTGGCCAACAAATTCAATGGTCACAACTTATACTATTTTCTGGCTCCATATTAAGTCATAAATAAAACAATAATATTTAGATTTAAAATATATTTATTTGTACAAATACAAAAAAAAACATCTTAAAAAAATGCAGTCTATAAAATGCAATATTTTCAATCAACATCTGTCAATATTATTAAGATTTATTATAAAATCTTAACAAATTATATCTATATAATTATCTATAATTAGTAGAAAAACTGCTAAACTAATCACTGCATAATTTACATTGATTTATTTCTAAATATACAAATATTATTAAATTTATATTTTTGCAAGAACGTTTTTATTAGTTAATTTTTGTAATTTCAACATTAGCTGGAGGTTGAGATCGTGTAAATTGTTCAGCATTAACACCATCATCTTAATAAATAAAAAATTTATATATTCAAACAAAAAAATAACTTTATATTTTTTAAAAACTTACATGTAATAATTGGACGGTAACCATTTTCATCAGCAATATATCTAACACCTACACGTACTCCCTCAGGTGTGATAAACGAAAATGAACCTTCAACTTTTTGCGCCTTCTCATCATTATCCAATTTAGTGGTTGTACCACGTGCTTCATTATGAATACCATTTTCGGTTTCATATATATAAGCAAAGCTACCGTCTTCCTGAACTGGTTCCAGTTTTTGTTCAATAATACGCGCTTTCTCGGGTACAACATCAACTTTATATTGCTTATAGAAATTATCCTAATAACGACGTTGATTATAATATTCACGATTCTTAAAATAACGATTGTTGTAGTATGGATCATTATATTGACCAGCATTATATTGCCCACGATTATCTATGCGTTCCGAGTTTTTAGTGCTGGCAGCCGATACCAAACAGGTAAACGTGGCTAAGACAATCAAGGATACTAAAAGATTCTGAAAAAGTTTGATATGAAAAATTATCCTCAAAAGTGTATTAATTTTATATATGTTAAAGTCGAAATATATATCGCTCATATGCGAGAAGACCGGCATAACTCAAAAAACACGAATGTGGGTCACATCATAATCCAAAACATATCAAAAAATGGTATTGATATCTCTTTCCCTTATTAAATGGCGTTTTGCATTTTACACGGCAGTTAGGCTAAATTGAAAACTTTAAATGGAATTATCTTGAAATCGCTTTTTGGAGTTATGCCGGTCTTCCCTCAAATGAGCGATATGGACATACATAATCATAGTTCAATATTCATATATGCTCTTATATATTTCCATATATCTTCAGATCCTAATTTTTAAGATATATGGCAGTATATAAAGGGTGTCCCAAGAAGAACGCAATTTTTAAATCTGGCAACATTCGAAGTGTCATTGTTTGACATTTGAACAATTGTTATTGTTTGCTAGTAGAAGGTACGAGAATGAACAACGCATTCTCATTGTGAAATTGTTTTACCAAAATGGTGAAAGTTTTGCGGCTACAGCTCGCAAATTGCGATCAATTTGGGGTCACAATAGTACTCCGAAAGAGTCAACAGTAAAGAGATTAATGGATAAATTTGCCGAAACTGGGTCTGTTAGTGATGTAAAGACAACAACGCGCCATCGACCAGGTTGATCGACCGAAAATGTCGCAGCTGTACGCGATGATGTCGCTCAAACTCCATCCACCTCAATTCAACACCGAGCTCAGCAAATTGGTGTCTCCAAATTTTGACGAAAGATTTGCATCTTCATGCATACAAAGTTCAATTGGCTCAGGAACTGAAGCCAGCTGACCATGGACAGCGAAGGGAGTTCGTTAATTGGGTATTGGAGAGACAACATGAAAATGCTGATTTTGCCGATAAAATCATCTTCAGTGACGAGGCCCATTTTCATCTTGATGGCTTCGTCAATAAGCAGAATTGTCGCATTTGGGGTGAGGAAAATCCTCGAGTGATTCACGAGAAGCAAATGCATCCTCAACGTGTCACTGTGTGCTGTGGTTTTTGGGCTGGAGGAATCATTGGACCTTTTTTTTATGAAAATGAGGCGGGTCAAGCGCAAACAGTCAATGGTGTTCGGTATCGTGAAATGATAACCAGTTTTTTCTTGCCTAGAATTAAAGAAATGAATGTGGAGGGCATGTGGTTCCAACAAGACGGCGCCACATGTCATACAGCCGGAGAAACAATTCAATTGCTGCATCAGTCACTTCCCGGTCGTGTTATTTCGCGTTTTGGAGATCAGAATTGGCCGCCATATATGTATGTTCATATATATCCAGCAAAACTTTAGTAATGGGTGCGATATTCTCATGCGTTTCCTTGTAATCATAGCTCGTTACCTTTTTCATTATTTGCAAGCATGAAGTAATAAGTTACTGATTGTTATATTTTTAAAAATCTATTTTTAGATACATTACTTTGTGTTTTTTTTGTAAGCAAAAGGGTAATGTATGTTTGTTTTGATAACACTAGCGAAAAAAAAAATGAAGCGCAACAATTCATTTAAGTTTAAAGCAATCAAATACTATATGCGTCGATAGCTCAGTGGGTAGAGTTCTTGGCTGGCAATCAGATATCCCTGGTTCGATTTCCCATCTTGACCACATTATTTTTAATTACAAATAATTAAAATAAAATATTTGTAATAATTTAAAAAAAAAATTCACTTTTTTAAAAAACCAATTTTTAGGCACATTATTTTTTCCATTCTCGTAACCATATAAGAAACCCCTTACATTATCACCTCTAAAGTAATGGGTATATATATTACTTTGAGGCTCATCGCTTGTAAAATTCATCAGTGAAGTAAGGTGTAAAGTAATCCATCGGCCCCTATGGCTATACATTACTTTACCCATTATTAAGTAATGTGTGGTTTTGCTGGGATTTTCACATGGGAACTTACCATTTTTTTTTTCTTAAACTTGTTCCGTTGTTTAATTCTATAACACTTCACAATTAAAACTGTAACATTTTATTAACAAATTGTTTCAATTTATAGTTTTGGCTATCATTTTTCCCAAAATATTTACCAAATTCTAAACATTATTGTTTCATTAATTAAAAAATATTTATGTATGTAGATTGAAAAATATCATACCATTTAAATCCCTCGTTAAATTTTATTTTTGGAATTAATTTCCGTTCAGAATTTCTATGAATTTTAATCATTTCTGATTTTAACATAAACATATTTACAATTAGATTAGCAACAAAATAATTAAAAATTCGTTGACACATGTTTGGTTGGCTGTCATTTTATCCCGCAGCGCACACTGGGTCGCAGATTTTATTTGTTGTACAAAAGATTGTTTATAAACTTAGCAATAACGTTACCCAGCAAAGTTTAAATGTTTTAACACTTAAGTGCAAAGAATAAATAAGGACTGGCCAATCGACTGGACCATTTCGTGAGATAACATGATCTCCAAACTTGGTTTCCAATAAATTGATTGTGACATTCGCTGTGTGGCTTGTGGCGCCATTCTGTTGGAACCACATGTCCTCCATGTCCATATCATCCAATTGGGGCCAAAAATACTCGGTTATCATTGAGCGGTAGCGATTCCCATTCACAGTAACGTGCCGGTCTTGATCATCACGGAAGAAGTACGGCCCAATGACGGCGCCGGCCCATAAACCGCCGGCCCATAATTTTTTCGGGATGCAATGATGACTCATGGAGTACGTGTGGATTGCTGTCTGACCAATAACGCATATTTTGTTTATTGACGAAGCCATTCAGCCAGAAATGAGCCTCGTCGATGAAGATGATTTTTCGATGAAAATCCGAATCATTTTCAAGTTGTTGCTCAACCCAATTCACGAACATACGACGCTTCTGGTGGTCAAGCGGGTTCAGTTCTTACGTCACAGAGATACCCAACGCCTGAATTAGAGCATTTTGATTTTTTGTTTTCATAAATCGATAGTACGTACATTTCCTAAATTTAAGAAAATATACATACTAAAATTATAATGAAAATCCAAGAAGTTTCACTATTATTGAACTCATAAAATTCAGTCTTATTTTATTAATTTTTAAAAATTTGAATTGATTTTTTCTCAAACTTTTTTTTTTGAAACGTCCCTCCACTGCGTTTACGATGGAGAGCTAATTAAAAACATTAAAAAAAATAGTAATGTTATTCTTAAAAAAAATTGTTGTTTAAAAAAAACTAAGCTTGGGGGGAAAAATTTTTCAATTTTGAAATTCAAAAATTTCCAAAAAAAATAAAAAAGGAATTTTGTAAAAAATTTCAGTTGGAACATTATATTTTAACTTGTGTTTCGAATTATTCGGCCCTGCCGCGAAAATTATTCAAAAAAATTACGAAAATTGATTATTTGGGTCGATTAATCGGAATAATTAACGATTAATCGATTAAGCGTTGAATGATATTTGAATCATCCAGTGACTTTTTAGAGAATCATGCCTTAGTACCTTGGTGCTTTTTTGGGGGAATGTGAGGACTCTTTAAAAGGAAAATGTTGTCAGACATGTTTACTGTGAGTAAACCCTTAAGCTTAAAGCATATAAACGCAGCGATAAAGCTAGTATTTTATTATTATTTTTTTTTTGTTACTGTTAAAAGAATTAGAAAATTTTTAAATAAAGAATAGCAGCATTCAAAAAGTAGACCTAAGATAATTTTTCAAAATTTACAAAAAAAAGCTTTTGAGCACTTATATTCCTGAGGGGGAACCTACTTACCTAGTAAATTGTTCAATTAAGAGAATTCTTAAATATTTTTTACGATACAAATTGTTTCTACTAAGATTCTTCAACATTTTATATTTCTACAAAAAAAAAATTGGTTAAGTCAAATAAGTTCCAAAATTCCATATTATTTTTTTGGTTTTATTATTTTTGTTTTCTGTAATTTTAATCGAACTTTAAAAAAAAATTTCGAATTGCAAATAATTTTCTATTATTGTTTTAGAACATAAGTGACGTCATAGGGCTTGTTTAATTGCTAAGAACCGAAATAAACGTTTTAATAAGTTTTTGGTTCGAGCTATGCCTATTCAAAAAAACAAAAAAAAAATTCTCATATTCGCAGGTTGAAATCGCTTTAGAATCGGATTCTTAAAAGTTAATTATTTCTCATAATCTAGAGCAATACTTTAACAACAAAATTTTCTGTTCCAAACCTCTTGTTCTTTATATGTAATATGTTTTTTTATCAGTTTTAATACCGATGATGTTTGTTTTAAATGATTTCAAAAGTAATCTGTTACCACTTCGGGAACTAGTCTTTATAAGCCATATCTTACATTTATATTAATGGCTTCAATAGAATTGGTTTCAATGGAATGCGTTGTGGAATTGATGTGGTTTAAACCAATTGCAAAAATTTTTTTTTTTTCAATCTTATGTGAAGGACTGAAAAATATAATTTATATGAATTATAATTTTTAAAGCAATTTAAAAACAAGTAAAAAAGGGCTAAATTCGGCTGTGCCGAATCTTTGAATACCCTCCACCAATATCCTAAAAAGATGTTCTCTTCTGTTTTTTATACCACATTTTCTGCAATACAACCCGCATACTTGTAAGGGGAAGGGGTAAGCCGCTTACAACTTGCACCCTTGAAAGGGAAGACAGTAAGCTCTTACTTTTTTTATATAAAAATAATTTAAAAGCATGGTTGGCAAGCAATACCTTTTCATTATAAGGGTAGTTGTCTATCACGCTCTAATCAATACCGATACGAAAATTTTAAAACTGCGGCTGCAATAGAGACATGTGTCTTCAAATATCACGGGGTTTATTTCATAATATTACCTGTTAAATTTTGTTATATTTGCAAAATACCGTTATAAATCAGTGTTTCAGTAGTTTAGCGCTATTATAACGGTAGTCTAAGATATTTCAAAATTGAACCGGTAAAATAGCGCAATAAACCCGGTTATACAAAAAGACACTTGCCTTAAATACATACATGATCATACATGGTCTGGTATAAGATTACACATGGACATACATGGTTAAATATATAACCATACTTGATGTCATATATGATAATATATCTTCGGATCCGAAATTATATTATTATGCATGATTATGAATGATCATATATGCTCATAAATGTTCATTTACGGCCATATACCCTCAAATTTCGGATCCGAAGATATATGGTCATATAATACATCATATATGGTCATATATATTTGGATTTTCGTCAAAATAATTTTGTAGCATAATAGATTTTTTACAAAATGATCTAAAAGCGAAGAGAAGCTTTGCAACACAAAAACAATCAAAATATACTTAATATTAAACGTATACATTAGATCTCAGTCAATGTAATATATAAGTTTTAAATAAAAATTGTTTATGAATTTAAAAGCTGTAAATTTTGTTTTAAATGCCTCAAAAAGGTTTAAAAAAAATTAGGTTAAAATCCTGGGGACGCCACCGGGTGTAACTATACTGTATTGAATGATTTGCATCTAAATTTACTTTTGTAATATAAACAAAAAATACTGTAATATATTTTAATGTTCATCTGCATTTAGAAAACATGATTTAATGGTCACTGTTATATTGACTTTAAAATTTGTAACGTTTTGTATACCATATTGGTTCGGTGTCCTAGATTAAAATAAAAAAAAGAAAAACAATTATTCTAAAGTCTTCTCGTAACAGTGGCAGCTTTAAAAATTTTATAAAACTAAATTGTAATTTATGCTAATTACAAAATGTTTTTATTACCAATTATTGTTTGACATGTTTGAGAAATAATAACGAGAAAAAGAAAAAACCGTAAAGACAGCGCACCGGCGCGGCATAAAATTTAACTAAAGGAAAACAAATAAACAACAAACTATAACGTTAAAAAAAATCATTCACGCTAACGTTTGAAATACAATAAACAAAAAATAAGTAATGAGAAATATGTGATTTTGTATAAATTTTGACATTTAGGTGTGGGTTGTTTCTATTTTTTTTTTAATGGCGACATTGTCTTTTCAAAATCTGTGTTGATTTTGTTATTTGTTAATTTTTTTTTTTTAAATAATACGCTGCCACCAAACTCATCACAAAGATGGGCGTTTAAATTTAACACCTTAACTATTTGGTTGATATTAAAATTTGATTGGTATCATTGGGTTGATTGTCAATTTGGTAGCATTAAATGGTCTTTATTTTATTGTTTATGTAAATGCATAAATTAAACAAAAACTATTATGTTTATGTAAATTTTGTCTAAACATTTTGATTGTTTTAATTTTAATTAAAATGCTATAAGAATTTGATTTCAAGGGAATTTTAATTTCCGTTTCCTGTTTTAACTGATACTTTTTAATATCACATGCACAAAAACTTGTATTAATTAAAAACATTAAAGTCTTAATATTTTCTTTACCTATTCATAAAAAGCAATATACGATACCTCTCTAGATCAACTCTAGCTAGACATTTTTTCTAAAAAATTTGCTCACCGACAAGGGTGTTCTTTATCCATCAATGGAAATAACTTGATGAATTTTCAGTATTTTGCAAATGGGCAACTTGTATTTGTATTTATTAAAAATTGTCTACGAGTGCAGTAAGAAATAATCTTTTTTAGATTTAGAGCTGGACTTATAATGGCACATTAGATTTGATTAACAAGGAATAAAATTATAATTTAATAATAATTAATGAATAACATATAAAAAATAAAATCAGTAATATGAAAAAATATAAAAATATATAAACATTGATTGATCAAAAAAACATTAAAAAAATAGTTAGAATTCAAATAAATAAATAATTAAAAATTGATTGAGTTGCTTGTGTTTTAGATGTTATAAGGAAGTTAGTTCCAGAGACGCATGGTAAAAATAAAAAATTGACGTTCAGAAGTTGGATAACGATGCCAAATATAAATCAAAACTTTACCTCTATTAAACCTCGCAAAGTTAAGGTTTTCGAGTAAGTAAATAGTTTGGTTGACCTGTATACACTATTTTATGCAAAAACATGAGACTCCGGCACTTTAAAAGATTCTCAAATGATACATTGAATACTTTTTCTAGCAGAGAAACTATATCATACCTCTTTAATCTACGCTTATCAGAAGAGTCACAACCGGCAAATAGTTCACAGCCATATTGTAAGGTGGGTATCAGATAAGTTTTCGTCAATAACTTTCTAATCTTGATCAGCGTGAAATGTTTATTTATCTATAGCGTTCTTAGCATTGCATACGTTTCTCCAGCTGCAATATTGATTTGATCAGACTACGAAAGTGTTGTATTAAATGTACTGCCTAGATTTTTAGCTGTAATTACGATATTAATTTTAGACGTCCCAAGAAGGAATACATTGTGATTTCAAAGGGCTTAAGCGCAACCCATTTGCCGTTGCCGAATCATGAACTCTCGCTAGGTCAGAATTTATCTTGCATAAGCTGTCGTTAAGAGCAGAAATTTTGAAGCCTATAAAAAAGTGAACATCATCTGCATACATTTAAATATTCATGAACCTCAGTTGTTGTGGTAAATTATTAGAGTACTCGTACATTGAGTATAATAACGGCCCAAGAATTGATCCCTGAGAAACGCCCCTTGCAACTGGTAACCACGAAGAAAATTTTAAATTGTTAAAAACAGATTAGTATCTTAAGTATGTAGAGATAAGTTTAGCAGTTGTAAACGAGAATTTAAAAAATAACTGTAGCCTTGAGCAGAGTGCATAATGATGAACAGTATCACAGGCTTTTGAGTGGTCTAGAAATACTAAAAATGAAACTTGATCGTCATCAGTAATAGTTCTTATTTCCTCTACGACATCTGAAAGAGTATTTATGCAACTACGATTCGGTCTAAATTCAGACTGACGACTTGTTAGTAAACCTTTATCAATAACATGGTGCAATTATTGTTTATACATATATTAGGTATTCAAAAACTTTTGAGAGATATAGCAGAATTGCAATAGGACGATACTCATTTGTAGGTTTTGAGGCTGGGTTTATTTTTACATATTTCCAAGTAACTTGATCAAATTTTATCAATTTATTCAATATATCGAAACAAAAAAATGTTTTTCTAAGTAAAAGCTTGTAGAAAAATTCTCCTTGTCAGACATTTTAATTTTTTTATGATATGTTAAAATAGAGCCAAAAGTTACCGTTATGTGGGAGAGTTAGAGATTTAATATGTTCTACAAAAATTATGTACGTTAATATTTACTACAAAGTTGCTGAACATACCATAGAGGAAGAATAGTATAGAGGATGCAACGCCGTCAGCAGCCAAATAAAATTTTATACAGAATACAAAGGTTCGGAAACTTTGAGAAAACAGGGGAAAATTGAGCAAATTTCCCTGATTTCTGCAAAAATTTGAGTAAATTTCCCTGTTTTTAAACCTTTTTTCCAAATCCAATTGGGAAAGCTGCTAAAAACTAATCGGATTTGCAAAGAAATTCAATTGGAATCGCAAAAAATCCAATTTAAAAAGATGCTGAACCTTTGAAATCTGCACATACAAAACTAAGAGATCGTTTTTTACGACGTGAGAGACATCGTCATGGTGTGAACATACCCTACTTCTCAGATGTAAACAACACCAACACACGAATATTTTTTTTTTTGTCTCCTCTACGAGAATCCATTGTCAGAACCTTGTAATTTTGGAAATTGTAGCACAGTGTGGTGGTACATGCCAAATAATGCCTTTCTTAAACCTCTGTAACTTTTTTGTTGATGAATAAAAATATATACTGTGAAAGACAAAATTTCATGGAATTTAAAAAACTTTTTTATCGTTTAGAAGAAAATTAAAATTAGACGGGGGTCGAAACCGAGATTCCAGAAGTCACTTCTTAAACTTGACGCCGTAGTCAAAAGTGATCAAAGTGGAAAATTTATCATTCTAAGAACAATGATATATCACACGTTATGATCGGACTATAAACAGAGGCACAGGAAACAAAAACTAAAAGCGCTGGGTCAAGGGGCGTGGCAACAAAAAAATTTGTTTGAGATCGTCTTCACATTATCTTTAATTCTAGGGGGTGACCGGTGCAAGTTTTTTTTTCGACCCACCCTAATACACACATTTTTTTCTATGAATGCAAAATAAATATACAACAATTTTTGTAGAGTCGAAGGACTAAAAAATATGCAACAATTTGCCACAGTTGTATTTTTTATGCCCTGAAGGACTTGTATGTTTAGTGTTAGTCTTTGTCTGTACTTAATTTGGACAAGCTGGGACATCTACCTCTAGTCAATCTGATTGTTGTTCTCATTATACATGTTTTGATCAGCATAATTTTGTTAACAAATCAAATTAGTAAAAAATTATTTTAAAATTTGGTTATTGCTTAAAAAATATAAATAAAGGTTTTGCTTAAATGCAACTTCAGCAAAAAAAATTACTAATGTTATATACCACCCCTTTTTACTGATATTTCTACTAACTTATAATTTTTGAGTGTATAATTTAGACTGTACAAATTTTTTACTTTAAAAATACACTTTACTCTTAATTATGTAAATTAAATAGTAAACATTTCTTCTAATTTTGCCAACTCGGGTTTAAAAAATTATTTAAAAATACTTGTAATTTGAAAGTAGAAAGAATAGTAACTACTAAATTTTTATAAATTATAAAAATAAGTAATTGCAATTCTTTTGGTAAAATTATATTATTAAAATATTGTTTAAATGTTAAGATTTGCCTGTATTACACGTAATATTTTAAAGGTGATTTATAAACTATAAAAAGATATTCAGTTATTACAAGGCAACAATATCATTTGTTTAAACAATTGTATTTGTATAACTAATGTTCTTTTAATGTTTTGTTTAATTTTAATTATTTACTCTTTTAATATTACCACTTAATTTAATGCTTTATGTTTTTTATTCCTTAACAGTTTTACATTTAACATTTACAATAAGTGTCGTATTTTTTTCTTATACTTATAATTGCAACACTTGTTAGAGTACGAGAACTTGTTGGTAAATTGCAAAAATAAAATATACATCTTTATTTATTTATAATTAATTAGATTTCATTAGTTTTAAGTGTTTGTCGATTGTAGTTAATGTATGTAAATTACCAAATTTTATAAATTTTTACCAATTAATTATACATATCTGCAAATATATTTTAATTATTAAAAGGAGGATTTTTCTGTACACATTGCAAATAATGTAGGAAATTGTTCATGTGTAACAAGTTTGTTGCTTAAGTCTTTTGTTTTGATATATACATTCCAATGTAAAAGGGCAATTTGGCATAAAAGCCAACCATTTATTGCATAGCTGGTAAAGAAAATCCAGGTGGTTTTATGTATTTCTTCTTTTTGTGAATTTACATCGATCCCTTACTTAACGGTATTTCTTTCTGGTGTCAAAAAAAATAAATAAATTACCGTTAAGCGAATGTTAGTAATTTTACTTTTATGTTACATAATTTAATGTTGTAGCAAAATGGCCGTTAAGTGAGAGATAAAATTAGGTTATATTGGTTAACATTTAAACCAAGGTTGGCAACCGAAACGAATAACAATATTTGTACCGTTAACGGTATTTCATACGTACACTCAGAAAAATATTTACCAAATTTTAAGCAATTTATCTAAATATTAAGAAATTTGGTTATGATTTGACTTCAAAAAAATTTTAACTTAAGTCAATTATACCCTTTTCTTAAAAACAAGTACAAATACTTTACCTTAATTAAGTAAATTTTTTTCTTAAAGTAAGTAAAATTCATCTTAAATTTTAGTATATTGTTTACTTAAATTTAGTATAAATTTGTTCCTAAATTCAGTAAAAATTATTTGTAAACGAGTAAATGTTTCTTAAATTTTATTACTTTTGAACACGTGGTAATGCTGAATAAACTTTATTTTTAGTGTATAAAAATAATTTTCATGTTATGTAGATTCCAAATACACACTTACAAATTTCGCTTGTTAATATTTATTAATTTGTAATTCTCATTAAGTTCCAACTTTTAGATATATAAGTATTTTAGTTTGCATCATAAAATCTAAGTAATCAATTTCATTTTTTTTTGTTTGTATATGAATATTAAGGAAAACTATTAGAACATTATTGCAATATTTTCAATTTGAAATTTGTTACTTAAATGTTAATAGTCTAAACTAAATTAGTTATGCAATATATACTATAAACCAAGTGAGAATTGAGAATTCTAAACCTTCTAAAAAAAAAACAAAAAAAAACAACATTTCCTTAAATTTTAAGAAGTTAACATACTTGGTTTAAATAAGTTAAAATGTTTGAACTAAATCTAAAAAAGATTTATATTTTGTATTCTCATACAATTTTAACTTTCCTTATTTTTTAGTTTATAAATTCTTAACATTTAAGATTTTTTACTAACAAGAAATTAACATTTATCCCAAATAAGAAAGAAAAATTATGGAAAATGGGTCCCTATTTTGAAGTTGAGAAAAGTTTTCAAAAACTAAAATCAAATAAATTTGAATTATTTTGAAAAATTTTTATTAATTTTAAGGAAAAATTCGTAGCTTTTATTTTATTTAGTAAGGTTTGAACTTAACTTAAGTTCATACATTTTGCTGAGTGTATTGGTATCGGTATAACCGAACTGAAAAATGCAATGAAAATTCGTTCAATAAAATTCTCTCTGTACACCGCGAACAGATTCGTCGTTTCAAAAGAACTTTTTTCCCTTTATTCGATTGTAACTATAGATATTTTCAGTCACCCCTTTCATATTTTCGAATATAAAAAATTACCCAAACCAAATTTGTTGTGCAAATTATTTTAAAAAATAATACACTATTTCAAACATTTTTAAAAATTTTATATATTAAATAAAAGATACATATTTGTATGCATATCAAATATAATAAATATAAAAATCAAGGACATGGTTTACTTTCTCATACAGAATATCCTTAGATTATAATTTTTTTGCCGTTGCAAAACCTTTAAATTCACAGGAATTTCTTGTATATAAAAAACCACAGATCCTGAGTAAATTCCTTTTCTTTAGGATCTTTAGGACTTTTTTATAAAAAATTCCTATATTCCAAAAGAATTAACCTCAGACCTTTTTCGCAAAGAATAATTCTCAGATTCTAAAATTTTTTTCATATAGAAAAACCCTTCAAAACTTATGGTATTTTCTTATGGAATTCTAAGGACTTCTTCCATAAAAAAAATACACTTAGAATATTATGAAGCTTTTTGTTTGTGGTTTAACCATTTCAGATATTAAATAGAAATAGTTGAGATAAAAATGTGAAAATTTTAGATTAAAATCTGAAAGCTAATTTGAGGGTGCTGATTAAGGATCTGAAGTCAAATTACAGATAAGTTATCTCACCTAGGTTCCAGGTAATATATTGGATATTACCACAAAATTACCCATTGGGCATATTTCTTACAAGTAAATTTTAGCACAATACGTCTAATAAAATGAGATAAATGTACTAAGAAAATTTATTTTGAATGATAATTTACAAAGCAATTGCTTCCGCGTTTTACACAAAGAAAAACGTTAGATTTTTCGCAAAATACGAAGGTGGGTAAATAAGTCCGTAACTTTTTGAATGAAACACAGTTTTTTTTTTGCAAAAAAAAAATTAATTTTCAACATAATCTCCTTTTAGCTCAATACACTTAGTACAACGTTTTTCCTATTTTTGTATCCCTTCCAAAAAAAAAAAGGATTTTTCGAGGTCCATAAAATAGGCATTTGTTTGATCAATAATTTCATCGTTGGAGCTAAATCTCTTTCCACCGAGCGATTTCTTTAGATTTGGAAATAGGAAATATTCACTGGGGGCTAAGTCCGTAGAATAAGGTGAATGAGGAGGCAATTCGTAGTTAATTCCTATGCCTATGTCTTTCACAATCTATCGCACATTCAATCTCCGATCGGCCAACACCATATCGTGAATTTTTTCAATTGTTTTGGATGTAGAGATCTCAACTGGGCGTCCAGAATGTTCAGCATCTTCCGTGCTTTTAAAAGGCCACAACGAAAGTCAGTAAACCACTTTGTTTTACCTTTAAAATCGATGATGCAAAGTCCCCATAGTATTTATCAAGCTTTTCCTTGGTTTGATTGACAGTTTTTTCGCAAAAAATAATTTTTAATGAGCACTCGAAATTTACTTTTTTCCATTTAAAAAAAAAGCCAGGAGGTTGAATGTTTCAAACAGCTCTTAAACGAAATATAAATGACGGAACTTCCTCAAAATTTGACAGTAGTCTATTAACAGGTGGTACGGGTCTTGCCTTGTAACATACATTCTATACTGACATGTAGATTTGCCGTCATATTTTCATAAAACAAAGGCACCCCATAACTCTTCTCAAACATTGAAACGGTGTTTCTAAAACATTAATATCATTTGGCGGAACAAATGCAACAATTTCTTGATTTCGGACAAGCCTTATTCTTCCATACAACATTTTTTGAGTACATTGGATTTTTTTGCTTTTAGTATATTTGCAAGAGCTTTCTGAAATCGTTTTTAATGAAATTCTGAAAGATTTGGCACCTCAATCTCTCCTAAAACTTCCTCATCTCCAATTTCTTCTGTCAATGTTTCACGATCACCAGTTGCTTAGAAAACTGGCTAAGAAGAAACTGGTAGTCAACCTTATCGCTTAGATCTGAAGTTTCTTCAAAGCATTTCCATGATGTCTTTTTCACTTTGTAGTCATTTTAAAGTCATTTCATTGAATAGAGCAGCAATATTGACAAAAACATTTTTCCTCGCAAATTCCAAAAACTACACTCACAAATTAAATTTGTCCAAATACTTCCAAAGCGACTTTAATATAAAATTTATTGGAATTAATATACAAATAGCTAAATAAATACTTAAATAACACTTACAAATGTTTTCAAAGCTTTTAATAATGTAATAATCGCTTTAAACCAGTACTTCATATTATTATATCTCACAATGTTAAAACACTTTTGAACATAACTAAATTTAATAAAAATTAATGCAAAATAACGCGTTTAAATCACATGTGTATGCAATTTAGTAAGCATTCTTTTGATAACTGTATTAACTGGAAAAAATCTGTTTATTTGTGACAACGATAGATGACTTCAAAAAGAGGAAAAAAAATGTCCAATATATTGGACAAAATTTCTGAAATGGTTAATAAAAAAATGTTCAGTTAACTATAGGGTCCGCCAAATAACTTTTTTTTTAAATGCTATAAAAAAAATTTATTTTTTATTTAAAAGTACAATCCTTCCGGTTAATAATGGAAAATAATTTGATTCAAATGGCTGCCTCGGCTGGCCATGCAGTAGCCTACACGATCGGTCCAATTATCGATTGTGTGCGGCTGTATTTCACCAATGGCTTCACGAATATTGTCCTTTAAAGCGTCAATTGTCTCTGGCTTGTCGGCGTAACACTTATCTTTGAGGGCACCCCACAAATAATAGTCAACTCTGCGGCTGATAATGCGATCTTCAAAAACAGGGCGCAAAACATCGAGTGTAGCTTCGGCTGTGTGGCACGTAGCGCCGTCCTGTTGAAACCAAATGTTGCTAATATCCTCCTCTTCAATTTTTGTGAACAAAAATTCGTTCAACATGACCCGATAACGATCGCCATTGACTGTAACAGCCACTCCTTGCTCATTTTATAAGAAAAATGGCCCAATTATGCCTCTGGACCAAAATCCGCTCCAAACAGTGACACGTTTGGGTTGCATCGGCTTTTCAATGTATGCCTGCGGTTTTTCTGTGCCAAGATCAAAATGAGCTTCATCTGAAAAGATGACATTGAAAAGATGACATTCTGCAACATTACCATGATTTTCAAAGTAATGTCACAATATTTCCCAGCGTTGTTCAAGCGTATACACAACCATATTCGTTCAGCGGAAGGATAAAACCAATTATCTGCCAAATCAGACATGAGCTAAGTGTTACCATTCACGAAATAAGCACTAGTTAAAAAAATAAACGTTAGATGGCGGACCCTATATAAAGAAAGCTAAATTTATTTTTCAAAAAAGTATTTCTTTTTTTTATACATTTGTTCAAAATGATTTACTGTCATTAACCGATTTTTTTCAGTTTCATTTATTTTTTTTTTTTGTTTGAAATTTAATAAAAAATACATCACAAAACTTGTTTGTTTACATAAGAAAATAATTCAGTTCGGATTACAAAAACTTGATAAAAAAAACACACACACATAGGGCCATTCACACAAAATATGTTTATGAACTGTTTGAATATACATTTTGAAGATGAAAAAACACACAAAAATACAACAATCCGAAACAATTTCAAATAAATGAATAACCATTTATTTGTATGGATTAGGTGGGTAAAATTTTAACATTTATTTGTAATTGTTTTTACTGATGTGTCAGTTATTTGAACAACATTTAAAAATGAATTAAAAAAAACAAATGATTTAAATTAAAAATAAGTAGACCTGTTTTTAAATGAAATATCACTTCTTTTAAATGGTATTTTATGTTGTTTAAACGTTCAACAGAAAATACCGAATGTTCTACAAAATAGTTGTAAGTTAAAAAAATTTAAAAAATTTTTTACTAAGTCCTAAAAATTCCTACAACCATATAATTGGGAATATTTATTTACATGATTGAAATGTTGGAATACCGTCATTTTGTGAAATTACGAGTTTCGCTATTGGTTATCAGTTTGAGGCATTTTGAAGCAGATTACGGTATTAAAAAGACATCAGTTGCCAACCTTGATATAAACTAAATATTGTGAACAATATACATACGTATATAATAAAATCTTATATAACATCTGTTGCAAACTTTTTTAGGATATCGCAATTTTTCAAGACCTTTAAGGAAAACACAATACATATTTTAAACCAACAAAAACTCATAAATAAAATAAAAAAATTCCGATTCCTGGAAGTTTTTATGGTAATTTTATAAGAAACTATACCATATAAAGAGTTTTTTGTCGGTGCGTTTTTGTAATAATTTTATTAAAATTAAATAATTTTTTTTGTTTAATTTAGAGAACAAAGAATACTAAATATAATTAAAAACTAATAACAGCCAAAATAAAAACTTAAATTTTTTATATAATTTGCAATATATTTTTTTTATTAACAAAACCACAATTCTAACATAAAAATGTCTATCAAATAGTGGTAATTACATATTTATCAACACCCACAAATTTTCATATGTAAATTAAGAAACTGATATGAATACTTAAAACCTTGGCTTGAAAAACAAAAAGAAAAAATACCACCACCTAAATATTTTATAATTAAATAAAGAAACCAACAACAACGTTTTTGATGTCATACAAAACTTAATCTCATGATTTAAGCAATTATATATTTTCCACGGTATTGAAAGATGAAACAACAACAACAACAACAACAAAATATAAACAAAAATTACATTAACAATTGAAGCACCCAATGCAACAACCGGATAACTCCACTTTTTTGCGAAATAGCTTTTTTAATGCAGAAAACCCAAAAAAAAAAATTTGCGTCGTTCGGTGCACAAAAAACACATCTAACTTGACTCTGGGATACGGAAACTCTGAAACTTTGAAGTTTTGTTTTCAAAACGGAGCAAGAACACGACATCTCCTGGAGTTGTCTTGTTTTTGCACCGCTTTTCAAGCAATAAGCCTTAAGCCACATGTCAACTTTTAGTTGCCGGCAATCAAAAAACACAAATTTTTCAAAACATGTTTTGTTCTGTTTTTATTTTTATTTACGTTCGTGTTGTGTGTGTGCGAAAAACGATTACAGTATGTTGTTGAGTATGTTGAGTTGTTTTAAGCTTTCTTTTGGAGCACCTAGATCAGACACTTGCCAGACGTGTGATAGCCATGGAAACAAAATAGCTGCAGGTGATTCTGAGGAAGAAAGACGTGCACTCAAAGTTGCGAAAGATCTTCACGAAAAGAAGGCTAAGGCGTTTTATGATGATCTACGCGAAAAAAGCTGCTTACAAGACCCGACAGTTGAGTGCCTTACTTTTGATTTCCAACAAAATTTGCCACTTCCGCTAATACCATCGGGTGATGTCTTTTATAAAAGGCAGTTATGGGTGTTTCATTTTTGTATTTATCAATGCAGTACCAAAAAAAGCTACATGTACATGTATGATGAGACAATCGGGAAAAAAGGTCCAAATGAAGTAATCAGCTTTTTGCATCATTTTATTGAACACATTATCACTCATAATGTGAGAAAATTATATTTATTTTCCGATAATTGCGGTGCTCAAAATAAAAACAACACTCTTGTCCAATATTTATATGCTGTTGTAAAACACAAAAATATAAGCCTTATTGAACATCACTTGCCAGAACCAGTAGGCAGTTCCTGTAACTTTTTGCGAGAATTTTTCGCATCGAAAAGTGTGAAACAAAAAATTCCACTGTTTCTCGATTTGTGAATAAAAAGTGTTTCTGCATTTCAATGCGAAAAGAGGTAACACTGTTTACGTATATATTACGTTTTTGTTGGAATATTACAAGGCATCTGTCAAATACTACTAAAAAAATATAAACAAATAAAAAACCGCGAACATCAAACTGCGAAAAAAAAATATTTTTTTTAAATAAAAAAAAGTTATATAATTAAAATAAAAGATTTAAAAAACTGTATGGTGCTTGGCATTGATAACTGCTGAAATGTTCGACCGTCGAAATTTACTAAGAATTTATCGCCCTCTGGCAAATTCCAAATAAGAGCTCATGTGGTCCACAAATTTCGCTTTCTGCTCCTTGGAAATTCGTTCCGTTTTCTGAAAAAATAAATAAATTAAAAAATTTTTAATGTAAATACCTTTTCTGTCTTACTTACCTTCTAACTATCCATTTTATTAAACAATTAATTTAATGTTTTTGTTTTTATATATTTTACGTGATGACTAGTTCATTTAAACAATTTACTTAATTGTTCTATATCAAGTAGTTCATCATTCTTTGAAACAAGTATATTTTAGTGGCACCTACCCGATCCGTCTCCCAGATATTACATTTTGGAAAAAATGTGCGCAAAAAGACCCTTGCCGGGAGTTACTTCGGTGCAAAGTTAAAAAATGGACTTGCCTATATCTTCGTCAATTATGATCGGAATGGAACAATATGTACATCATAGCAAAGATAATAAAAACATCTTTTGACTTTTTTTTAACCCATTGCAGTCCGCTGAAGGAATTTTAATTTTCTGTTTAGTTTTTAAAAAGGGATTTTGTAAGGGGAAAATTCAAGACTTTAGGATGTATTTAGTATAAGGTAAAAATTTAATTTTTATGAAAAAACATTTAAGAGCTCCCAAAGATTAATGGGTTAACAAATAAATATATCTAAAAGATTTTCAAACTAATTATATTAATTAATTTTCAAACTATCTTTTTGTTGATGTACATTGACAATCAATGACGAAGAATGCCATTTTTGAACTTTGCTTCGAAATAATTGCTGATATACATCTTCCCCAAAAAATTTAAAACCCATGGACTCAATCGGAGACATGACCTTAAACATTTTTATTTTTAATAAGGATGTAGTTTTTTCACACCAAAATGAACGATAATGGCAAACTCAACTAAAATACAGAAAATTCGCACCGTTTAAAATTGTGAGTAAATTTGACAGTTGAAATGAAAAACTTTTCGCCTTAAATGTTTACAGAAACACTTTTTCTCACATTTTTCCAATAATGGTGGAAGAAAACCTTACGTGACAGAAAGTTTTCACAAAAAAAAGTTATAGAAACGATCGTGTGAGAAATATGACATTTTGTGTCAATTCATATCATTTTTGTTTCAATCCATGCGTTTCATGCGAAAACTTTCTCGATTCGAAAGTTACAGGAATTGCCTACAGGACACAGTTTTTTGCCCTGCGATCGCTCTTTTGGCGTTATAGAGAAACAGAAACGTCGAGTAGAACGCCTTTACCTGCCAAAAGACTGGCAGAATTTAGTGGAAAATTCTTCCAAAAAATTTAAAGTTATATCAGTGAGCAATGCGAACATATTTGATTTTAAAACGAGTTTGGCTCCGTTTTACAAAAAAACAGTCACGAACAAAGATCATATTAAATGGACCATTTCAAAATATCGAAGATTTTGCTACAAAAAAGAGGAAAATGTCGCAAGTATTTCAGCTTCTTGTAATCACCATGGGCCATTAACAAAATTCGATATAGCAATGAAAGCAATGAAAGCAAACTTCCAAGATAACCCCTTCGAGCCAAAACTTTTATACACAACTAATCTAGCCCTCAACCCGAAAAAATATGACGATGTTCTGAGCTTGGCACAAAAGTATGTTCCTCCATCGGATATACATTTTTATGATAATTTAATCTCGCAGCAGTCTATTCAAGAAGCTGAAAACACTGACTATGAAGATGACAACGAAGGACCCCTTTAATTTTTACCAATATCGGTGCAAAAACAGGACAAGTCCAAAAGCAAAATTATTTTTTTTTATTTAAAATAAAACTTTCTAATATGTTTTCGAATTAAACAAATATGTTTTGATTATTTCTTTTCAAAATTAAATAATATTTAGCAATTCTTTTGGTTTCTTATTTTTGAGAAAGTTTTTTTTGATTTTCTCAACATTTTAAAAAGTGGAGTTATCTTGTTGTTGCACTGGGTGCTTCAATTCAACTCATCACACATTTGTGCTACGTACAAATAAATTCTTAATAAATAATAATAATGATGGTGTTTGCTGATGTTGTCTTAAACTAATGACTGATTAGTTATAATGATATAATTTATTTTATTCTAACCTTGATTATTAATTTAAAAAAAAAATCAATTAACAAGTAATTGAAAAGAAAATCAAAATGAATTGCTATATAAAAATATGTTTAATCGTGTTGTGGAAATCATTCAATATAAAACAAATAAGTTATAACAAATTATGAATCAGATTTTGTTGGACATTTACAGCATGCGATTTCAATTATATGCTCCATAAAATCATCATACACGCAAGTCGATGTACTTGAATGTTGTTAAATGCGATTAACCGCAATTCTTAAAGAAAATACAAACATGTTACGGATGTAATATAAGATGCAGACACAAGGTCAATGTTTATGGTTTGTTAGAAGTAAAGAAAATATTTTTAATCAAATTAAGTATGTACACAATTAAAGTACTGAGTAATTGTACTTACAGCTAACCCGAAAGTTATGAAGTTTAATAAAAGAATTCTCCTTTAAGTTTTTTCATTAACCTTACATCATGAGTAAAGTTAACAGCAATAAATCTACATTTAAATAAATGATGCAACTATAAAATACAATTTTTCGATAATTTACAATCAATTTTAAAGACTTCATTCCGTATGTACCCTACACCACTACGTAGTCAGGGTGTAATGAGTTTGTGCAGATGTTCGCAACTACCAAACCCAACGGCCTAAAACCCAGCTTATACTCGTAGTATAGACAAAGAAACACTTGCAGATTCGATTTAATGATGCACGTCCGTGTAAACCTTATAATTAAACTATGAAGGCGATCCCAAAATTAGCCCACCTAAAAAAGAAAACACAACAAATTTGGAAAAAATTTTCTTTATTTCTCAACATAATCGCATTTTAGCTCGATAAACTTTTTAATAGCATTGAAACCCTGTTTATAGCAAAAAAAAAGAATCTTTTACCATCGAGTCATTTTTTCAAGTTTGGAAATAGTAAATAATCCGAGGGGGTGCGATGAAGCAGATCGAATTATAATTTATTGAATTTAGTAAATATTTTCGATTTCACCAATTCTTTCCATGCTTACAAATTTACTGAGAAAACTTAAAACATATGTTGTATAAGGTTGCCACTTTTCATCAAAATAATTTTTTCAAACAACTGCCGCCATCTATACGTCAGGTCGGCTAATTTTGGAACCGGCTTAGTACATGTCTCTGTCGACTATTTTCTTCTCCCTTTCTTCGTCCTCTTTACTGAAGAAATTCACATTGGACCGCACTGGTCTACGGGTGGAGATGCGCCATTGGGCGTATAATCCTTCCTAACCTTGTACATGTCGCAAAATATAAATATATGTCGATTAAATTCAATCCACATAAGTTTTTGTTTGCCAAGTAACGCTCCCATAGTGTGGTTCTTTCGTTGTCTAAGACAAGCTGGATACTAGCATTTGTCAATTGCATAGAAATAAGTTTATAAACCAAATTAGCAAATCATCTTTTAAATCAAGTATACTAGTTTTAAGTAGACCCAGCAATACCACACATTACCAAATAATGGGTAAAGTAATGTATAGCCATAGGGGCCGAGGATTACATTACACCTTACATCATTGATGAATTTTATATAGAATTTATGTATATACCCATTACTTTAGAGGTGATAATGTAAGGGGTTACTTATATGGTTACGAGAATGGAAAAAGTAATGTGTCTAAAAATAGATTTTTAAAAAAGAGGAATTTTTATTAAAAAAAATAATTACAAATATTTTATTTAAAATTTTTGTAATTAAAAATAATGTGGTCGAACCATGGAAATCTGGTTGCCAGCCAAGAACTCTACCCACTGACCCACAACGCATATAGTATTTGATTGCTTTAAGCTTAAATGAATTGTTGCGCTTCGTTTTTTCGCTAGTGTTGTCGAAACATACATACATTACTCTTTTGCTTACAAAAAACACAAAGTAATGTATCTAAAAATAGATTTTTAAAAATATTTCAATTATTACTTTACATTTATAAATCATATATTATGTTATCAATAATCAGTAACTTATTACTTTATGCTTGCAAATAATGAAAAAGATAACGAGATCTCATTACAGGGTAACGCATGAGAATATCGCACACATTACTAAAGTTTTGCTGGGGGTTTTTTATTTTTTATTTTGGTTAAAAATTTTTTTGCTGAAATTGATCTCATTGATTTTAAGCAAACCGCTTTTGCTGCTATTAGCTACTTTTCTGCAAGCACTAAAACTTTGTTAAAACCTAAAAATTTTCTGAGTATACACTTAAAATGTGTTCCTAATTTACGGCTCAGAATCAAGTTGCTCAAGTATAAGTTGTTTTTTTTTTTAATGCATACAAGAATAAAATAGAAAATGTTTTATTTTTTGATCTGTTTGAGTCCTGTTGGGCCTCTCATGCCCCAAAAACCGGTACGAAAAGTAAAATATATGTAAAAAATGGAATTTTTTCATGATCCATGATAGGATGCTCTCTCCAGAGCCATTTAGGATCCCATGGGGTCTTACATCAAAAGAACAGAAATATGCCCATAAAACATATAATAAACATTAAAACCGCTTGTTGATATCGTTGGAATTACCCAGGGCTTATCGCGTGCAGGTAATAATACAAAATTAAATCCACTCGGGTAACTTTTTTCTAAATTTTTTTTTAACTTTTTTTAATTTTTTTAATTCGTTTTTTTACAGTAGAATAAATATTAAATTATATGTTTAATTAATTGTGTGATAGTGTACATTTTTACATTCTATAATTAAAAATTAAAAAAAAAACAAACATAAATAGTTTTTATTTACATATAATAGGATTATTTATAATCAATGTTTATTAAACAGTGATTATGGTTATTTTTTAAAGAGATTATTTTCGTTAAAAACTATACAAAAAAAAAAAATCAATTTGCTAGGTGAAAATGTTCATACATGGTAATATATGGGTTCATATATTATTCCATGTATGCTGGGATCCGTAATTCGAGGGTATATGGCCGTATATTCTCATATATGGACATATATAAATCTTCATATATGGTCATATATGAGTACTTTTCAGTATATCAAAAATTATCATATATTGCCATATCATATATAACTATAGTAGCTTAAAAATAAAGAATTTATAAAAATACTGCCAAGTCTTGGAAATTCTTATTTGTCATAAAAATATTTAAAATTTTTATATTTTTAATTTTATAAAATATTAAAAACAACAAAATCAAACAAATGAATTATGTGTTTGTTAATAAAGATAAAGCAGGGTGCATAATATATATTCTCTATTTCGTGTTTCCGTGAAGTCCATATACAAAAACAGTTTTCTTATTGCCGCGAAATGATGAATTGGGACTGTAGGAAATGCGATTTGAATAGGAATAAAACATGCTCACTGCTACTATAATATATTTGCTGCATTCGTGTATGGTTGTCACAATCATGTTATTCGTTTATAGAGAGGTTTTATCCATCAATACCGTCGCTATCATTATTATAGTAAATATTTTATTATTTCACGTTTGCCACTTTCTATTTTATAATATTATTGGCTGTAAAACCATACTGTGGTAACAAAAATTCTGAATATGAAAAAAAATATGACAATTATGGAACTATAAAATTATAAAAGTTGTATCAGTTTAGTCACCCATGTAAATATGACAATATATGATCATTTTCACTTGGGGGGTTTTATTTTTAAAAATGCCTTATACATTATAATTTACACTTAACAAATAATTTATTATCGAAAAAAGATTTTATACTTTTTAATTCTATTCAATAACAACAATAATAATTTTGTTTATTAATTCATTTCTTGTAAAATAATAACTTTCTTGTGGAAAAAGTACTCAGAGTATTAATAAAATATTTTTTTATAAGGATTGTTTTGTACGAAAAGGTTTCTTATGCAAAATACAAGATTTTTAGAAATTTTTCTGATAGAAACATTTTTAGATTCTATGGACTTTCCCTTTAAGTAAAATTCTCAGATTCTGCAAACTGTTTCTTAGATAAAAATTCATATTTTATTAAAAAAAAAACTTAGATTCTAAGGCATTTCTTTGAATAAAAGTTCTTAGATTCTCAGAATTTTTTTATAATAAAAAATACTCAGATTCTAAGGTCTTTCTTTGAATAAAAATTATTAAGTTTCTAAGAAATTTTTATCATGAAAAATGATTAGATTCTAAGACTTTTTGTAATAGAAATATTATCAGATTCTAAGGAATTTTTCTAAAATAAAAATTCTGAAACTCTAAGGACTATCGAAAAAAATTTAAAAATTTTCTTTGAATCTAAGAATTTGTCTATTGGAAAAAGTCCATAGAATCAATGTTTTTTTATTTTTTAAAAACCTTACAATTTAAAAATTGTTTATAAAATTATAAATTATTTTTAAAAATTCATAGAATCAAAGAAGTTCTCTTGCAAAAGTGCTTAATACATATTACATTTTTCCTCTAGGAAAAGCATTTCTTTAAGAAATATTCCTAAATTTAATCATAATTTCGAATTTTTTCATAGTTTCGAATGATAATATAACTGTTATAGTTATTTAAGACTTTGGTTGGCACAATCATAATCCCAAAAATATATGATGCCTTCGAATATGGTTGCCCCAACCATGGTTTTTCTCTGCGTATTTGTTTCTGGGTCGCTCAATGTCTAGATTTTGCGATTTCCAGTGGCCAGCAAGATCACCCTATTTAACGGTTCCAGACTTTTTTTCGCGGTTTTTAAAAGAGTGTGAAAACTAAGTACCCGTAGTTCTGCCCCGAACGATGAACAAAGCTATAAAAATTATTCCAAACGATTATAAACAATGGCGGCGCCCACAAAACAGATATAATCTTCCAAAATTAGTGGTAAAATAAAACAAAAACTCAAAATAAACATTTAAAACTAATTTTAAATTATATCGTTTTATTTTAAAGATACAGCAAAAGAACATCGGGTTAATGTTTTCGGGCCCCCCTATACATCTAAAAAATGGCTCAGTGTGCCATGTGATTTATTTACTACAACTGCTACAACATTAAGAATAATGTACATAGCAAATGTTATGGTAATATTGATATTTATTAGCGTTATGGTAGCAATTATTTAGTTTGTAAAACAGGGGTGGGAACCTGTTTAACACCAAGGGCCCCGTTGAGGTTTTCCATAGACCATTAAGGGCCGCATCAAATTGAAAAAAGTCAATGATAGCTCACTTACCTTTTTATATTTTTGTATAAACTTAGTGAAAATTGAATAAAGTTATACTAACTGAATTTATTTGTTGCAGCATCCAAAATATGTTTCACAATTCAACGTAGAATTTAAGAAAAAGTCTGAGGTAAAGCAAAGAATTTGTCTACAATATCTCCAAGAAAGAAAATCCGACCAAACACATTTAGCATTAAAAATATGATTAAGGCCCCATTACTGAGTGGGCTGTTTAAATTTTATCTCCAGTTAAGTTTAAATTGTATACGGGAAACAACAACAAATGTGTGTGTTAAAATCTCAATGGGTCATTTAGATAATGAGGCTCGATAATTAAGACTTCAAATCCTTATTTAAAATCTGAAAATTAATAGCTTTTTTATTTTATCAGATAAACACTGTCACAATTAACTCAAAATGTAACTTTTTCACTAGGAAAATAATAGTGTTGTATATTAAATTTGCCTAAAAATAAATAATTTGCCTAATACTAAATTTTCGTTATCGTGAAAAACAATTTTTTATATGGAGTATAACAGAAATCCGAACAACTTAACATGCTTTAGCAGAAAATCTTGCAAATATCTAGTCGATCTTCCTGTTTTTTAGCATTTTAATACATTTATTTATTTGGCAATATTTTTAAATTATTATTATCCAAAAAGTTACCAATTTTTCGGAAAATTTTTATAATTTTTTTTTTTTTTTAATTTTTTAAAAATATTAAAATATTTAAAAATTTTATCCAAAATTTTATATTTAACCATATATTTGGGTAAGATTTGGCAACTATAGAGTATAAGCAAATTAATTTTAAGCAACCAAAAAAAATTAAATCATTTCATTTTACATCATGAGAAAATGTTTGTTTGTTAAATTCTTGATTTACACAATGACTATCAATGCGAACTTAGTTAGAAATGTCAACTTTTTCACATAATTCTAAATAAAGAAAAACTGAGTGATATTGTAATATTCAGTTGATCTAATGGGTTGTTTGAATTTCCAGTAAAAAAAATTGTAAACTTAGAAAGAATAAAATAATAATCAAAAATTAAAAATAAATGCATTAAAAAGATTCAAATTTCTAGTCAAAACAAATTTTAGAGAAAAAACTAGCAAAAATATTAATAACTACGTAGTATAAGGAACAATATTATTATTATTATTATTATTATTATTATTATTATTATTATTATTATTATTATTATTATTATTATTATTATTATTATTATTATTATTATTATTATTATTATTATTATTATTATTATTATTATTATTATTATTATTATTATTATTATTATTATTATTATTATTATTATTATTATTATTATTATTATTATTATTATTATTATTATTATTATTATTATTATTATTATTATTATTATTATTATTATTATTATTATTATTATTATTATTATTATTATTATTATTATTATTATTATTATTATTATTATTATTATTATTATTATTATTATTATTATTATTATTATTATTATTATTATTATTATTATTATTATTATTATTATTATTATTATTATTATTATTATTATTTGTGTGCTTTGTAGTGTAATGGTTAGCGCGTTGTACTGTTACACACAAGGTTGCGGATTCGATCCCCAGCGACGGCAATATCAATAAGAAAATTAATATGTATGAGTTTTTATGTCTCATACATATCGCAATGTCCTCCTTCGGTGTTCCCATAGAACTTAACCCCACCGAAGTAAAATAACATAACAGGGCTATGAATTAAAATGCTTTATCAATTCCGCCAACTCTTCATCAGATGGGGGGCAATAACTGTTCTAAGGATTATCATCTCGCGAAATTCCGGTGATGCCATATTTAATGCCCTTCATCTTACACCACCTTTCATCTTTTCTCTAGCCCCTTTCCAAAAAAGCATCACATTAATTTATTTATTTAGTTATTTCATTTAGTCTATAGAACGATATTTCTTACAGACTATAAATACATGAAATTTTAAATAAAAAATTATTTATTTATTTATTTATTTATTTATTTATTTCTAAAATAACAACTATGAATTAAAAAAATAGTATAACAAAAAGTTTTTAAAACTAGATTTTGATGTATTAAATTCAATGACACACTTAAAATAGATTGTAAGTTAAAATAACGGAAAATATCATTTAAAAGAAATGATATTTCATTTAAAAACTGGCCTACTTAATTTTCATTTAAATTAAATGCCATTTGTTATTTATTTTTAAATGTTGATTAATCAACTGATATATTCGTAAGAAACAAATGATATATTCAGTTAAAATAAATGTCAAAATTTTACCTACCAATCCTTAAAAAATAAATGTTTTTTTTTCATTTATTTGAAATTGTTTCCCTTTTTGTATATTTTGTTTTTTTTTTTTTAAATATACAAAATGTATGTATGCATATGTAGCTATAGACACTTTTTGTGTGAATGTGTTTGTGTATGTATGTGTGTTTATGAAGTTCTTGTAATTTGTATTAAAAAGTTTTGTATATATACAACCAATTGAAATAAAAAAACAAATTGAAATTTTTTGAAAATTTTCTTTTTTTTTTTTGAAGCAGACAGCAAACAAAATTTAAATTTGTAATAACTGTTACGGACACAAATAAACCACAAGTTTCCGTTTTGTGGCTAAATTTTTATTTAATTTCAAACAAATGAAAAAAATAAATGAAACTGCGAGCGCCCCGGTAGGCTAGTTGGTAGCGTGCTAGCTTATCAGTGCGGGGGTTCTATTCCCACCAAGGTCTCTGGTCTGTTTTCGCTACAACGAGCCGATGGCCTTTGTTCCTAGTGCTCGGTTAGGGTATTTAGATATAATTTGTAATTATATGATTAATATAATATAAAATAAAATTAAAAAAAATGAAACTGAGAAATCAGTAAACGATTGTAAATTATTTCGAATAAATGCAAAAAAAAAAGTTTATGTAGATATTTCTTTGAAAAATAAATGTAGGTTCCTTTAACTACATAATATTCTGAGTGCATGATTAAAATTTAATAAATTATAATCTTTAAATGTCCTCATTAGGGGACTAGTAGGAAGAATTTCTTAAGTGTTGCTCCTCTTTCCAAAAAAAAAAATATTGTGAAGAAAAAATTTTGAATCTAAAAATTTAATAAATAAAATATATAATTAGAAAAATTTTAAGAAAAAAATGTGAAAAATCTAATAAAAAGACGAAATTCAAATTTCTTCGAGGGCCGCACTTGCCCACCGTTGTTATATAATAAAGTACTACACAACATTAACATGTTGTATACACCCAGAAAACATATTCGTGCTGGCATCCGACTTTGTTTGAATTTGTTGGTTGTAACTACCGAATTGTTATTGAGGCAACCGAAATACGGTTGTTACAACCAAATTACTCATGTCTGAATTGGTCTTTTGTCACCACAACCGAAAAATTCGGTTATCACAACCGAGCCATTCGATTGGCTACAAATTCGGTTGTCAGTACGAATCTGTTTTCTCTGTGTACTGCGAATAGATTCTCCTGGTAGAAAAATGACGTTCGATAAAACAACAAGAAGAAACTAAACTATTTTACTTGATATTTAATTGTTAAATGATGGAAGTGTGGACATAAGATATTGAACACATTTTTTTTGTTTGTTTTATATTTAAATACTTCCTCAAATGCATTTAATTTTATAATGCTCTTAAGACTTAAATGTAGTTGAAATATCGCATACACACAGCCAATTGTATGCTTAAATAAATGCCTTGACCATGACAATTGCTTTAGTTTCATTTGTGTGATGTTTGGAAAATGCCATAGATTTTTGAATTTTAATTTAAAATTTATAACATTTACTGAAACTTAAAGTTAAGCCAAAACAGACTTGTTAATGAACAACAAATAGTTCTTTAATGACCGACCGTATGTTATGTGTTCACATAATAAACATTTGACTTTAATCTATGTAACGTACTACATGCATATAATGCATGTAAATTAGGGTGACATTTAATATTTAGTATGAGATTTTGGGGGATTTTAAAAGACATATATTATATAGTTGAACCATGTTGAAAGATTTTTTTACAAAAAAGGATTTAAAAAAATATTTGACTTATATAATTAAGTGCCATTCTAATATTTATCGTATATCCAAGCATTTTTATTGTTGTTGTTGGTCGACTGCAATACAACTTTGTACTAAACTTGTGACATTTGCAAACCAAGCAACTTACCAACTATTCGATTGTATAAACGAGTTTTAGATTAATTTATGCCCATCTTGACATTAGCCATCTTTAGTAAAAATGTTGGTCGATGTTGGACCGTCATCAGTCGCTCGTGCTGATTTTTTTTTTCTTCACATATTCATTTATTATTTAAACTTTTTTTTATTTTTGTACCAAACTTTATGTTTTTCATCACAATTTTCTTAATAGATATTTCTTGGATAATTTGTAAGTGTATTTTTTTGCTTCTAAAGGGTGTCCCAAGAAGAACGCAATTTTTAAATCTGGCAACATTCGAAGTGTCATTGTTTGACATTTGAACAATTGTTATTGTTTGCTAGTAGAAGGTACGAGGTTAGTAAAAATGGAGCGCCACACGAATGAACAACGCATTCTCATTGTGAAATTGTTTTACCAAAATGGTGAAAGTTTTGCGGCTACAGTTCGCAAATGCTCCAAAAGAGTCAACTGTAAAGAGAATTATGGATAAATTTGCCGAAACTGGGTCTGTTAGTGATGTAAAGACAACAACGCGCCATCGACCAGGTCGATCGACCAGGTCGATCGACCAATACCCGAATTGGGTATTGGAGAGACAACATGAAAATGCTGATTTTGCCGATAAAATCATCTTCAGTGACGAGGCCCATTTTCATCTTGATGGCTTCGTCAATAGGCAGAATTGTCGCATTTGGGGTGAGGAAAATCCTCGAGTGATTCACGAGAAGCAAATGCATCCTCAACGTGTCACTGTGTGGTGTGGTTTTTGGGCTGGAGGAATCATTGGACCTTTTTTTTATGAAAATGAGGCAGGTCAAGCGCAAACAGTCAATGGTGTTCGGTATCGTGAAATCATAACCAGTTTTTTCTTGCCTAGAATTGAAGAAATGAATGTGGAGGGCATGTGGTTCCAACAAGACGGCGCCACATGTCATACAGCCAGAGAAACAATTCAATTGCTGCATCAGTCATTTCCCGGTCGTGTTATTTCGCGTTTTGGAGATCAGAATTGGCCGCCTAGATCGTGCGATTTAACACCATTAGATTTTTTTCTTTGGGGTTTTTTGAAGTCGATGGTTTACACGAATAAGCCGACGACGACTCAAGCCTTAAAAGAGGAAATTGGACGCTGCATTAATGAAATACCGCAGCATTCATGCTAAACGGTCATTGAAAATTTCATTAAAAGATCGCGTGCATGCCAGCAAAGCCGCGGCGGCCATCTGCACGATATATTGTTCCATACATAACCTCATTCTGTCTACTTTACGATATAATAAAGTTTCACGATTTTTTTTTAAATATCTGTGTTTTATTTAAAATTTAAAAATTGTGTTCTTCTTGGGACACCCTTCTTAAATTGCTAATGTCTTAACATTTTATTAACAATACCTATAGATAAATATTTTTGTGACAAATTTTATAACCATTTTTAGTATTCACAGCAGCATCATTGTCATCGTCATCAACATCATTGACAATTTTCCAATTTCCAATTTGAGGTCAAATTAGGCATTTGAGGTGGTAAATTTTTGTTTCATCTCATAATTTTGCAATATGTCATTGAATTTGTTAATGTATTTTTTGTTTTGCAATATTTATGGACAATTTTGCTTAAACAAAAACAAAATTATTATGCATGACCATTTGATATTTTGTTTATGTTAATTTTTTCTTCAATTGCACAATAAAGACATTTTAAGATCTCTATAAATGGTTTATGAACATTTAAGTCTTAATTTGGGTTTTTTTAATGCAAAAAATATTCAAGTTTCCAAAAAAAAAATTAAATCCAACAGAAGAGCTATAAAAATTAAATATTTTATTGCAGCTTAAATATATACGAAAGGTCTTTTCACCTCAAATTCTTTCCACTTAATTTTTTTTATCAGCCCTCGAATATTTCTTTCTACACAAAAAATATTTTCAAAATTCTAAAAAGTTTTTTACAGCAAAAATAAATAATATTATATCTCCCAATTTATTTATTTTTTATTTCTCTGTAAGATATATAAAAAATCGATAAAGCCGAATTTAAAGCTTTTTGGAAGGAACGTGGAGATTTAAAAGGAGGGTCAAATAGGAAAAGTCTTCCCATTAGCAACCTTCTCAATCCGTTTTGAAAAAAAACTTTATACTTTAAATACACTGAGAACAAAAAGAAAATTGAAAAGAAATTTTTATTTAAACTTTTTATACATTCGTTCAAATGATTTACTGCCATTTACCGATGTTTTTTTGATTAATTTTTTTTTATTTTTCAAATTTAATAAAAAACTTACCCACAAAACGGAAATATGTGTTTTATTAATTTCCGTTACAGTTATTATAAATTTTAATTTTGTTTTTATGTTTGTTTTTTTATAAAAAATTACTTCATTACAAATTACCGGAACCTTATAAACACACATACACACATGTGGTCATTGACACAAAATGTTAATAGAATGTGTGGGTATACATATTGCAGATTAAAAAAACAAATAAACATACAAATTTGGAAACAATTTCAAATAAATGCATAATCATTTTTTTACGGAATTGATAGGTAAAATTTTAACATTTATTGTCAACTGTTTAATCAATTGTTTTTGACTTATGTGCCAGTTGTAAAGATTTAAAAATAAATAACAAAATTCATTTCATTTAAATAAAATATAATTTCTTTCAAACGGTACTTTCTGTTATTTTAACTTACAAACTATTTAAAGTGTACAACTATTTTTTTGGCAATTTTAGGATACCAGTTTGGAAGCAGAATTCGTCTTTTGAGGCAATCTAATCATCGACCCATTCTTTGCATTGTTCATATGCGGAAGTGAACTTCTGCTGGAACAGACCATGTGTTATCGACCGAAACAAGTAGTAGTCAGAAGTAGCAATGCTAGGAGAATACGGCGGGCGGGTTAGGACTTCCTATTAATCGCTTCTAAGTAGGTCGTAACCGGTCTTGCAACATGTGGCCAAGCATTGTCATGCTGCAAAATCACTGCGGCTTAAACGCGTTTTCCTGTGATCGTTTCATTCGGTTTAAGCAGCTTATAGTAGATCACTAAATACACTCACCAAAAATAGCCTGTAATGGCAACTGAAAATTTAGCTGTTACTACGGGACATTTTGCTAATTTGAGCCCAGCGGTATATTTTGCTAATCTTAGCAACACATGTCTGCTGACATATAGTACAATAAAATTTGTAGAAAAAATTAGCTGCCGCTACTAAATTATAGTAAATTTTTTGTAAAGTGGAATTTAAAATCTTTTTGCTAAAATCAGCAAAAAAAAATTAATTACTATCATTTTTTTATCGAGCCTCAACACTTTTTTATTTTATTTATTTTTTTCAAAAAATATTTTAGACAAAATTACAAAAAATCAAAGATTTAAGAATTGTAAAACATAAACGAATTTATCATTTTGTTTTAATTTTGTAATTTCTGTTTTAAGAAATATTTTATTTAATTTCTTTTTTTTAACTTTTAAGGTCAAACTTTTTAGAGCTATTTTAAATGGATGTCCTATTTTTAGACATAAGACGGTATCTTTACTTGAGATCCGTTTTTTTAATCTACATATGTAACATTTTCATGCAATTTTAGTTTGTAGGTGTAATGTTTTATTAGAAATAATATATCCTTCAATATCAACTTTTTAAAAATTAGTTAATTTTTTTGCTAATTTTAGCAAATCGTTTTTCAAAAATTTGTAAAATTATTTCGGAAATTAGCAACAAAAATTTGTAAATATTCTGTAAAAATTCTGTAATTTGTAAAATGCAAATAGCAAAAAGATTTGTTAAATAATAATTTGTTTACTAAAAATCAGTACAAAAATAGTTAAGTGGGATTGAAAACCGTTTACAAATTTTTCTACTAACTTTTTTTCTGAGTGTACAGATCGTTAGCTTCATGCCATGAATTTTCGGCTTTGCGAAACATGTTGATGGCTGTTGAGATGAAACCCATGACTTTTTGTACTTGGGGTTGTCGTAATGCATCCACTTGCCATCGCCAGTCGCAATGAAATGCAAAAACACCCTTCCTTTTTAGCGATCGAGGAGTTGTTAACAAGCGAAAAATGCCCTTCCGATGTCGCACTGCTTCAACTCGTAATGGCAACCAGTTTCATTGCTTTTTATTCCCATGGCCTTTTAACGCTTGCTGACTGTTGATCAAAAGATCAATGATTATAATTCTTTGTCTTCGAACTTTATGAATTGACCCGGCCTTGTTCCTTGTCTTCGAGGGCAAAATTACCACTTTTAAAGCCACATCTTAAACCTCCGACACAATTGTTCAGATAGAGCAGGCTCACCGTAAACTATCACTAAGATTCGATGCCAAAGCTCATTCACAATAGGTTTTAGCGGCAAGACATTGGAAACTGGAATATTGCTCCATATACTAGTGGCGGCTTCTAGTGTGAAACGCTCATTATTTATCAAAGGTTCCAAAGAAATCCAAAATGTAACAAATGTGTTCCCTGAAATGTGGGCTAGTTCACTAAACACATACTTATTCCAATAAAAACGTGGTAACATCCAGCCCAAACACCTTCGGCTAATAATATGAAAAATATTTTTTTTTTTTGGAATGTGTAACAAGAGCGTGGTAAAAATTAATAACCCAGCCCAAACCTCTGTAGTCAGGAACGTGCACTTTTTGATTCCTCCAGCCCAAAAACCACACCACACAGTGACACGTTGAGGATGCATTTGCTTCTCGTGAATCACTCGAGGATTTTCCTCACCCCAAATGCGACAATTCTGCCTATTGACGAAGCCATCAAGATGAAAATGGGTCTCGTCACTGAAGATGATTTTATCGGCAAAATCAGCATTTTCATGTTGTCTCTCCAATACCTAATTAACGAACTCCCTTCGCTGTCTATGGTCAGCTGGCTTCAGTTCCTGAGTCAATTGAACTTTGTATGCATGAAGATGCAAACCTTTCGTCAAAATTCGCTGCAAAGTGGATTTGGAGACACCAATTTGCTGAGCTCGGTGTCGAATTGAGGTGGATGGAGTTTTAGCGACATCATCACGTACAGCTGCGACATTTTCGGTCGATCGACCTGGTCGATGGCGCGTTGTTGTCTTTACATCACTAACAGACCCAGTTTCGCAAAATTTATCCATTAATCTCTTTACAGTTGACTCTTTTGGAGCATTATTGTGACCCCAAATTGATCGCAATTTGCGAACTGTAGCCGCAAAACTTTCACCATTTTGGTAAAACAATTTCACAATGAGAATGCGTTGTTCATTCGTGTAGCGCTCCATTTTTACTAACCTCGTACCTTCTACTAGCAAACAATAACAATTGTTCAAATGTCAAACAATGACACTTCGAATGTTGCCAGATTTAAAAATTGCGTTCGTCTTGGGACACCCTTTATTATCATCTTTTAAAATTTCAAAATGTTTAATGAAATATTTTAGGGTTAATTTCTTTACTCTAAAAATCGAATCTACTTAATTAGTAAATAATATACAATACCGAAATCAAATTGTTTAAAAAAAAAACTTATGAATTAAATGTCGACACTGTTCGCAAAAATAAAAAAAGCTATGAATGAATATTTTTGCTCACACCTAGAAGTCATGAATTGGAAATCGTCAAAAATTAATGTGAATTTGTTAGACTCCCATGCTAAAAAACACAATAATTTGCTGGCAAAAATATTACGTTGCAGTGCAATACTAAAAATAAACAAACAAAATTAAACAATTGGAAAAAAATATCAACTGACAACAAAGTAAAAAATGTTAAATTGTCACACGTCATTCAAATAACAACAAATAATGAATGATACTTTTTAATGTGGCAATTAAAGTTTAACTCTATAACTAATTATGCTTATGATGTGTTTAACGAAAATTACAAAAAACATTTATTTTAACTCTAAGTTAACTAATATGCTCAATTACACAAAATGTATGCTTTATAAAAATCCATATGTTCATTCAAATTGGACTTAAGCAAATGTAATATAAATATTATAAAAATATATAACCTTGAAGCCTAAAGTATAAATTTAGAGAATAAAAACAACAATAACAACAACAAACTCTCAAATTACCATAATTACTATGAAACTTAATATTTCTTGGTGCTACTGAGCTTAGTATCTTCATTACATAGAACTATGGGTGAGATTTTAACACAAACGAAAAACTTTAAATATTTCAAAATAACGCACAAACTTTGTGGTATCTTACATGAATCTTAAAACCACTGCTTCTTCTTTTAACATAAAAACTAAGATATGTACTCCTGACCCTTAGTGCATATTTTGGAGTTCTAATAGATGCTGATGTTTGATTCTGCTATTGATAACGTGCATTTATTTCAAATCCTATTAAATGATTATAATTTTTTTTTTTATTATGTTTTTTTTTTTTCCACAAAAACTAATATAAAATATTAAATTGCATTTTTATGGTATTCTTTAAGTAGAATCAATACAATTAAAAACCGCAGAAGGCAAACACCAATAGAACAACTGACATTTGAAAAACTTGTGGAGTTGAATAGATGATCGTAAAAATAAATATTACACAAAATTCATAAAAATTAAAAAAGAAATAAATAAACGTATGCAGATATTTGTTGCATTGCAACACAAACAATATGTGTTTAAAAATTAATTAAATTTACAAATATTTTAAATTTGTTCAATAAAATTGTAAATTATTACAAAAAATTTATATAGAGATAAACTCTATGATTAATTTAAAATTAATCAAAAGACTTAAGAGGCAAACTCTGTGCTGTCGTTTTCTAACTACATAATATTTATAAAGGGCATGTATTCACCCTACAATATGCATATCAATCAGAATCCCTTGCTAGTCAATCTGTTCAATTAAAATGAATCACCCTTATAGTCAAACTATATATTGTATATCTTAACATAGTTGCATGAATTTTGCTACTTAAATTTGTTATTTCCAAAGGACAAACTCTATTAAAAATGGCTAATCAATGTGCAATGTGCTTGATCAATGTTCATCGCCTTAATTATTCACGTTTTTTCCTTAACCGCTTAATCTCCTAAAATTTGAAAAATAATCGAGAAAAATCATGTAAATAATATTCTTTTTTTCGGTATAATTATTTTAGAGGGCCCCGGTAGGCTAGTTGGTAGCGTGCTAGCTTATCAGTTCAGGGGTCGTGGGTTCAATTCCCACCAGAGGCTCTGGTCTGTTTTCGTTACAACGAGCTGATAGCCTTTAATCATAATGCTTGGTTAGGGTATTAGGATATAATTTGTAATTATATGATTAATATAAATAAAATAAAATAAATTATTTTTTTTGAAAAAGAGAACAAAAATAATTTCATAATATTAATTTGTAATTTTTGTTTGTTAGGTTGATAAGAGGAAGGGCCATTCAAAAAATGGATGAAGTACACCTATGCCAGAAAATCGGCATGTTGTGCGCTCTCCAAAAACCTACAGTATTCCCTTTCGTTTTCCGAAACCAACACGCAAGATCCCCAATGACGGCTTAACGTTCTCGTACCAACGATTTACCCTACTCTTAACAAAAGCCGGACAAGAACAATGGAAAGTGTATTCGAAGTAAAAAATGTCCAGTCGAAATTCCCATTATGTTGTCATTATCCGCACTCCAAATCACTTTTTGTACATTTTGGTGACTTATCGTGCAAGCTCCGTTTTCGTCATCCGAAAAGATCTCGGATTTTGAAAATTAACAGAGACCAGTTTCGAACCATCCCTGGCCAGCTCGTCAGCCATCTCATTGTTCTCGACTCCACAGTGTCAGGGTACCTTCATCAACCTACCAGAATAAGCGTTCATCACCCTCTTGCAGCTGCATTTTCAAAATAATCAGCCAGCGTTAAAAACCGAATGGACAATGTAATAGTCACAGCCTTCGCCCGGTATTGTGGTTTGGGAGCCGCAAGCACATACAAGAAACATAAACCAGTTCTCCAGTCCAGTTTGAAGCCATCAGCATAGAAATAAATTCCAATGGTATTATCAAATATACCTTCATCCCTTTACAGTTCCTTGTCCGCAATAAGAAAATCGCATTCTACCAAAACAATAAAAATAAAAATTCTACCCACAAATAAAATATAAAAATGTAATTTGTATTTAAAAATGTTCTTTATTTAAAAACAATCAAAATTAGAATACTTATTAAACTTCAGACACATTAATAAAAAAGGGTAACTTTTTTAAATAAAGAAATTTCAAAGTAAAAATGCATAAAAATGTAGAAAAGGGATCCCTAATGTCGTTAAATAGTATTTAAATGTTCGAATTGTTCGTTATTCAAAATATGTACATTTCGAATTATTCGAACAATAATTAAAAAAAAGTTCTTTAAATATCATCAGAACCAAAAATTTGTTTGTGTCAAAAATCTACCCATTAAGTTACCCCATGATCACAGGTACTTTTTTAATAAAAGGTACTTTTTTAATAAAAGGTACTTTTTTAATAAAAGGTACTTTTTTAATAAAAGGTACTTTTTTAATAAAAGGTACTTTTTTAATAAAAGGTACTTTTTTAATAAAAGGTACTTTTTTAATAAAAGGCACTTTTTTAATAAAAGGTTCTTTTTATATAAAAGGTACTTTTTTAATAAAAGGTACTTTTTTAATAAAAGGTACTTTTTTAATAAAAGGTACTTTTTTAATAAAATGTACTTTTTTAATAAAAGGTACTTTTTTAATAAAAGGTACTTTTTTAATAAAAGGTACTTTTTTAATAAAAGGTACTTTTTTATAAAGGTACTTTTCTAATAAAAGGTACTTTTTTAATAAAAGGCACTTTTTTGATAAAAGGTACTTTTTTAATAAAAGGTACTTTTTTAATACAAGGTACTTTTTTAATAAAAGGTACTTTTTTAATACAAGTTACTTTTGTAATAAAAGGTACTTTTTTAATAAAAGGTACTTTTTTAATAAAAGGAACTTTTTTATAAAAGGTACTTTTTTAATAAAAGGTACTTTTTTAATAAAAGATACTTTTTTAATAAAAGGTACTTTTCTAACAAAAGGTACTTTTCTAACAAAAGGTACTTTTTTAATAAAATGTACTATTTTAATAAAAGGTACTTTTTTAAAAGGTACTTGTTAATAAAATGTACTTTTTTAATAAAGGCTCATTTTTAATAAAAGTTATTTTTTAATAAAGGGTTCTTTTTTAATAAAAGTTACTTTTTAAATACAAAGTAAACATATCTAAACAAAATCTAAGCAGTTGTTAATACAACAAATCAAAAGACTTAAGAAACATACCTGATGAAACCAAATTAAAATGCTGAATAAACATAAGACTTTGGCAACAAACTATAAATTTAATACAAAGTTGCAAATTATTTACAACCCTACATATTTTAAGAAACAAAATCGATTATAATTCATATACATTAAGTTTAAATTTGACATAATTTTACTTAAGGCATTTATAATAATTTCATAAAGAATCTTTAACAAAATATTTCTAAATAAGTTTTAAATCATTAAAAGACCTATAAACAATACAAAAAAGCTATTTATAAAAACACTTCTTTTTTGAATAGCAAAAAAAAAAAACAAAAGAAACAATATAAACTCAGTAAAAAATATAAACTTAAAAAAATAAAGACAAAGAAGAAACCAGAAGAAGTAGACGAAGAAGTTATAATATTATCTTTGGGACAATCTTGTCACGATATTGTGCACATTACATTGAAATCATTGGAGCTAACAACAACAACAACAATAAAATTCCACACCATACCATACTTAATAATATTACTTACCAACCTAAGAAGAATTTTTATCTTCCCCTGCTTCTTATATTGTTAATACCAGTTGTGTTTTTATTGCATTAGCTGGGACTGGTGCAACTTTGACATTTTGACCTCACTATATCAAAGGAAAATTGTTTGACTGTAGACATCTAAAAATACATCTTCTTTGTTTTATTTTTGTTCAAATTGTCTGTAAATTTGTGTCTCAGATCACAAAATGAAGATTAAATACATTTTGGCGTTAATTTAACAAAAAAATAAGAAAAACATTAATTGCAAGAAAAAATAAAATAAATTTGCAAAATCACTTCCTTAGGGCCGATTATTTTAAAGATATAAAATTTGGTTTACTAAGAGTAAATCAATGAGGTTTACTTAGTTTTTTTATTACTTAATAAAATTGCTCGTTCTATTTATCATTTATATGGATGATAGGAACCAAGAATGAGTTGAGAAAAATACAATTTTTACAAACTCAATTGCAAAATTACACTATTTTTCCAATAAAAAATGTAAAATATTTATTTTTCGGTTAACTGTCACATTTGAATAATCATATCATTGCGGCAAACAAGAACCATTTTTCGACAAATGGACTTTTGCTAAACAAATTTGAAATTAGTGTAAATATTGCCACTACACAGTTATGATGTGTGAATTAAAAGTTATCAGAAAATTTTACATTTTGTTATTGTAAGTTTAAACAATATGTTCAAAAAAGTTTTCAATTTCTTTCGACCTTTTAAATACAAATTCCAGGTAATAGGTATTCATACTTATTACCTGGAATACAGAATGTTATTTATAAAAATTTTTGCTATTTTGCAACGAATTATATAAATTATATCACTTAAATTGATAAAAAAAAAAAACTACAATCAGTCAATATTAGTAAGACGATACTGAACTCCAAGAGTTGCTGAAAAAAACCCTAACAAAATTCAGTTCCATAAAACTTTTTGTACATAGAGAGTATTTACAAATATTCAAGTACCAACATCCAGTGACCGATTGACCAATATTGTTAATATGAAAAAAAAAATAATAATTTTTGCATAACTTTAATATTTATTTAAAATGTAAACAAATTCTGATATAACACATGCATTGATACAAGTTTAAAATAGCAAAATAAATAAAACTGCAAACAAAACAAATACAAGTGCATACATTATTTTGTCACCTAAATATCACTTGCAACACATGCTGGCAAATAGCAGAAAACTTAAAATGAGAAAAAATTGCATTGATTAACATTTATTAAATGTCTAAAGTAAATAATTATCTAAACTATAATTAAATGTTAATTTTAATTTATTATAAAATTTAAAAAAAAAATATAATAAAAATGAAAAATTTATACTTAGAAGGAAAATTTTTGAATTATTTTAATTACAAAGAAGATGTAATAACATTATTTGCAAAACTAAAAATATACTGTACTTAAAGTTTAACATACGTACAAGTATGTGATTAACTTTGAATACTCTACAATATAAAACGGCATTATATATTTTTGCCCATTAATGTCACATGCTTTGGCAAAAAAATTTTTTTGGAAACCATTGAACGTGAAATTATGATTACCATCGGAAGATGGGTTTTTATGGGGACTGGATCTAAATATTTTACAGACATCAGCTTAAGCTTATAATACCCTAACCACGCAGAGGTGTAGGCAGAGCTAAGAAGATTTTTGATTTTTTTTAATCGAAAAAATACCCATTCTAATCATTCGTAGAGAATTAATTTTTTGTTATTCAATCGATCGAATTTACATCCAGGATATTCAATCAATTTATCTCAAACAACTTTATTAATCATTAAATTCAATTATTAGGAATTCATTTGATTTTTTAGTAATTCGATTTACAATTTTAGAATCCAAAAACGTCCCCATTAAAAAAACGCAAAAATCTTAAAATTGCCAAATTTAAAAAAAATAAGAAATATTGAAAAAAATACTGATTATTTAAAAAAGAAAAAAATAACAAATTTAAACAAAACAATTGAAAAGTCGCCAAAATTTACAAAAAAAAATGTAAAAATGAAACAAATATATAAAAAAATTAATATCGCCAAATAGAGACCTCTCTCTCTCTCTATGTAATGAATAGTTCTGGAGATAAAAGTGATCTAAAAATCTAGTCAAGCACTCTAAGCACTTTTAATTTTCGAGATATGGGCGATTAAAATTGTACGAGTATCTTAGCAATTTTTGTTTAACTTTTGGCGACTTTTTCCAATTTTAGCGATTTTTTTCACTTAGAGCGTTTTTTCGAATTGTAGCAATTTTTAATTTTTTTAAATTCATTTTCGCTTTATTTTAAATTAAGTAATTTATTTTTTAATTTGGCGAGTTTTACAATTTTAGTTTTTTTTTTTGATTTTATTTAAATTTAAGCGATTTTCTCCAATTTCAGAAATTTCTTCTATATTAGGGAATGTTAGCGATTTTTCAATTTCAGCGATATTTTGGAATATTTTTGTTAATTTTGTTCTTGTATTTGTAAAAAAAATCTTCAATTTCCTTCAATTAAAACTAATAAGTTTTAAAATCGAATAAAGATTGTTGTTTGTCATTTCCAAATTACTCAATCGAATGAAACCAAATCGAAACTTATCGCCCGAAGTTCTCCTCAGGTGGATGGAAATGCGTCAATAAACGCCCAAATGATTATTAAAAATGACACCCACTTGACCAATACATATAATCTTCAAAAATTATTCGAAAAAACTTAAAGGTACATATAAACATTTTAGACAATTTAAAATTATGTCATCTCATTTAAAACATACAGCATTTATAGCTTATATATGACCATATAACAACATAAACCCTCAAATTTCAGATCCGAGTTCAACTGTTATATATAAAAACATGTTTAATCATATATTGAATTATGCATGGATGCACATGATCATGCATGCCTATGTAGGATCATATACAAGTCCATGTATGACCATGTACGATCATATATGTTTCCATTTTCACATGGGTTATACAAAACTTGTTGCACATTTTGAATCCAGTGCATACACTCAAAAAAAAAGATATAGTTTAAAAATTAATCCAAAATCTTCCTACAAATTGTTTAAAAACTTTCCTGAATTTAAGAAAAATTTTATTAAAACCTAGTAAAATTTTCTTAAAATGAATAAAAATTTCTATGTTTGGGTAAAACCGAAATAGTTTATATACTCAGAAATAGTTCATAACTTTCTTAAGTAATATTTCTTGATTTTAGGAAAAAAAATCAAGTATTTCAAATAAATATTTATCAACTTTTATGGAAACTAGCTTAGTTTTTAGAAATGTAATAAATCTAAATTTTGTTTAAAAAAATTCAGAACATAATGTACTCCCATTTAGTTCAAAAAATGTGTCTAACTTTAAATGAGAAAGCACTTGAGCTTAATGTGTGTTCATTTTTTTCGCGAGTAGTAAAATGAACTAAATTTTAGAAATTCATTTTTATATTCTGTTTTTATGTCTATTACTTTCTAATTTTTAAGAACTGTTTTCTAAAAATTAGTTAAGGCAATTAAAAAGAAAAAGTAAAAAATGTTCTCCTATGTAATAATAAAAATCTATTTGGTCTTAGAAACTGATGAACTATTTCCAAAGAAAATGTTCATGCAACTTAGCTTAGATAAATTTTAAAAAATTTTAATAAAATACAATTTTTATTTTAAGTAAAAGTTCTCTAATTTTTGAAAAATAATAAACGTTTAAATTATTTTCAATATTCTTTTCTAGTTAGTTTTCCTTATTTTTAAGAAAAAATATTATTAATAGAAAAAAATTAAAGAAACCATTTAAAAAAATGATCATGCATCGAGCATGAGTCAAAAATGGCTCATGTGCCAACCTATAATATTGACAGTCTTAAATATTGAACTTAAAATAGCTTAAAATATATTTTAAAATTTTGTTAGTAAAATACAAAATATTGCAAGCACATTTTATACATTGCGACATTGCGGCTTTTCTATAATTGACATTGGGCTTATTAAACTTTGTATTTATCGAAGGCACTAAGACTATTTTTTTTTCACTTAATAATAAAAAAAAAGTTAAAACACGTAAAAAAGGGCTAAATTCGGCTGTGCCGAATCTTTGAATACCCTCCACCAATATCCTAAAGATGTTCTCTACTGTTTTTGATACAAATAATATAAGAAAACTTTTGAAGTAAAATTATGTAGGTGAAAAAATTTTTTGAGGTGAAAAACTTTTTTAGATGCGAAAAGAACTTTTTTGGAAGAAAAAAAATTTAGAGGTGAAAAAAAATTTTTGAGGTGAAAAATTTTTTGTTGTGAAAAAAAATTTTAGTGGTGAAAAAATGTTTGAGGTGAATACAAAATATTTACTGCTAAGCGACTGGTAAAAAAATATGAGAAAATATGTTATTTACCAGTCGCTACTATGAAATTGTACTAAATTTGTATGGGCAACTTAGAGGCACCTTTACACATTCACTAGTTTTTTTAACCATGGACTTCACAAAAAAAAAACATTTCAAAGCATATTTTTTGTTAAATACTCAATTTTGTTCCGGCTATTGTGGACTAGTTCTGCAGCTAAATATGCCTAATGGAGGGAATGCACTTTCTGATGCGCCACGCATTGATAAATAGTTGAAACGAATATTCTTTCTTTAAAAAATTGAAGTGTGTTTGTTTAATGGAGAGAATACAGCAAAGAAATTAATTTGTTAAAGAAAGAACATGAGTTGTAACTATTTGTCAATAGATGGCCAATCAGAAGGTGCATTCTCTCCATTAGGCATATTTTGCTGCAGAGATAGTCTCCATTAGCCATATGAATTTTCTATTTTCTTCGTAACATAAATGAATATTTGCCAAAAACTATGTAAAATATATGTTTTATGTGCATATTATACCTTAATTTTTTAAATCAATATTCATTCAGATGTTTGAACACTATATTGCACTTTATCCATGTGTATTTTTTTATAAAAAAAAAAATCACATAAATGTACATTTGCCAATCCCCCAATTCTCAAAAATACAAATGGAATAAAAAAAACTATTTTATTACGTCAAACATTTGAAAATTTGATTTTAAAATTATGTTCTAAGTCTACTAGTAACATCTTAATGCATTAGAATTTGACGTTTGTAGTTAATTTACTATTTTTGGTAAATAAATTAATTGAAAGCCTAATCCAAGGCTATATCGCCATGAGGTGCTACCTATTCAAAAGTAGCGGCACTAAAGCAATTATGTATTTTGCTCTTTTTTTTAGATATAAATGTCTTTGGTTACAAAAACAAAAAAAAACATTTTATGGAATGAATCGGAAAACCAACAAAGTTTAACAGAAAAACCCAATCAGGTTTACTATATCTCCTATAGTAGCCAAAGATATGGAGATATTTTAAATGGAAAATCCTAAGAAAATGCATCGGGAAAAATTAGGAAAATTTCATAAAACGATTTTTAAATAGTTACATCTATGAAAATGCCGATGTTCTGCCCTTCTGTAGGTACGCCATGTCGTTGCAAGCCAGATTTGTTGAGAAACTTGAGCTACACGATAATTTGCTTGTCCGCCAAATATACGAAAACGAGAAAAACACTATCAATGGACGTATTAACGACAATCCAGCTCCTCTGGACCTTACCTCATCCTATATGAGCCCAGCCTCCAGCAAACATAGGGGCTGAATATAATATACGTATATACTAAATTTTGGATGAACTGTAATATGAATATGTTTTGGCAATTTATGTAACAGAACTTTTGTTATTTAGTTTTAGTAATGTTATTTACAGAGGTCTGCTCTGTTAGCGACTTTAACAATGTTGCTTTTTACGCTAATTTAGTTTTTACACACACATAGCTCTAAGAATGTTATTATTCTCATAGTATGTAAGACAATAAATGTAATCGAACAAGAAGAAGACTTAATAACATTTTTACTTACTTAACAGAAAATAAAAATAGATACAGAAAAATTCTACCAATTTGTATGGAAAATTTAGAGGTACCTTCACAATTTCACTCATAACTTTTGAACCGCTAAACCGATTTCGCTCATTTTAAATACCAAACTGCTCGGGAGGATGTTCAATAATCTGGGTAAAAATAGGCACCCCCGCTTGCGTCTTCCCTCCACCCTCCACCATAAATGGTATAAAAATGCCATAAAATAGACTGAAGACCTTTTCCATTTTCCAATAATAACAAGATATATAACTGTAATATTTTGTATTTTTGCAACAACTTCCTTAAATTAGTTAATTTAAGAAGGCAAAGGACCCCCAGTGTTCCTTAGCCATATATGCTGTGTGTCACTAGGGCGTCGCTTTTTGTAGTTCTTTCAAGCAAAACCGTTGATTAACTACAAAAAAGATCTGACTCTGTCACAAATTATTACGTTTCAGGATATCCTGCAGTAAATTTTTTTTAATTTTTTTACCTTTTTTGAAATTTAAGTTTTATTTTAAATACATGAGTTTAGTATAATTCAATATAATTTAAAGACAAAAATGCATAGCAAAAAGCTTGTTAAGAGCAGTGTACTCACAAAGCAGAAGTCCTCCGAAAGTGAGAAAATACTTACACAATGAGTGTAAAGTACTTTAAAATATATGGTAAAATATATTACCTTTAATTTTTATCAAATTTAAGGATAATTTTTTTTAATATAACAGGGTTAATTCGATTTATTATTTTTTTTTTTTAAATCTAAAAATTTCTTGTGCAGATATTTTTATTGAACAATGTATTTTTGGGTTATTTTAACCCTCAAATGCATATAAACGTTAATTTTTTAAATAAATTTATTTTATTAAATTCAAAATAAATATTGTAGATTATTAAATATTCGTTCTATATCTATAATAGCAATTTTTTTATTTTCAATGCAGTTCAACTCATCACTTAGGCGTGTTAAAAGTTTTTGCAAAAAAAAAAAAAAATAATTTTTTATTTTTCAAAAACACTATTTTTAATATAGTACAGAGTAGTTGATTTTATTTGTTTTGTTGTTTTTTTTTTTTTGTTGTTTTTTTTATTTTTTTGTTTGTTTGCAGTGTTAGATTTTGTTTGTCTTTGTTTTTATTTACATTTTTTGTATTTTTCATCTTAAACTAACTGCATTCGGTTGCATCTTTTAAGTATAAATACAGCTGGTAGCCGGCATTTGAGATCATAAAAAAATCTTTTGTTCATTTAACAACTTCTAAAGATCTCTACAAGAAGAAAATTATAGAAAAATAACAATTATCGAAAGGATATACACACAACCAAAATTAATTGGATTATTAACGTGGAAATTTTGTTGTGTGTAAAAATACATTAATTTAATACAAACAAAATGAAAATTGTAAGTGAATATTTGAAAAAAATAAATAAATTAAAATACTTAGTGAAACAAAAAATATAATTCAAACGGACTGAAATAATAATGATGATATTAAAAGTACTATAAATAAAAATAAAATAATTTACCCATCGAAGTTTAACTAATTTCTGATAATTTAATATCAATGCCAAACAATTTTAAGAACTTTATATTTAAAATCTTTAAAACACTGATTAAGTTTTGAAAATTGTGCATGAAGTCCATATTAACCAAAAATCCTTTAGAGAAAATTTGCAGAGCTATTAAAATTTGGGGAAATTCTATGTCTTATTGATATACGATGGTCATATGTTGACATGCCTTAGTTGCAGCAAACAACTTCTTTGTCATATAAATGTCAATTGGCATATTTTCTCATACTAAGTGGGTTAATCGCTGTTATATATATTTCATAACTTTTTTATAATTTTTTTTTTATTTTTAAACCCAGCAAAAAAAATGGTAGTCATTCTGTGACTATGACTTCTTTCATTGCTTCCTAAACTTCAGTTGACATTCTTTTATGATTTTTTGGTGTTATTCTAAGGCACTTCCAAAAGCATTCATGTGTTCATATTTCAAATGCAGTGATCTGGATATAAACCCGATGCATATCTTAAAATATCACTCTTCATTACTTCTAAAGCATAAGTTATAGTATATCGTATATTTTTTTGAATCTTAAGCATTTATTCAAATTGAGAAAATAGTTCTGATGAACTTTTTTAATTTTTTTATTAAATCATTTTTTATATTTTAGTTTAAAATTTTATGAGGGTTAGAATTTATGCAGTTTTGCAATTTTTATAAAAGTTTTGAAAAATCAAGAAAAAGAGATTTTTTTTACCTTTAATTGAAACTAGCTGGCATGTCATTTACATTTTTCAGCCTCAAATATTTATGACGACACAATCTCTTCATTTTTGCATTATTTATTTTATTTAACACTACATCATTTCCAGTTCAAATTCAGAATTTACCAAAATAATTTTAAAATTGTGTAAAAATTATTTCAAATTGTGCAAAAATGTTTTAAAATTGTGCAAAAATTATCTAAAATTGTTCAAAAATATTTTAAAATTGTCTAAAAGTGTTTCAAAATTGTACAGCCAGTTTTTAAATTATAACAAAAATATTTTAAAATTTGTCTAAAAATTCATTAAAATTTTTGAAAAATGTTTCAAAAATGCTTTTTCACTAATGCAGAATTATTTATTTTTTTTAGAAAAAGGATTTGTAAATCAATGCATAAATTTCGCTTCTTTAAACTTATTTTTCTGCATTCTTATGAATTAAATTCTCATCAAAGCTTAAATACTACAAAGTATATGAACATTTTCCACTCATGCATCAGAATATCTTATCATTGTATTATCATTGCTTCCTCAGAGTAAAGTATGAGTAATGCTAGTAGCTACATTTGAATACTTCCATCCTATGACACGCTTATGTTTAATTCATCGATGAAAACATCAGAAAAGAAGTGATGCCTTTGCCATAGTAGTGAAGCTTTTATTGCTTCTTTGGCAGCTTCATTTTTGCTGGGAATCTAATATTTTTTATAGTTCCATTGAAACAAAAATGAAAAAGAACATAAAACACGCACAATCTAAAAAAAATTAATTTTTAACCCCACTTTTTGAACCTTCATTTTTAACCGCAACCGTAACCATTTTATTCGGTTACAGTTGAAATTAAATTCTTTAAAACACAGGTTTTTCTAAAGAATTCAATATAAAAATGGTTTACAAAAATTAAAATATTTGCAAATTTTATAAATAATAAAAATTTTATAACTTGAGATTAAGTGTGAGTTAACTATTATCCAACCCCCCTCCACTCAAAACAAAAAAGCCTTCGGTTTGTATGCAACATTTTGGCATTTCCTTTTATTAAAAAGTTAACTAAGGTTTTAATTTCTCAGTATTAAATTAAGTAATGTTTGTGTTATAAATTTTGAAATTTTAATTAATTTTTAAGCGTAATGTTTTAATTTGTTTCCCAATGATAATAAGCGATTTCTTCAAACATACACATAAATTTAATTTATAATTAGGTTGTTAAAATTTTGGAATTATAGGAACCAAACAAATTACCGTCCTTTTTAACGGACACTGTTATAATTTACTAACACGATCAGACTATTATTTCTCTTACCCAACAAAACTTACATTAGTTCAACAACTACTCCAACAACTAGATCTTTTGAGCCAACACTATTTTTATTTGAAATTTTTTGAGGAACAGGTACTAGTTTAACGGAACTGAGTTTTTTGGAACTAGTTCCAAGAAGCCACCAAGGTAAATCGAATTAAAAACCAATATTTTATAGTGGAAAAGTTTCAAGGATTATTAGTCCTAACTTTTTGCAAAAAAATATATTTTATACAAAAAAAAAAAAAGATTCGTCTAAAATAATTTTTTTATTAATAATTTTTTAAAAGAATTTGTATGCTTTGATTTGCTAGTTGAAGCGCTAATCTTGGATGAAGTAATCTTCATTACAAAAATAGGAACGAAACAGATATTGAGGAATTATTCAATTTATATTAAGTTGTATAAATATTCTGCCTTTCGGTAACGTTTATTTTCATGAATGCAGTTTTCTATTTTCATAGAAGAAATTTTTATAACATTTTTTTTTTTTTTTGATAATTTAAGATGGAAAAAATATTTAAAATTTTCAACGTTTTTTTTTTTGAAAGCTCTATGGAACTGTTTTGAAACTTAGAATCAGAATCTGACAACCGATGCGGAAGTCATCTATAACATGTTCTTATCATTTCTTCTAAATCATTTGTTTCTAAAACACACCAAAAATGTAGTTATAATGCAAGCATGACTCCCTTGCATGGGTTCTAGGACTAGTAGGACCACCAGTAGTTCCAAGAATGCTTTAAAAAAAAAGAATATTTATTTCCTGATAAATATTTAGTTCTAATAATATTTCCTGATAAATATTTAGTTCTAATACTAGTAATTTTATAAGGGGTTCCCTTTTTAACGTTAAAATTGAAAATTTCGTACTAATTTTGTAATAAGAAAAATGAGATTAAAAATAGATTAAAGTGGGTCCGCATCCGTTTTAACCGTAACCGCGATTAAGGAAAATTGCGGTTAAGTGCAAACTCTACTTGGAAGTGTAATTGGGGCTTTAAATAATTATACTGAAAAAAATAACTACATAATAAATGTGAGTCCCGCATACATAATAAATGTAAATCCGCTCAACAAATTTCTTTTGTAAAATATATGAAATCTACGAAATTTTTTTTCCCAAATTTAAAAGACCTTTAACAATTAGAAAATTATTTAGTTAAAATCAACTGCTAATGACAATTAAATAAACTGCTTTTACAGTATACATTACATTACATTTACATACAACTCAAATACAATATGTAGTTATTTTCAATTGTTAAACATGTATGTAAAAAATATAACTACAAATGTAAAAACAACTACAAATGTTATAAATGACTACAAATGTAGTTAAACACAACTGTGAATCTAGTTGAACAATAACTAAAAACTATAACTACAAATGTTAAAATGACTACAAATGTAGTTAAAAACAACTGCGAATATAGCTAAAAAAGAAACAAAATGTATTAAAAAAAAAACTAAAAGCAAAGTTAAAAATAACTGCAAAAAACAATTACAATTGTAGTTAAAAACAACTGCAAATGTAGTAAATAACAGTTAATTTTTCTTTCATTTTACTTAAGAGCTTAGCATTTTTTTTACTTTCATTTCATTTTTAACAGAAAGGGGAAACGTAAATTATAAAGCAGATGTAAAATTAAGAAAAGACTTATAAGAAAATGTTTTAAAGATTACATACATATTTCAATAGTTTTTGTAGGTTGTCTAAAAAACAACTGTTAAATCATTAAAATTTTTTAGGAAACAAAAAAATTAAGGTATATTCTAAGAAAATTGGGATGGATAAATTCCAAAAAAAAAAAACGACTACTGAGTGTATTAAAAAATGTGAATTTATTTCATACATTTGTTATTTATTAACATATGAGTGTTATTTTATTATCTATGCGGTGTATGGATCTTTAAAACGTTCCCAGCAGAAATTGACAACCATGCAAAAAAAAAAAAAAAAAGTACTAACGAACCGCCTTTTTCCTCGTAAATCCTGTGAAGAACAACCAAATGTATAACTAATACACTTAAAATAATTAAAAAGTTTGAAAGAAAGAAAATACATTTTAAAAGAAATGACCGTTCATTTTAAAACCGGTCTACTTACTTTTCATTTAAATCAAATAGTTTTTGTTAAATGATATTTAAGCAACTGACACATCAGTAAAAACAAATAATTAGCTAAAAATAAATGTTAAAATTTAACCTACCAATTTTAACAAAAAATTGCTGATATTAATTTATTTGAAATTATTTCCGTTTTTTGTATTTTACAAATATACAAATTTGTTTAACTACACTCCCCAAAAAAAGTATGTAATGGCAACTGAAAATTTTGCTGTTATTACGGGAAATTCTGCTAAGCGGTATTTTTTGCTAATCTTAGCAACACATGTCTGCTGACATGTGGTACAATGAAATTAGTAGAAAAATTAGAAGCCCGTACTAAATTTTAGTAGACTTTTTGTTAAGTGGAATTTAAAATCTGTTTGCTAAAATCAGCAAAAAAATTTACTAAATACTATTAATATTAGTACAAAGTTTTAGATTTATTTTTTTTTATCGAGCATGAACAATTTTGATTATATTTTTTAAAAGATGTTTTATACAAAATGAAAAAAAATCAAAGGCTTAAAAATCTTAAAAATTGTTAAAACATAAACGAATTTATCATTTTGTTTTAATTTGGTAATTTCTGTTTTTAAAAATATTTTAGTCAATTTTTTTTTTACTTTTAAGAACTAAAAAACCCTTCTTAGTGCTATTTTGAGTGAATATCCTCTTATTAGACATGAGTCGGTATCTTCACTTCCGATCCCTTTTTTAATCCTATGTAACATTTTAGGGCAATTTAAGTTTGTATGTATAAGTTTAAATTATTAGAAATAACATTTCCTTCAATACCGACTTTTTTAAAATAAGTAATTTTTTTTTGCTAATTTTAGCAAATCGGTTTTCAAAAATTTGTAAAATAATTTCTGAAATTAGCAACGAAAATTTGTAGATATTCTGTAAAAATTCTGTAATTTGTAAAATGTAAATAGCAAAAAGATTTGCTAAATAATAATTTTTTACTAAAAATCAGTACAAAAATAGTAAAGTGGTATTGAAAACCGTTTACAAATTTTTCTACTAACTTTTTTTTCTGAGTGTACAAATCAAGCAACATAAATGACAAATTTTTTTTATGGGTAATTTTTTATTAAATTTTAAACAAATGAAAAAATTAAATGAAGCTGAAAAAAACGGTATATGACAGTAAATTATTTTAAACAAATGTATGAAAAAAGTTAAAATAAAAATTTCTTTAAAAAATAAATTTATGTTTTTATTAAAATACAAACAGTAAACTACATAATATTCTGAGTGTACATATTTTACAAAAAAAAATAATGTTTTGTTTGTAAAACTACTATTTTGCCAGTAGCATCTGGAAAGTTCTTTGTCAGTAATATATTTTTAAATATTTTATAACATTTTAAATAATTAAACAAAAATTATTTATATAAAAGACAGAGGACGAACAGGAATGCTACTTATTAAATATATGTTTTTTATAAAAGTTAACGACTTTATGCCAACGGTAACTAGTTCGCTGCAGTCAACTTTAGGCTGCTGTTATGAATGGGGTAATACAGAAAGGATTGAAAATACTGTCAAGATCGTTAATCCCACTTTATGCCAAGGCTTTATTCATCATCGCTGTGGATTTGCCAGTACTTTGCCAGTCTTTTCATCATTTTTGGCCCAAAAGTCATTAAATCATTAAAATCTTTTGTTAAATTTTCTGAATCATAACAAGGAATGAGATCAGCATTAAATCTTAAATATTTTTAAAAATAAAAATCACTTTATTACTCCTGCTTAAATCAACCCTAAATCATTAAAACATAAATGTATTGAAAACATATTTTAAACACACCCATATAATCGTTCATGTTAAGAAAAATTGTGACAATAAACCTAAACTATAAAAAATCCTAAAACCCAAAATTCATCACATATAAAGCACAAATTATGCAACTTGCCGCAGATCTTCATATAGCAATGTTTAGTTGTAAAAAAGATCATAAAAGCTAAATAAGCTTAAATGTTTAACAGCTGCTAATAACTTCAAAAAATAAGGCCCTTTAACAAAATAAAAAAAAACACATAATAACAAAACAAGTTTCCGGGATCATAAACAATAACAAGAAATTTTTGGCTTTAACTGTATTAATATTAACAAATAAAAACATAAATCATTAAATATTAAAGACAATCCTTTAATAAGTTTAATAAAAAGTTCAAAACCAATTGTATATACAATAAATAACATTTTAAAATTAACTGTAAATAATTGTTAATAATAACTAATTTATAATTAGTTTTGTAGCTGAATTTATTATTTTTTTTTTTTTTTCATTTATCATTCAAATGACCTTAAGGTCATAACTTTAAAAATTTAATTACAAATTTGATTTTGTGAAAAAATAACAATAATTTACTTTTGCATCTTTAAAATTATACATATGAATTTATAATTTTGTAAACAAAAATAAAATTGCGCAATAGATATAAATTTTAACAATATAAAAGAAAACAACAACAAAATTGCTTTGTTTTCAAGATAATTTAGAATTTTTTTTTTTTTTCATTTATAATTTGCATATAATTACAGTTAACAAAATTAACAAATCATGTAAACAAGTAACAAATTGGCACAACAAAAACATATATAGTAATTAATTTTAACAAAAAAAGATTTTCAACAATTTTCATATTTTTTTTAAAAATATTTTTTTGTTTTCATTCATAAACTTTTAACAAACCCCGTTTAACCTAACTAGGCATTTATGAATTAAGGCATAACAAATTCATAGTAAAATTAATTTCACATAAAAAATTCAAATTTTAAAACAAAAAATATTTATGCAGCAACAAACACTAGTTTGTTTGACAATTGAGCACATAAACATTTTTTAAAAAAGCAATAATTCAAAATATAAATATTTGCAAATTTAAATTATTATTAAAATTAAATTAGCTTTCATATACAACTTTGACTATATATTTAAAATTTTTATTTTTCTCCTTGCAGGAACTATCATTGTTACTTCTTGCCTGTACAGCTTCTTTGGTTTTGGCTAGACCACAGGGTGATCCAATTGCTATTGTTAGTCAAGAATCAAATATAGAACCAGATGGTTCTTATAATTATGCGTAAGTAGTTTTATTACATTTTATTTAATCATTTCTAAACATATCTTTAGGTGTTGTATAATAACAAAAGTCTTTACTTAAAAATAAAACAAAAGACTTAAGACACAAACCTTTTTTAAAAAAAAGCTTTTCGTTGTACTAACAAGGAAAGTAATCCAAGCTAAACTATTCGATTTGTAAGAAACTATGATATGTATATTCATATATGATAGAAAATAGAAATTAATATTAATTTATCGGCCACTTTTTGAATAATTCAAATAAAATAGAGCCCAAAAAAAATAATCCATTTTTTCATACTTTTCTGTTTGAAATCATGTCAATAAATTACGAATTTCGCAATAAAATCTGCATTAAAATATTGTATTCTACAAAAGAGAAACATTTAGCACAGGGTTGCCAAGTTGTTCCAAAAAGTAACAACAAGGAAAATTCGTTCAAACCCAAACTATCAAACTATGAATCTAAAAAAAAAATATGTGCGCTTTACTTAAATTGTTTGCAGTACAAGTAGTATACTTCTCTATATAAATAAACCAAAAGCTTATATAATTTTTACCGCAACAACTTTTAAAAAGCTAAAGGTACTAAAAAAAGGTACATTCGCTCTCCAACGATATCACATTTTCATGTGATTGCTTTGGTTGAAATTCCATACAAAATAAAAATATTAAAAAGGAATTATTTTTTAAACAAATTTTGATTACCGGGTTGGCCCAAAAGCCGATACAGGTCGCCCTTAGTTTTTGTTTTCTACCATATATCAGTGTTTTACAAACATCAGTGGGTTAAGCTTGACGTAGTTTCCTTGCCATCCAGCATATATGGCTGGAGCTTAGTTGTCAAAATTTGTTATGTAAATGGGTTCCTCCTCCAGAATGGATATTAGGCCATTTTTATAAATTATCCCGGCAGGGTCGCAAAGGCCGAAAACATCCCCCTTGACGGAGTTCCGAAACCACTTTGGCTAGAAACTTGAAGTTTCAAATTCCCTAGAGTAATGGGTTATATACTGATATGGCATTTTTGAAATTTTTGCCAGGAATGTGATGCAAATAGGGGTTTAAATAGCGAAATGTCCCTCTAAACAGTCAACCAACAACGTTTTAGTTAGAAATCTGAAATTTAGAATATGTATTTCATTTAGTATGGGACAATTCACTTATAAGTTTCAATTAATATTATTTGATAAAAACGTGCTAAAAATAGGCTTTCAAAAGGGGAAAGTCTCCACAGTAAATACCTGATATTTAAAATATATATTGCCTTGGATAAGTGTTCATTCAATGATAAATAACTTTTAGAAATTTTCCCCAGCAATGTGGTGAAGTTTAAAAAGATGAAAAATGTTCCCGAATCCCGAAATATAAAATATGTGTTCCCTGGAAAAACTCACCAGGAACATGGTTAAATATTGTTTTAAATTGGGAAAATTACCACTTAAATTTTCAGATATGTTTTGCCTGCAGTGTGGGAAAATTCACTGATAGAGTGCATTTTGTAAAATTCGACAGGACCGTTGTAAAAAATGCCAGAACAGCCTGCCGAACCAGGCCTGAAATTTAAAATATTTGTTTCATAGATTATAGGCTCAGGAAAACTTCATAAATATAACAATTCTTTATACATTTTTGTTCTTTTGGATTTTTCATAAAAAATTGCTATACATTGGGTATAAAAGTCCAAAAGTAAAGGGTTTACACATGCAAGAAAACGATAGCAAGCAATTGACAAATCGAACAAGCTTAAATCCAAAAACAGTATATTATAATTGCAAAACACTGTATTTACTAATGACATCCTTTTCATAGGATTATTAAATCTTTTAAAGGCCTAAAATGTATATTTGTATTTTAGTACAAACGATGACGATGACCTGATCGCTCAGGTCTTAAGTGTGCACTCCCTCTAGCGCTGATCCTCACAATTTTTTCCATTTAATAAAAAACTAAATTTAGTTTAGGTATATGGCCACATATATGGGTTAATATATTTTTCCATATAACTTCGGATACCTAATTTAAGGGTATATGGATGTATATGCTCATACAGGTTGGTTGAAAAGTTCCTGCGCTCGAAATGAAAGAATACTGTTTTTGTTACGAAATATATTTTTTTATTCAATATAATGTCCTAGAAGCTCAATACACTTGTTTCAATGATCTTCCAATAATTTTATCCCATCCTTATAATGGTTTTCCAGAAGCTCTGCAAAATAACCGTCTACGGCAGCTATGGCCTCTTCATTCGACGAATAATGCTTTCCACGAAGGAATTGTTTGAGATTTCTGAAGAGATAGTAGTCACTGGGAGCGAAATCTGGTGAATACGGTGGATGTTCAAGCAATTCGTACTTTAATTCATTGAATTTAGCAATCGTCAAAGCACTTTTTTGAGCAGGTGCATTGTCTTGATGAAAAATGATTTTTTTCTTCTTTAAACCAGGTCTTTTCTTACAAATTTTTCATCCAGCTGATCCAAAAGGCTGCAATAATATTCAGAGTTGTTTGTTTTACCTTTCTGAACATAATCAATGAACAAAATTCCTTTTGCATCCCAAAAAACTGTTGCCATAACCTTCTTTGCTGATCGTTGTGACTTCACCTGCTTTGGAGCTGAACAACCAGCTTCAGTCCACTGTAAACGTTCTTGTTTCAATTTAGGATCATGGTGGTAGATCCAAGTCTCATCCATAGTTATAAAACGACGCAAGAAGTCGGTTTTATTCGGCTTAAAACGCTCCAAATTACGCTGAGAAATTTGTTTTCGATCCAGTTTTTGTTGAATTGTTAATGTGTGCGGCACTAACTTTCCAAACAGTTTTTTCATACGTAATTTTTCATGTAAAATATGGAGTACTTGTTCATCTGTGATGCCTATGGCATTAGCAATTTCACGCTTAGTCAAACTTGGATCTTCACTAACCATATTATGTACCTGCTCAATGATTTCTGCTGTGGCTGCAGTTTTTGGTCGTCCTTCGCGTGGATCGTCTTTAAGGCTGGTACGACCACGTTTAAATTCACCAACCCAAAATTCAACGGTGCGTTTTGAAGGTGAGGACTCCTTATACACTTCTAACAATTGTTCATAAATTTCCTTTGCTTTTAAACCCTTCAAATCAAAGAATCTAATGACTGCACGATATTCAATTTTTTCCATATTAAAAAAATCAATGACACGTCTACTTCAAATGGCTTGTAAACAAAGAAAAAATTGACAGAATGACGTGCAACTTTGCATGTGTTCTCAGGACAGTTATACCAACTTGAGAAAAAAAAAGCTAGCAGTGCCATCTCTTGGTGAGCGCAGGAACTTTTCAACCAACCTGTATATATATATATATATATATATATATATATATATATATATATATATATATATATATATATGTGTGTGCATGTTTTTTACTTTATTTACCCAAACCATAGTTCTCTGGTGCGATTTTATTTAAATTTAAATTATTTGTAATTAAAAATAATGTGGTCATGATGGGCCAAGAACTATACCCACTGAGCTTTCGACGCTAATAGCATTTGATTGCTTTAAACTTAAATGAATTGTTGCGCTTCGTTTTTTCGCTAGTGTTATCAAAACAAACATACATTACCCTTTTGCTTACAAAAAAACACAAAGTAATGTATCTAAAAATAGATTTTCAAAAATATTTCAATTATTACTTTACATTTATAAGTCATATATTACGTAATCAACAATGAGTAACTTATTACTTTATGCTTGCAAATAATGAAAAAGGTAACGAGCTATCATTACAAGGTAACGCATGAAAATATCGCACCAATTACCAAACTTTTGCTGTGTTCGGTTGAAAAATGGATTAAATTAAAAAAAACGTTTGCCTTCATATATGACCATATCTGATAAAAATTCAAATATATTATCCATATATGGACCAATACATGCAATATATTATCATATATTTCCATATATGGTATCATATATTACCATATATGAACTATTTATTTGTATGTATTTGCCCATATATGTTCACATATGCTTATATATAAGACCATATATGATGATATATGAACATATGTTATATAAATATTTTTACCTGGGTAATAAATAAAAGTACCTCGACTAAATTCAGAAAAATATATTGTGTTTATTTTAAGAAACATATGAAATATGATCTTAGTATTAAAATATTTTTATGATATTTTTTTTTAAAAAAGAAAAAACAAAATAAAAAAAATCTACAAAAAAAAACCTGTATCATAAGAAATTCCAAAAGTTTTTTTAGAGCCAAAAACAATTGTCTAAATAAAATCAGGATTTCAGGTAAATTTATTTTAGCATTAAATTTGTTTATTCATAACTTAAATTTATTGCATTTAATTTCATTAAAAGTTTGGCACCTTATGCAATAATTATTAATATACAGGTAAATTATCATAAAGATTATTGTTCAGCTAAAGATGTTGATCACCACAATATATTAAAAAAAAAATATTTAAACAAATTAAATGTTTAAACAGCGCGTGTCATACAATTTTAATTTTTGTTTTAATCTTTTGATATTTTTGAACGAAATTTTTAATATAACTGTTTTAATAACACTAGAGCACAAATATATCAAAATAGTCTCTTTATTCCAAATATGTTATCTAAACTTTGAGACCTTTTGAAAGTTTGCAGCAACTTAGATTAGTTTAAATTTTTTGCAATTTGATACTTCAATACAAAAACTTTCGTATATTGTACGAAATATTTCGCACCACGAAATTTTTTCGTAATTTTCAATTTATTGCAGTAAATTCAATTAGTAAAGGTACTTTTCAATAATAAAGAACTTTTATTAAAAAAAAAATACTTTATAAAAGTAATTCATAAAGATGATTGTTTTAAATAATTATTTACTTTCATAAAGAAATTGTTGTTTTACTATTTAAGGGATAAACTGATATGACAATATTTATAAGGTGTCCAAAAATCTTTGTTTATTTCATTAAAAACCACAACAACAAAATTCGAAACATTTTCGTTAGTTTTCTACGATAACAAAATAAAATTATTTTTTCGTAAAATAATGCATGCCTTTTCTTTAGTATGTATATAAATTAAGATTTTGAAACTACTTATGACTATAATTTTCTTGATAATCTAAAAAGGAAAGTAAAATCTAAAATGCCAATAACTTTTTTTTGTAATCTGCACTTCCAATTCAGCTGAAATAGTTCAAAATTTTTTTTTCGCTAAATTCAAATTAAATTATTGTAGACTTTCAAAAAGTTCTAAAAAAGCGGTTTTTTGGGTTTTCCATCGATCCTCTATGGCCACAAATGGCACGTTAATGAAAAATATTGTTAACAAAATATTTTCAATCAGGAGACGAAATTCTTTCGAGTTTAACTATTTTTATTACAGAAAGAATTTTGATGTGTACCAGTGTAATTTTAAATTAAATTTTTATATCTTGCTTTTTATTTAAAACTTTTGTTTATAATTCATTTATCCTGTCTGTTATGAATTTTAAACTAATTTAAATTTGACATAGATTTATGTTAATATACAATAAATAAATAATTTGTTTTGATTTTTAATTTTTTGTTAATTATTTGCATATTAATATGTATTTAATAGGATGTTTAGATTACCTCAAAATTCATGAGTATATATAATTTTTAAATATTTCTTGGTTGCTTTAAAAGAATTTATTTTCGCAATTGTAATAATGATATTTCATTTGTTCCTCGAAATTAATATTAGTAATTAAATTTCAATGACTTCACCGATTACATTTCTAATTTTTAATAGTTAAAAGTTTAATTTGACAAATACAAAAAAAAAAAACAAAAAAAAAATCCAAACAAATTTTTATTTTCACGCTTTTGATATGTAAAATTTTAAAAATTATTATTAGAGACAATTTATTTTTTGCGAAAATCAAAAAATAAAGCAAAAGTAAAAAGTTGGGAAAACCCCTTTTTTAAAAAAAGAACAAAACTAGCAGAAAAATATTTTTTATTAGGAAAAAAAGCACTTTGTGGCAAAAAAGAATGTGAATAAAGTTATTTAAAGCTCAAAAATCTTAAAAAAAAAACTAGAAAATAAAAAAAAGCATAAAAAAGCAAAATCAACAAAACAAGCAAATTTATCTTCTCTGCTGATTAATCACTTGTTTTTGACTAATGTGTTAGTTGTTTATACAACAAAAACCATTTGATTAAAATGTCATATCTTTTAATTGATTTTTAACAGTTTAAAATAACTACATTTTTAGTTATTTAAAAGTAAATAACTTTGCCATATTTTAACTGCTCAAAACCTTTGTTTTAACTGTAATTTTTAGTAGATTATACCTAAAAAAATGTTTGACTACAATAAAAATATTTCTTACTGAATTCTTATATTTTTGTTTTGAAATTGCATCTGAGCATTTAAGTTTACATCCGAGATCACGTGTATTCAGTCAGCACACCGTTTATGTATCTAATGCGAGAAGTTTTTGCATCGAGAAATTCAGGGTCACTCTACTTTATACAGGGTGACCTTGTTGATTGCATTTTAAATAAACAATTTTTAAAGCTTTTAACCTTTAAAGCTTCGAACACATTTAACTCTGTGAAATTCCTTAATATAGAAAAATAACATGGCAACACATATTTAATTGTCTGTGACTAATCCTAGAGAAAGCAGAAGAAGGTTGCGTTTTACATGTTTTTTTTCGAAAGCTTTAACGATGTGAGTAAAACAGAAACAAGATGCAAAACTGTAAAAATGCAGTTCACATTTATTTTAAATAAAAACATATTGAAGAAACAAAACAACTTGCTGTATTTTTCCACACAAATTAATAACTAAAACATGGCGAGTGTTTTAAATTTGGTGTCGTTAATCTTACATTTTATGTTTCTCATTCCCTTAACAGAGTTTGCCGAATAAATATTAGAAAAATATTCTATTGTTGTTCTGGGCCGACACATAATTTTTATCGCAATCTAAACGCCTTATAAATAACAATTCTATACCCTACAGCACTACCCAATAAGGGGAATAACAAGTTACTTTCTTTCGTTTTTCGTATTTCTACGTAATTTGCCATACAAATTTCAATTGGCTGAAGAGTTCACATAAAAAAAAAATATTGCCAAATAATTTTCAATTAAATATTTGTTTAAAATAATATTAAATTTCCATAAAATACATAAATAAAATTTTTTTACTGACTTCTCATAATCCTTTTTCTTAAAAATTTACAGTTATCTAGAAAAACATAATTATAAAAGCCACATGAATAGAATTATAAAAAAATGAATTCAAAAAAGTCATATCCGTAAATTTTTACCCCATATTTTTTAAAATATTCATTTAAAGTTTTTAATTAACATGAATAATTGATGCGATTTAAAGTTCACTTAAAAAAATTGCAATAAAGTTTTATTGATGTAAAAAATATTTTAGTTGATCCAAATTCAATTAAATTTTTTAATTTAATGAACAAATAATTAATTTTTTTAGTTTTTTCTTTGTTACAATAAAATATGCCTCTAAATTATAAAAATGCTGCCAAGTTTTAGAAATTATCGGCTTTTCTCTTCAAAATGTAAACAAAAATATTTATCATAAAAATATTTGAAATTTTTGTATTTTTAATTTGATAAAATATTAAAAACAACAAAAGCTAACAAATGAATTATGCGTTTGTAAGTAAAGCAAGAATATGGTGTATTGTATCTCATGGTCGGTATTGACAAACTACAATTTATTTGCTTCTCTTTCCTCTGTACTCCTAATAGTGGGTAAACTAGTCAGTTTTCTTAAAATAACGCCACAAAATATATTCTTAAATCTAGCATTGGTATTGTTGTTTATCGAATATTATATTTTTTGAACTAACATCAATTTTTATTTCAATCAAGTTTTTTTATATGATAAATAAGATTTTAATAGAAGTGCATCTCTCAAAGTATGATTGATACAGTTTAGAGATAAGTAGGAGGTTTTATTTAAATAAATCCTTGATAAAAAAAAACATAAATTAGAGCATAAGTGGTAATAGGAAATAAAACTTTATATTTTTTAAATATGAAAATACAATTCAAGGTTTTTGTTTAGTTTAATATTTAAACCTGTAATCTGATGTGCGTCGCTGAGGTTTGACTTTCGATAGGAAGAGATAATTTAGAAAAACTATTTTAGATTTGTCATGAATAATAAATTCACAAACAACGAATTAATGTTTGCACCCCCAGCAGAACCACACATTACCAAATAATGCAATATTTTATGCCTTAATTTACAAAAGAAGAGTATCAAGTAAATTTTAACTCGCTCTTACGAGGATGCAGAAAGTAATGTGTTTAATAAAAGATTGACATTAAAAAATATATTTATTAAAAATATGCACTACAAATATTTTTGTATTACATATAAAGTGGTCACGCTGGGAGCCGAACCACAAGGTTATGTATATATCCATTACCCTTAAATTGATAAAGTAAGTGGTTTCTTATATTATTACGAGTAATGTGTCTAAAAATAAATTTTTATAAAAAATTATTTAATATTACAGATATTTTTGTATTGAATATAAATTGGTTATGCTGGAAATTGAAACTGGTATCTCTGGCAGACAGTCGAAAAATATATACCTTACCCTAGGACTTACAAAACAATGCAATGTAATGTTTCAAAAAATATATGTTTAAAAATGTTTCATTTATTATGACTTTTCGTTACTTTTTGTAAACAAATATAGGGTCCGCCAAATAACTTTTTTTTTTTTGAAAATGCTATAAAAAAAACTACTGAATATTTTCTCGAATTTCTTCTCGAATTAACCTTCCGGTTAATAATGGAAAATAATTTAATTCAAATTGCTGCCTCGGCTGGCCATGCAGTAGCTTACACGATCGGTCCAATTTTTAAGCACATTATCGATTGTGTGCTGCTGTATTTTACCAATGGCTTCACGAATATTGTCCTTTAAAGCGTCAATTGTCTCTGGCTTGTCGGCGTAACACTTATCTTTGACGGCACCCCACAAATAATAGTCCAACGGTATCAAATCGCAGCTCCGAGGTGGCCAAACGCCATCAGCTCTGCGGCTGATAATGCGATCTTCAAAAACAGGGCGCAAAACATCGAGTGTAGCTTCGGCTGTGTGGCACGTAGCGCCGTCCTGTTGAAACCAAATGTTGCCAATATCCTCCTCTTCAAATTTTGTGAACAAAAATTCGTTCAACATGGCCCGATAACGATCGCCATTGACAGTAACGGCCACTCCTTGCTCATTTTCGAAGAAAAATGGCCCAATTATGCCTCTGGACCAAAATCCGCACCAAACAGTGACTCGTTTTGGGTGCATTGGCTTTTCAATGTATGCGTGCGGGTTTTCTGTGCCCCAAATGCGACAATTTTGCTTGTTTCATACCCACCAAGATCAAAATGAGCTTCATCTGAAAAGATGACATTGAAAAGATGACATTCTGCAACATTACCATGATTTTCAAAGTGAGGTCGCAATATTTCCCAGCATTGTTCAAGCGTATACACAACCATATTCGTTCAGCGGAATGATCGAACTAATTATCTATCAAATCAGACATGAGTTAAGTGTTACCATTCACGAAATAAGCACTAGTTGAAAAAAAAGTTAGATGGCGGACCCTATATAATGTAAATATTGGGGGCCGCTTTTGTACGAAAGCTGTTTTCGTATATGAACTTTGAGGGAACGCGAAATAGAGCAATTATATTGTTTGCCCTGATCTATCTTTACTTACAAACGCATAAATCATTTAAAAATACAAAGATTTTAAATATTTTTATGACAAATATTTTTGTTTACATTTAAAAGAAAAAGCCGATAATTTCTAAGACTTGGCAGCATTTTTATAAAACCTTCTTAATTTTTAAATAGCTATATCTATAACTACGTAGCAGGTATATATCTACTTAAATTTATATGGAATATTTATATAAATTTCCAAAAACAAACAAACCTTATATCCCAAAAGAAAAGCAGTGCCTTAAAACAAACCTATTGCATTGAGGGTTAATGCTTAAAAATCTGCTCATTTTTTTTCCTACAAAATCAATACTATTCAAATCGTTTATCAAATAACTAAAATATTTGTTTTTCCTCTTTACAGATATGAAACTGCAAATGGCATTAAAGGTGAAGAAACTGGTACTCTAAAGAAGGCCACATCACCCGATACCAGTGATGTGATTATTGCCCGAGGTTCAGTATCATATACCTCACCCGAAGGCAATTTGATTACATTGAACTATTCAGCTGATGATGAAAATGGTTTCCAACCACAGGGTGATCATTTGCCCACACCTCCACCAATTCCACCAGCAATTCAAAAAGCTTTAGACTATTTGTTGAGCTTGCCTCCATCTAAACGTCGTTAAGCCAATTGAACAAATAAAAATATATAATGAAAATGAACACCAAAATGAAATGATATAAAAAAAAATCCCAAATCACTACATTTTACGAGAGCCTTAAGTGAACGAATAGAAAAGCATAAAACTCCCATCAGAATTTAAAAGCAAGGAAGAAATGTTTATAAGAAATAGAAAACAAGAAAATTATATATCAAATATTTTAAATAAGCAAATAATCATTTCACTTTCACCCAACTAAACACAACTTTTTATCTTACTCTTATAAACTATTTTTCACCCATTACACGACTGAGAAATTTCTGCTAGAAATGTCATTAGCAAAACTATATTTTATTATATCTTTGACTCTCCATAAAATTTCTTACCAAGAAATGCATTTCTCTCTTTTATACACATTTGAGCGCTTTCAATTTTCAAATATTGAGTTATAAAAAAAAATATCACTGAATTTAAAAAAAAATAAATAAAGCAACACTGACTGAATGAGCCATAAAAGAAACCAAAATAAATTTTATAACTCTAATACATCAATTTAAGTTACACAAAAACAATCTCACACTTTTCTCATTATAAAATATTTTATAACTCTTTAACACTCTTTGTTTATTTTAAATGTTCTCTCTTTATCTACTATCGTATATCCACTGACACAAAATATTTTGCATACATAACAAAAGGCTCTCTTTTATAATAAAAACCATACAAAAACTCTCATCACTCATTGGACAAGTATCTCCCATTGAGTCATTTGTTCTGTTCCCATTTTTTATTAGTCGCCGGAACTTTGCCATTTCGGATTCATGTGATAACTCTGCTTTTGTTGAATTGAAAAGATAATAATCATAGAAAAGATTGAAAGTTTATTTTTATGATGTTATTTTATATAAATTTTGATTATAAAATATTATCATAAATTTATGAAATTTCAACATTGATGATGTATGTAAATATGAAAATTTGTTTAATTAATAATAATAATAATAAATATTTTTTGTTAAATGTTTTATCATTTTTTATGAGTAAAAAAATATGTTGTATGATGTACCTTCTAAATAAAATATAAGAATGCAAATAAAGAATAAAAGTTTCTTTACAAAAACAATTGATCTTTCTTGTTATTTACAAAGAAATTGGAATAGAAAATAAATTGGGTCCTGGTGTTGAAGATTATTCAAAAGTTATCAGAGAAATATACAGATATAGTCAGTCTGTTTGTTAACACGAAATTTTTAAAATTTTTACTGCGATTGGAAACTTTTATATACTCTTTGTTTTAAAATTGTTCAGTTGCAGTAAAATATTATTTACAGGGTGGAGCAAAAATCATCATCTGATTTTCTTTCACTATAATTTTTGTTTAAAGTGAAGTCTCATTTTGTTTTTAACTGATTATTCGCACTGTTAAGTATTATTTGAATTTATTGTGAAACATTTTGCACAACTGTGCTCTAAATTTGTGAAGTCACCTTGTCAATTCCGGCCCGCAGGTTGTTCTTTAACTCCTTCGAGGTGCGGGGCTTGTTCGCGTACAGCATCAAGTCAAATTATTGAAACCCGAAATTACACGCGCTGGGAAGTCATCCTTCAAAATACGAATTGTGTCGCGTACAGTATGACAAGAGCCGTCCTATTCGAACAACATGTCCTCCAAATCAAGATCCACAACAATACCGGCATAACAATACCACAAGGTGAGTTTGAGAGGGTGTAATGGAGCGTAATATGCGTTGATTTTCCCCTCTCGAGAACAAGAGAATTTTTACATATTAAAGTGGCCGCTGGTATAAAAATGAGTCTCGTCGCTCAGGATCAATTTTGATGGAAAATTATTCACTTCGTCTTTGAATTCTAGGATATCATTTGCAGAAATGGCAGCACTTTCCAATAGGTTGATTCTAATTGCCCCAACTTGCATTTTGTCATTCTGGAAAAAATAACAATAAAATTCGTGGAAAATAAATATCTAACGAATTAGTGCCGCAGATAAAATTGAGGTTTAGGATATATTGGTGAACCGCAGTCTAAATGCCATAAAAGTAAGTTAACTGCAGTTTTAAGTGACATTTTTATCTTCGGAATGCTTATGAATATCTTTTTTTTTCCAGATGATAATTTGGCGATAAAATATTGCGGATGTATCTACTGGATGATACTAAATTTCTTAGAATAACGTTGATTTATCTGAGTATCGATGAAAAAAAATCTCCTAATGTGACACGGATTTATTTTCCAAAAGACAAGTTGGCGCGCTAATCCTTTGCACAGAAGGTTACAGGTTAAATTCCCATCCACTCAAGTATAATAACATAATATTAAAAACTTCAGAAAGTTCGCCAACTCTCCATCTGATGGAGCGCAAGATTCATTATCTCACGCAATTACAGTGTTGCCATTTTTCACCAACATTAATTTCTTCTCTATCCCCTTTCCAAAGAAAGCAACTCATTAACTGTTATAAAAAATTACTGTAAATGTTAGTAACATATTTTATATTTTAAATGTTAGTAACATTCACGCTGATATTCAATTCACTTTACAGTCTCAAATACTTTTTAGTTCTAAGTCGGTGATTTGCCATCATTGCTTATAATCATCGGCCTTAAAAAATTTCTAAAAAAAGTCTGTTAATCATATAAAAATTAAAATTATATAAAAATTATTTATAAACAATTACTAATTCGTATATAGTCAATATTAACCTTAAGTTAAAATTTATTATAAAATCAAACATTGATCTGCATAAAAATAAACAAAACATGACAAGCTACTACAAAATAACTATTTATATGTACATATTTGCCAAACATTTGTAAAGAATTTTTCAATATTAAAAAAACAAATTTCAAATTAATTTAAAATAAAAATTCTATAAATTAAATTTACTAATACCGTATTATGAAATGAATATTTATAAATAGAAAAATATTTTATTTTTATTAATGATGATAATGATGAGGTTCTTCCAGTCTGCCATTCCGCCATTTAATAAGTTTATGTGTCTGATACAATATTTCAAAACATTGTGTCAAAATTCACACCCAATTTATGGAACAGAACTAAGACGCCAGGGCTACACAGTATGTTAATACTAGTAGAGAGAATCATAATAAAACTAATACAAATGGACAATAAAATTAATACATGTACAGACTTATCAATAACCCAGCAAAAAAAATAAAAATGGAAACGCCACTGCTGATCTAGAATTTGTTAATAATTTGGTTACCGTATTTAATACAGGCGTGTCAAATGAAATCAATTATAATCTCCTTTTTTTCAAAATAATAAAAGAAATGGAATTTATTAAGAAATATAGAGATTATGGTCAGACATATTATGATTTCACGTTTCTTTTTAAGGAATCATAATTGCCAAACATTCAAAAGTATGCCGTTTTCAGTACCGAAAATACCCAGTAAGAATATAAAATTAAGTTCTGTTTTTTTCCTTTTTTCAAAATAGTACTGCTTAGCAAATTTCAATCGCATAAATTAGTTTAAAAAAAAACTACATAATATGATAATTTAGTGCAGTTAGGGTCAGACTGCGAGTTTTTCTCCAAAAAAAAAGTTGGCATCACTGATAAAATAAGATTCGCCGAAAAGGATTTTTAGAGAAAATTGACACCATGATGATGCCGCTAACGTAGTAAAAAACGTTCTCTTGGTTTTACATGAGCAGATTACAATTGGTTTTTTTTCTGCAATTTTTTTTTGCGTTTCTAGTTGAATTTTTTTTTCAAATCCAATTAATTTTTAGCAGATTTCCCAATTGGATTCAAAAAAAAAGGTTGAAAAAACAGAGAAATTTACTCTAATTTTTGGAGAAATCAGGGAAATTTGCTCAATTTTCTCCTGTTTTCTCTCAGCTTCCGAATCTTTGTAGTCTGTATCAAATTTTATTTAGCAGCTGCCAGCACTGCAATCTCTATAGTAAAAAATTACTAAATTCTCAATTTTGTCGACGATTCAATTTTAATCCAATTTGTTTTTGAGGCTTCAAAATATTTTGTAAATTATTTTCTTGTTCAAAAGTAGGGGAGTATTTGAAAAGAAGGAAAATTATTAACATAAATTGAATGTTTTCAGCACAATAAAAAAAGGATCAATACTAAATTTTGAAACCATACAAGTTTTGTAATTGTTCTGATTTATTTTTGGGCTCGTTTGTAAAAAGTTATTTTAACATTAATAAAAAAAAGTAGTTATTAACTTAAAACTTACTTAATAACTTTAATATATTTTTAACATTTTTTACAACAACCAACTTGACTGTCCTTGCACTTAAAATGATACGAGCGTACGATGTCAAAACTACGATTGTCAAAATTATCTTCTGATTGTCGACCTAAAATAAAATCTTGGTAATTGTTGATTAAAATAAAATCTTAGAAAAATTTAAATCCCCTTAAATACGAGGGCAGATCAATAAGTTCGTGACTTTTTGAATGCAACATAACGTTTCTCCAATTTTTGTATCCCTTCCAAAAAAAATAGGATTTTTCGAGGTCCATTAAATAGGCATTTTCATGAACAATAATTTCATCGTTGGAGCTAAATCTCTTTCCACCGAGCCACTTCTTTAGGTTTGGAAATAGGAAATAGTCACTTAGGCTAAATTCGGATAATATGGCGGATTAGGTACCAATTCGTAGCTCAATTCATGGAATTTAGCCATTGAGACACCACACGTGTGCATCCGTGCATTATGGTCAATTGAGAGCAAACGCGGTACCCATCTTGCAGACAGCTTTCTTAAATCCAACTGATCATTTAAAATTGAAACCACACTGCTAGATGAAATTACTATGGCATCAACAATCTCACGCACTTTTACTTCTTTTTCGACATTTTTGGGTGTACTGACCTCAATTGGCCGTCCAAAACGTTCAGCGTCATTTGTACTTGTGCGACCACAGCGAAAGTCAGTAAACCACTTTTCAACCATTGAAATCGATGGTGCAGAGTCCCCATAGTATTTATCAAGCTTTCCTTGGTTTGATTGACAGTTTTTTTTCGCTAAAAATAATGTTTAATGAGCACTCGAAATGCACTTAAAAAATCCACGAGGTTGTATGTTTTGCACAGCTGTTAAACGCAAAGTAATTGACGGAACTTGCTCAAAATTTGACAGTAGTCTATTAACCGGTGGTACTTGATGGGAGTAGTGTTGCAGTCACGGACTTATTGATCGTACTTAAAATAAACAATATTTGGAGGAAATGCCAGCCCTAGTAAATATGTTTCCAAACCCCTTATCTGGCAACACTGGTTTTTACTAACAAATTGAATTTGAAAAATAATATAAACTTTATTTATTTCAATTTTTGGCATGCAATGAAAAAAGGATTGCCACTCCTGTTATTGAACAAATGTAATTCTGAAATCTATCATTTTCAATTAAATTTCAAAAAATAGTATCTTGTAATTTGAATGACTTCTCTTGTTTTTTTTTTTTTTTTTGCTGGGATTACTCAGTTCACATAAGTAGAGACGTCTTTGGGGGAAAAAGTAAAAACAAGTTCAATATTTTATTTTTATTGAAATTTTTAATTTTTTATTAATTCTATAAAAATAAATTTTAGTTTTGATTTAGGAATTTATTACTTTTCTACAAATCGTTGTTTTATTTATATTTTATATTTTGCAAAAAAAAAACAAAAATGTATATAAAAGCCTTAAATTTAGGTTTAGACTTGTCATTTGGATATTTGACTTATTAGAGATTTAATTTTTAGTATCAAAAAAACTAAAACAAAATAAAAAATTCTTCCAAAATGAAAGTAATTGCTTTATTATATCTATTAATTGCTGTTGCATATGCAAAAGAAGTTGAATTAATTTCAAACGAAGCCATGGTGGAATATGATGGCAAATTTCATTATCAGTATGTATTCAATTTAAAAGAGTAAATTATATAAACAAATAAATTATAAAATATTAATAAAAACAACAATGCACGGAAACTAAAAGTGCATAAGTGATCCATAAAAAAAAGAAAACATAAAGAGCGAATAAAAATTTATAAACTTACAAAAAAAAATTAAAAATGTTAAGGTTTGAAATATATTTACATTGGAAATATCTTGATAAATTGATAAAAAAAAAATGTTTATACAAATCGGACAATGCAAAGTGGTAACATGTAGAGGCTAAATGTTAATGTGATGTTTTTTTATCGGTTTTTTTAACCCTGAAAATTTCCTTTTTTTTTTGAAAAAGTCTATTTACAAAAAAAAATTATTTTAAAATCAAGCAGAAAGAACATAAATTTAAATACACACAGAAAACAGATTCATATCACTTTTCTTCATTTTTAATACTGTTGTAATTACTGAAATTTATTGACAAATTCCGTATATTTATTGTAATAATTGCTTATGAAAAAATAGATATTTTACAAATAGAAATGCGATTCACAAAAATTATTTTAAAACGAAAATTTTCTTTACCGAAATTTCATTTTAATAGTTTTGTCACTAGAATCAAAAATAAATTGTGTCATTTTATTTTAAAAAATAAAAAAAAAAAATTTTATTTATTTTATTAATTTATCAGGTTCGAATGGAAAAAATTGAGCTAGAGGGAGTGCAAACTTTCGACCTGAGCGGCCTCCTTATGAACCACACACCCACAACAACTCATGGTTTTAACAGGCTTATATATTAAACACTAAGAAAAATGACAATGCGAATTGTCCGTACAAATTAGCTTTTTTAGCGAGCTTTCAAACATTCGTATATTTACAAAAAAAATTAAGCAAATTAAAGATTTTTAGCTAGGCTGTTACATGTTTTTCGATCCAGCTAAAGATTTCAACAGAACTTGAAGCTTCTAAAGTCTATAAAAAGGCAGGACCTGATTTTTGTCTTCTTAGCAATCAAACACGCGATTTAACGGGCACAGAAAAAAAAAGAACCAAAAATTTTCTATTTATAAAAAAATCAGCCTAGCTAAAAATTATAAATTTCTTTTTATACCCCAGGTGGAAGGGTATATATAAGTTTGTCATTCCGTTTGTAATTTCTACAATAGTGATTATAGACCCTAAAAAGTATATATATTCTGGGTCCTTATGAAGAGCAAAGTTGATTTAACGATGTCCGTCTGTCCGTCTGTGTGTTAATGGGTTTTCCGAAGAACCCAGACATGATGAGGACTTGATTGTTTTTTATTTCTGTTACATGTGATCCATTTCTGTTTGCTATTAAAAATCAGACAGATCGGTTAATAAATGGCTGAGATATTAGCAGAAAACCAGGACTACCTCTAATTTTTCCGGTAAAATCCCTTTGTTTAATATGTATGTAAAACTTTACGCATAACAAACACATCCATGTGTTAAAATTCTTTTCTTTCATCTCCACCTTTTATACACAAACAACACACATACAAAGATTTGTCATTTAAATAAAAACTAAACAAATCTCTTATGAACGAAGACTTTTATATATGTACATCTATTGACGATGATTTTGTGTGAGCTTCAATAGCTCAGTTGCCTAGACGCTATGTCACAAATACTTCTTTTCTCTACGGCCGCGGGTTCGAGGTTCGAATCCCGGTCAATTCACTTTTTTTTTTGTACATTTTTTTTATTGTTTTCTTAAGACTTTTTTTTTATTGTTTATTTTTGATTTTTTTTAACATTTAATAATTAATTTAAATAAAGTTTTATATTAATAATTAAATAATCCACAAATAGGCTAAAAATATCAAAATTTTTATTAAAACCCTCTGATACAAACAAAATACAAACGGTTTTATTTCTATTTTTGCTCCGATTTAAAAGAATTTATAAAAAGATTTTTAAACCATTTGATTTCTCACATATTAAGAAAATTTTATACATAATTTACCTTTGAGTGCAACTATTTTAGGTCATAACTTATAATAATTTATAAAAAAAAAAATTATAAACTATTTTCCTTCAAATTTTTAAAATTAAGCTAAAGAAATTACAAATATTTTTAATAAAAAAGCGAAATAAAATCCCAAATGCAAATTTGCCAGCTAAATCAAACGTTTTTGTAGAAATAAAACAAATGCAGTTCTAGTGATTTCTTTTAACGATTTGTTGAAATTCTTTTCTTTCATCTCTTCACCTTTTATAAACAAACAACAAACACTATTCTAGAGCTGTAATATGACCTATGGATACGTCTTATATAGCAAAAAATCGAAAATCTTTAGTATAACATATTTGCTGAAAAACTCGGAAATATCGGTTCAGATACAAAAAAGTTAAATTTTTTTTAAATACCTATTTTCTGGAACCATAAATCTTCCCGAGTCCAAGTTTTATCACCAAACTAAATGGTTAATTTCCTCTTAAAGGCGTCCGTATATAAATCTGTCCATTCCATATATGTCCATATATAAACTTCAGTTTTTTCCCAACCATGGTAAAGGGTATATAAGATTCGGCATAGCCGAATTTAGCCGCTCTTACTTGTTTTTTTTTTTAATTTACAATAATAAAATAATTACCATTATAAAGGATGATTTTTTAAACGTTTGGGTTTTGAAAATTGAAAAAACATACTTTTTTCAGCATTTCAACCGGTACCTTATCAATGCCAGCTGTTATGTTGTCTTTCAGAGCTGAAATTGTGGTTAGGTTGTCCCTGTACAAAAAAAGACTGCACGTATCCCCACAAAAATAGTCTTAGTGGGGTCAAACCGCATGATCTTGACGGCCAATGGACTGCTCCAAAACGTGAGATTAATTACTCACCAAACTTGCCTCTCAATTACGGTCCAGTGATGCTAACGGCCCACAAACAGAACCAAACAGTGCATCTTTCCGCGTGCATTGACAGCTCTTGAACTGTTTGGCTGCTCTTCATACCAAATTCGGTAAATTCTGATTTGTTGACGTACCCATTAAGCTAAAAATAAGCTTCGTCACTTAAGACAACTTTTCGATAGAAACTCATTTCTCATACAGCACGAATTTTGGTAATAAAATTCAATGATTTGGAAGGGTTGTTGGTTTCTTAGTCTATTCATGGTGAAATGGAAAACCTTCTTGAGCCACATGTCACGAAACTTTTTTTTTACTGAAAAACCAAATAGCAAAAAAATTACCCTTTATACAAAAATTGTAATGAAAATAATTTCATTACAATTGATATCAATGCATTGCTAATGAAACCATCAATTAATTAGTACCCTCAGTGCTAAAGTGTATCAATCTGTAGGGAGGTGTTTTTACATTATCACTGAAACTGATTTTAATAATTTTAATACACTAAACTGCTGAGGAGCTGAGGAGAATTTCAAATGTTCTGGGTTTTTTTTTTAGTGAGTTAATTTTCCACATTGAACGTTAATGTACATTAGGGTTCTAAATTTTTTTTGACAAAATTTCATTATCGCACCACGCTATGGACAATGTTGTTCTGATAATAGTAATCATTTTTTGAGGTCTTTTTGGTGAAAAGCGCCAAATGCAATTTCTAAAACTCCCCTAAGAATTTTTTTTTGATTTTTTTTTTTAATTAATTTTTTAATTGTTTACAATATATAAGTATATGTGGTACATTAATGATATATATATGGTATATATATATATATATATATATTATATGATTGAATAAACTTTTTTTTCACGGGAATATAACAATGACAAATAACTTAAATAAATTTTAAGTTTAGAAGTACCTTGTGCAACTTTAATAGCACGTAACGCGCATATATCACTGCGCTGCTGATTCGGAATTATAGACGATTAGAAAAATCTAAACGAAATAAAATGGAACTTAAAATTTCAAAACTTCATTACATTTAGCGCGTGAACTTTTTTAACGATCGCGAAAAAGTAGTATATTATTTCTTAATATTTGTTCATGGACTATACGGCTATGCGATGAAGAATTTGATATTTGTAAAAAAGTTATAACCCTAATGTACATAGGAAAAGTAATTTGCATGGATGGTAACCGAAACAAATGCAGTTGTCGGTAAGGGTAACGCTATTTTCTATTATTTCGGAAACGTTATTTTAAGGATAACGATTTTTTCAGTTAATTAGGTAACGGTATTTTAGGGATAACGATTTTTCAGTTATTTCGTTATCGGTATTTTAGCGATAACGGTATTTTCTATTATTTCGGTAACTGTATTTTAAGAATAACGATTTTTCAGTTGTTTCGATATCGGTATTTTAGTGATAACGGTATTTTCTATTATTTCAGTAACGGTATTTTAAGGATAACGATTTTTTCAGTTATTTTGGTGTCGGTATTTTAGAAATAACGTTATTTTCTATAATTTCCGTGACGGTATTTTAAGGACAACGATTTTTTCAGTAATTTTAGTAACGGTATTTTAGGGGTAACGATACTTAGTTGAGAGGAAACGGCATTTTAGCGGTATTGCCTGCCAACTGGTAATTTGTGAATGTTCGCCATAAACACAGCTTTGATTTTTTTAGGAAGCCCAGCAAAACATTGGTAATGGGTGCGATATTCTCATGCGTTACCTTGTAATGATAGCTCGATACCTTTTTCATTATTTGCAAGCATAAAGTAATAAGTTACTCATTATTGATTACGTAATATCTGATTTATAAATGTAAAGTAATAATTGAAATATTTTTGAAAATCTATTTTTAGATACATTACTTTGTGTTTTTTTGTAAGCAAAAGGATAATGTATGTTTGTTTTGATAACAATAGCGAAAAAACGAAGCGCAACAATTCATTTAAGTTTAAAGCAATCAAATACTATATGCGTCGATAGCTCAGTGGGTAGAGGTCTTGGCTGGCAACCAGAGTTCCCTGGTTCGATTCCCATTTCGACCACATTATTTTTAATTACAAATAATTTAAATAAAATATTTGTAATAATTTTTTTTAATAAAAATTCCTCTTTTTTAAAAATCTTTTTTTAGATACATTGCTTTTTCCATTCTCGTAACCATATAAGTAACCCCTTACATTATCACCTCCAAAGTAATGGGTATATACATTACTTTTAGGCTCATCGCCAGTAAAATTCATCAATGAAGTAAGGTGTAAAGTAATCCATCGGCACCTATGGCTATACATTACTTTACCCATTATTTGGTAATGTGTGGTCTTGCTGGGAAGTTAAAGGATATAAAATTAATAAAGATTCCAGCTCGAAGTCAGTTTTGTAAAATGTTTTTATTCTATATTATAATTAGTTTCGGTAGATGCTGTCTAGGGGACAGCGATATAGTTCAGTTGGAAACAAAGCTGATAGTTAAGCTTAGTTTGAGCTTAATTACGCAAACACTTAATATAAAATATATTTTTTTCAACCTTAAAATATTTTTAAAAACATACATTTTCCCTTTATTCCCTTTTCAGTTATGAATTAGGAGATGGTTCCAAGGCCACGCAGGATGGTGTCTTAAAACATGTTAATTCCGAACATGATGGTGAAGCTATTGAGGGTAAATTTGCTTTTGTAGCCGATGATGGTGTAGAATATGCCATCTCATATACAGCCGATGAAAATGGTTATCGTCCCGTAGGTGCTCATTTGCCCACACCACCACCAATTCCAGAATCAGTATTGAAGACATTAAAATATTTAGAAGAACATCCATATCAGAAACCAGAAGGAAGAAGATATTAAATTTATAAGCCTGCACTTTATTTTTAGCCTAAAACTAGATTTAAATTAAAAAAAAATAAAAATTGTTTTTATTTTGTACAAATGATTGTTAAGCAAATAGAAGAAAATAAAAAATGACTGATAATTAAAAAACAAAAAAATTGTGTAAATATTTAAATTATATTGTATTAATGTGCGTGTATTTATTTATTAAATGTAAATATGTATTTTTGCTTAAATAAAGTAAATGTATATTTTTTTTCTGGTATACACGTTTTTACGTCTATAAAATCATGACCAAAATGACCAAAAGTTTATTCACCTGTCTTATTTAACAGTAATAATAATATAAATGATAACTTCTTTTAATAGACAAACAAATCTTGTTAAATATATTTATTTTAAAAGCATGATGATTTTATTTTATAATTAATATTCGTGACATAATTTGATATCAAACGCTATTTGAAGTTTATATTAAATATTTTATTTACAGGCCGTTATTTATTCTATAAAAAAAAATAATACGGAACTATTTAATTACAAATTATTAAACTTGACATTAGTCCAGTTCGACTACACTTTACATAAAACGTTAGTAAATACAAAATCTGTCAACCGTGCTTCACAACTATCTAACTAATTTTAAACAAAATTTTTTTGCTAAAACTCTTACTTTATGTTAGCTATATTCATTTAAAACATTACTAAAAATCATCACTGCTTGACCTAATTTTAAGCGTTAATTCTAAAATTATTTATAACTAATTTTTAAGGTGCCATTTATTTAGTTTTATTGTTGAAATTAAATATATTTGTTTTTTTCGCTAGATGTCACTGAAGTTTAAAAAATGGTCCATATCCCGCAAACTAATAAAGATAGAGCAAAATAACGAGATTTATTTCAAAAAGGTTATGTCCATTCAAAAATGGGCCTTAATCCTCCTTTTTTTCTTTTAATATCATTTTATAATAATCTCATATTTTGAGAACTAGGCGAGATAACGCAAAACGAACAAAATAGTTTTTGCATACATACCTTTAATGCAGGATTCCACAATTTTAACACCTTCATATAATTAGCAAGGCTGGCAACTAAATGAATAACGGTATTGGTATCGATTTTTTGGTTGTTTTGTTATTGGTGTCAATAACGGCATTGTATTCGTGTAGCCACGACGACACCAGCATAAATTTTTTACTGATGATTCAAAAATATCTGAAAACAGAAATATATGTATAGCCAAATCTTAAATAATTTGTTTTAGGACTCCTAAGTTTTGAATTCAATTAAATAAGTAAAGGCTTTGGTAAGCGATGAAGAGAAACTTATTTCCAAAAACATATTTCAATTTTTAATTTAAAATATTCTTCAGACAGTGGCGTGCCCAGGATGGGGGGGCATAAAAAATTTTCTAAATTTTTTTTAAAAGCTGGTAATTTCTAAATTTTATTTCTTTTTGACCTATTTGAAACATTTATAACAAAATTTACAAAATTTTAAATTCATACAAAATGTTTGTTTAAAACTTATTTATTACATTGACTGAGATCTAATGTATAGATTTAATATTGAACTTAAAAATAAATACGACGATTTTTTGACATAAAACTATCAACAATTTTGTCCAGCTCTAACTCTTCACGATATACAGACATTCGAGCCAATGCAGTCCAAGGTCGCCCATTGAATTTCTTCAATACCTTTTGGTTATTTTTGTGTTGTAAAGCTTCTCCGCTTTTAGATAATTTTGATAAAAATCTTTTGACGAAACGTCAAAGACTCGGCTTGGTGCAACATTGAATAAATTCTTTGTCACATTATCATGCCTGGAAAATTTATTTGTCATACTTGAGATTATTTCATCTACATATGGAATGAATAAGACTGATCTGTAATATTCAGTTGGATCATCTGTTTGTAAATTTGAACATTATTTTTGTTTTTCTACCTGCCTTGGTAACTCTGGTTCTATACCATACAGCTTTACGATTTCAGTATTCTCCAATAACAAACTCCTTCTCAGCATTTCTACGGAAGCATATTTTCATCTGGAAAAATGATCCCAGAAATTTGGGGTCAAAATTCATTTTAGTAAATGGGGCGAAATCCATTATGAAATAAAGCCCCAATTTTTGAAAATAAAAAATGGCCCCAATTTGTGTGATGTAAAGGCCAAATTGCATTTTTATTAAATATGCATTTTTTAGTGAAACACGAAATTTTATAACTGTATTGGTTTATGTTTGTTTTATATTTTGTTAAAATTGTAACATTAGTTATTAGAAAAAAATTAGTTTAATGAAAAACGTTGACGATAGTCGTGGAAAAGTGACTAGTATAGACTGAAAAAATGGATTTTTATTTTTTTTTTTTTTTTGTGGAAAAATTATAAATTTAAATTGTTGTATCTTGTGACTCACAAAATGACTTAAAAAAATCAAGCTATCAATTTTTTACCAAAAAATTTAATTTTGTTTTCACGATTAAAAATATAAATAACTTAAAATAATATAAAATAAAAATTATTTTTATGCCGCCAGAAGTTGATTAGCAACGAATTCGGTAACCACAACTAAAACTTTTTTTGTGAGTGTATAATTACTACCATACACAATGAATACTGTTGCTAACAAAAGTTCTTAAGTAATTATTATGGTATTTCTCAAAATTTATAAATATTTGCCAATTTATGGACAATATAATTACAACGTGTTTGGCATATTTATACACGTCCCGCACTCTCAAATACTACCCGAGTAAAAAGTTAAGATATAATCATATGTGGTCTCATCTAATAATATATTATCAGTAAGAATTACCATATATAAATACATATTTCATTAAATTTTTAAAAATTACCATATATTGTGCCATATATAACCACATTTAATTATATATTGATCTTTATAAAATTAGTTATGATTTATATGATGAGATATAGTAAAGGGTGTCCCAAGAAGAACGCAATTTTTAAATTTTAAATAAAACACAGATATTTAAAAAAAAATCGTGAAACTTTATTATATCGTAAAGTAGACAGAATGAGGTTATGTATGGAACAATATATCGTGCAGATGGCCGTCGCGGCTTTGCTGGCATGCACGCGATCTTTTAATGAAATTTTCAATGACCGTTTTGCATGAATGCTGCGGTATTTCATTAATGCAGCGTCCAATTTCCTCTTTTAAGGCTTGAGTCGTCGTCGGCTTATTCGCGTAAACCATCGACTTCAAAAAACCCCAAAGAAAAAAATCTAATGGTGTTAAATCGCACGATCTAGGCGGCCAATTCTGATCTCCAAAACGCGAAATAACACGACCGGGAAATGACTGATGCAGCAATTGAATTGTTTCTCTGGCTGTATGACATGTGGCGCCGTCTTGTTGGAACCACATGCCCTCCACATTCATTTCTTCAATTCTAGGCAAGAAAAAACTGGTTATCATTTCACGATACCGAACACCATTGACTGTTTGCGCTTGACCTGCCTGATTTTCATAAAAAAAAGGTCCAATGATTCCTCCAGCCCAAAAACCACACCACACAGTGACACGTTGAGGATGCATTTGCTTCTCGTGAATCACTCGAGGATTTTCCTCACCCCAAATGCGACAATTCTGCCTATTGACGAAGCCATCAAGATGAAAATGGGCCTCGTCACTGAAGATGATTATATCGGCAAAATCAGCATTTTCGTGTTGTCTCTCCAATACCCAATTAACGAATTCCCTTCGCTGTCCATGGTCAGCTGGCTTCAGTTCCTGAGTCAATTGAACTTTGTATGCATGAAGATGCAAATCTTTCGTCAAAATTCGCTGCAAAGTGGATTTGGAGACACCAATTTGCTGAGCTCGGTGTCGAATTGAGGTTGATGGAGTTTGAGCGACATCATCACGTACAGCTGCGACATTTTCGGTCGATCGACCTAGTCGATGGCGCGTTGTTGTCTTTACATCTTTAACAGACCCAGTTTCGGCAAATTTATCCATAAATCTCTTTAAAGTTGACTCTTTTGGAGCATTATTGGGACCCCAAATTGATCGCAATTTGCGAACTGTAGCCGCAAAACTTTCACCATTTTGGTAAAACAATTTCACAATGAGAATGCGTTGTTCATTCGTGTAGCGCTCCATTTTTACTAACCTCATACCTTCTACTAACAATAACAATTGTTCAAATGTCAAACAATGACACTTCGAATGTTGCCAGATTTAAAAATTGCGTTCTTCTTGGGACACCCTTTATATATTATATCATATCATATAAAATTATATATAACACTATATATTATTATATATGGCTTACACACGACTGTATATATTTATATATGGCTTATACAAAACCAAATATAATTTTATATGGAATCTAATATTTGAAATATAAAAATATATGACCCATTATCAAAAATATTTTTTTAATATGGTATGAGATTTAATTGTATATTCTTCAATATATGGTCCAATATAAGAAATATTTTGTGATAGTTTATAAGATATAATTACACGGGGCACAATATTTTCAAACAAATTTGAGATATTGTTATATATAGTTGTATATCAAGAGTTTTTTTGATATGATTTAAGATATATTTAGATTTGATTACATGCAGTTCCATGTCAATGGTTTTGAGTCCCAGCTAGGGAGGTAAATGTTTTTTTTTTTTTTTTTATAGTTGTTTTATAATATTTTTTTATATATTTTTTTTTAATATTTTTTTTTACAAAACTTTAAATTTTAACTCATTTCGGGACAACTCCTAGAAATGTTTGATATAAGATATAATTAGTTTACAGCAATCTGGGTACTTATAAAATTACATGTTATTTTTGTTTCCAAAACTCCTATAAGTGGTAAAAATGTATATATATATTTTTTTGTTTTATATATAATTATTTATCTACATTTTTTCTCAGTTCAAAATATATTATTATATAATTACAAAAAATATTATATATTGTTTTATATATAATTATATAAAATCAGATAAGTACAGAACCAATTTAGTCTTATTAATTCCGCCATGATATGTAGAAATTTTTCGTATTTTTTTCAGAAATTTCCGAATATGTAATTATATTTTTTATTTTTATTTTATTTATATTTATGATATAATTACAAATTATGTCCTAATACCCTAAGATAGCACTAGCAACAATGGCTATCGGCTCGTTGTAGCGAAAACAGACCAGAGCCTCTGGTGGGAATTGAACCCACGACCCCCGCACTGATAAGCTAGCACGCTATCAACTAGCCTACCGGTGCGCTCATGTAATTATATATAAGTCCCGAAGATATAATTGTACGAAAAATGTAGTCTAATAAAGTCAGCAACACACTGCTGAGTTCTTAACTAACTACAACTTTGGCAGACCGAGTTCAAATCCTGGCAAGGCATTGTTTGATAGATTTTAATATTTTTTAATTTAAAATTATTTCATTCGTTTTTTAATAAACTAGATTCGGAATGTGAATTATATTGTTGGAACTAATCTGATACAATTCAATCTCTAAATATATTGCTGGATATAATTTGATCTGTCATATTTTGGATCAATGTAGAACCTTCTAAATATCCAAATATATTGTTGGATATAATTTGACATGCCATTTTTCGAATCAATTTAGATCAGCTAGATATTAAAGAATAACAAATTGGATAAGTTTAAATATTGCGCCAAATCGATTTTTTTTTTTTGCTCGGGTAGCCATTATGACAGATTCAAAGTAGGAGTGTTTTGATAACATTATCGTTTAGCATTCCGAAATAGCATAACAAAACATTATTATTTGATTGGCAAGAATAAATTATATAATTATAAATAAAAATTATGTATGTACCGGGCGTTTTTGGGGCTGTATAACGGAACAGCTTGTTTTATTATTATTTAAATAGAATTTGTATTCGAATCTAATGAAAATGTGCCAAAATAAGGGCACATTTAGAATAAATATCATAAATAAAATTTATTGATTTTATTTTAATGTTTTATGGAATTTTTCGTTAGAATCTCTTTCATAATATATTCTGGAATTTTTATATTCATATATTTTTTTTTTCGCTATCACATGCAAATGTTGATTATAAAATATTTATTTAATAAAACTTATGCATTTTGTTGAGGTTCTGATAAATTATTAAAGTTAATCAAATTAATTTTTTCTATAAATTTTATAAAGTGGTTTCATTATGATTTTATTATATTTTTTCCTTAAAGTTTGCACATATTATGTAGCACTAGCAGTTGTAGTTGTAGTTTAAGTTAAATATTCTTTAAAGGTGTTAATAATTTGCACAAATAACAAAACAAATGGTGCTAATAAATCTATTGGTTTTTAGTTAAAATATAATTTTTTTAACTAAAATATTTTTTGTGGCATAGATTTGTAGGAAAAAGTTTATTTGTTTTGTTAATGTTTAAATTTGTATGTGTTAATTCATAAAAATATAATTATTATGAAATATTTTAAAAATAATGATCGATAGTTTATTTGTGACAGGTTTAAAGAGATAGAGATTTAAAGGTAATCCCAGATTTTGGCAATACCTTTTTATGTCATTGACTCTCTGGTGCTTGGCTTAAGTGAGACATAACTCCATGCGTGCAGCAAGTAGAGAGTTAGAAGAATAAGTTTTAAAAAACTGCACCACTTGTATACGTTGTGGAGGAAGTAAATCCAAAAAAACATGTACTTTTTAACTGACCAATCTCATATTTGGGGGTTTAAAATTGTTCCCATTTTTCTTTTTTAATTTGTTGCTTATTTATTTTCAAGTTAATATAATTAAAATGGAGTTTGTACAAAATTATTTAAAAAAATAAAAAGTTTTGCACGTGTTTTAACCCTCTTTCCCACCCCATGCATACTAGCTTAAAAGCCCAATGCTTTCTAAACCGGTAGTTTTAAATTCAATTATTTTTTCTACACAAAGAAACCCGATTCATTGAGACAACTGAATTCCTTGCAAGCTAAATTTTTTGGTTGCAGCAACCGAATTATTTTTTCCAATTATTTGATCCAATTAAAATACTTAAACCGGATAAGATATCTACACAGAAAAAAACAGAGTTATTATGACAACCGAATATTTTGCCAACCGAATGATTTGGTTAATACAACGGAATTTCGATTGAAACAATATTTTAAAATTTTGTCAAGATTACATTTGATTGCGAATTTCTTGCCAAACGAATGGTTTGGTTGCAGCAACCGAATTATTCGGTTGACTCGACCAAATGTTTTCCTGATCCCATTGAAATATAAGGTTTTAACCGAAATTCTGTTGGCAAGAAATTCAGTTACCACAATGAATCTGTTTTCTCTGTGTACATTGGAAGAGGAAGCTACATGCTTCATTTCAAGTCCCTAGCTTTGGCGGTTGAGCTGGGTAATTAAGGAGACACATTTCTCCCTTTAACCTCATTCTTACCACCTTTTTATTGGATAATTAATACATACCTCAGGAAAAACATATTTTAAATTTCAGATTTTAAGCAGAAGTTGTTTGAACAGGAGGTTGAGGAACAAATTATTACCATATTTGCTTCTCCGAGTTAAAATTTTCAAAACCTCCATCTTTGTGAATGCCTACACCGGTTAATCAGCCTATATGACAAGTTTCAAATTATAGTTCTAGCGGCTTGCAATGGGTGTTTTTTAATGGCGCAAGTTTTTTTCATTTTAACACCATTTTTCCTACGTTCTTAATTGAAATACATTTTTGAGCAGTGACGCTTTTTTAAGTGCATAAAAAGCACGAAAGAACTGAAAGCCTTTTTCATTAGATACTATTAAACTGCTTTTTCCACGGATGATGAAATACAAACGGTATGATAAGGATTCTGATGATTTTAGTTTCACTTTTGTATTTTTTTAAGTATTAAAAACAGGAATACTAACTTGAAAATATTTTTAAAAAAGTGTTAAAAAATATGATTAAAAATTTTTATATAAAAAAATATCAGTTAAAATCCTTAAAAAGGTATACCTCAAAAACTACTGATGTTTCCCATCAGTAAAATAAAATCAAAAAAAGAACTAAAATAATTTTAATAAATTTTTTTTTTTTAATAAATCTCAAAAATCAATTTATATATAATTAAAAGAAAACTAAGTTCTACGTAGAGATTTGGTATACAAAAAATATAAAATTCTAATTTTTGAAAAATCTTGATTAGTTCCAGAGATACAGCATATCAAAGTTTGAACTTAAGTTCCATATAATTCTGCCAGGGGGCGTTTGAATATAATTAATCTAAAATATTTTCTTTATATTTATCCATGTATCTTCAAACATTGGTCGAAGAAGGATTAAAATGTAAAATAAAAAACCTCTCACTCTTCTAGGAAGTACGAGAGAGAGAGAGAGAGAGGTCAAAAACAACACGTGCCCTCCAAAAATCCACCGCTTGATTCTTATTATCAAATTATACCTAAAACTCAAAGATTAAGTTCAAAAAAACACGCTTAATAATTTTGGTCAGATTTTCGGGTCAAATACTCCTCTGTGCACCGTGAAAATTTGTATGTACTGGGATTTAGGCTGGGTGGTTAAGTCCTCTCAACTTTTTCCTCTTTAAGTCCATTTTTTCTATACTTTAATAAAACTCATTTTAAATTGTATTACTACAATTACATCAATTAAAAAAAATCATTGTCATTGGCAGATAAGATTCTCGGAAAAATGGAGAAAAATCGCCAAAAAGGAAAAAAACATATGTTCAAATCAATAGATATCATTAAATTGTTTAAAAAAATGACTGACATTGACTGATAAGATTTCGAAAATTAGGAGATGGAGAAAAATTGCAAAAAAAAATTAATCGATAAATATCATTAAATCCAGGCTCGCTATTCTCCATTTCGTTAAACTGTGTTAATTGTTTTAATATTACTCGTTCCCTGTTCCATTCCATTTCGTTTTTCTTGCCTAGTGTTTCAATTTCACTCGTTCTCCATTCCATTTCGATCCACTGTCTAATGTTTTAATTTCACTCGTTTCCCGTTTTATTTCGTTCTTCTGCCTAATGTCTCAGTTCAACTCGTTCCCCATTTCATTCGTTCTCCTTGTCTAAGGTTGCAATTCCACTCGCTTCCTATTTTATTCCATTTTCTAGTGTTTCATTTATACTCATTGCCCGTTAAATTCTTTTTCCTTTTCCTAGTTAAGTGTTTCAATTTCATTCGTTCCTAGTGTCATTTTCATGCCAAACTTCTAGCTTGATGATGCCATGCTACGCATCATGGCATCTAAGCTAATGTATACGCCTAAGGAAAAATATTCATACCAAATTTCAACTTTCTATCTCAAGCGCTTTGGACAGGAGGTTAAGGGGGAGACTTGTTATCCTGTAAAGCCCCATTTTTACTACTTTAAATATATTTTAAATTCCAGGATTTTAGAAAAAATGGATTGAAAAGGCTGTCAAGGAAGACCTTCCACTTTGGCCCCTCCCGTGTGACTTTCCAATAATCCCATCTTCTCAAAGGTCTTCGCCGGATGAGTAATATACATACCAAATTTCAAGTTTCTAGCTCCAACGGTTTGGCCTGAGCGATAATTAATCAGCCATTGGGTTAGTAAGTCAGTCAATAAAATAGAATATATTCTAATGATATCCTAATTGCATTAAGGTCCTTTAGTTGTGTCTGTTAATTTAAACAAAATGGCTAATCAGCTCTTTTAACTTCTGTTAGGTTATTGATATCGACCTGTTTTAGCCCAACAAAAAACATGTAAAAACGAAAAAAAGTGAGCAACGTTTTGCAAAAAAACTGTTGCAATATTTTGTTAACTTGTCTTTTTTATTTAATTAATTGAATCATCTGCATTTAATTTTTTAACCACAAAATCATTAAATTTCAATGAAACAAATTAAAGGTCGACCAACTTTTTACCAATAAAAAATACAATAATATTTTGAATTTGTAAACTACAACTTGACATCATCTAAGATTAAAACAAAAAAAAACATTCCAGTATATAAATCCTTCAACCAAACAAATTCTAAGAAAACAACCTTTTAATAACCGACGCGTCCTACAACAGAGATGAAATGACGACTTTTAATTAAAATACATAACTCACCTGTAGATATGTCTGCAATAAACTTGCTTATGAGTTTATTTAAATGTCACTATGGCCCATGACAAACTTGGGATTTCCTTAGCACTTGTCCTACTAATGATAATGAAATTGTACTAATTCCTCAAAAGTTAATTACAATTCATCAAAAAAATTGCTTTACATAGGCTGTTTTATAAAAATGGATCCCTCTGAATTCCCTCTCTCTCTTCACATTTGGATAAAATATATATAAGTTAGGTCTAGAAGAGATCCCGAGGAATTTTTATAAAATATAGACAGGGTGACTATTTGTTTTTTGTTTGAGAAATTTATGTAGTAAACAAATTAACTCACTCCGATAATGCATATTTGGTTTCCCGTTTCATTCCTCTTCGTTCCCAGTGCTCCAATTTCACTCGTTCACCATTTCAACAAAAATGACTTTTATTATGTATTTAAAATTGAACATATATACACTTGTTCAGGTTCCCTCATTTTTTGAAATAATCACCAGTTCGAGCGAGAATTTTTTTTGAGAGCCTTATCTGTCAATTGCAATTATTTGTTTTTAATGGATTTATTAATAATTACAATAGAATTTATTATTTTTATTAAGTCAAGATCTGGCCAAACGGCCGGCACTGTGACCCATATGTATCTTTTGTACCAAGAGTCATAAAAATAAACCAAATTCTGTATTATATTCCCAATGAATTTTAATATAGAAAATGGAGAAGAGTTCCTTATAACTTCTGGACTTAAAAATTCCTTATTGAAAACTTTCCTCCTGTTCCTATGCAATACAACACACTCACACAAAATAAGGATGGTTGTTTCGTCTCCCTCTAGACATAGCCGAAATAGAGGCGATTCCAACAGATTCATCTTCCACAAATGGTAGTTCAATCCGAAGTGTCCAGTAAGAAACCCTGTTTGTAACCTAATGTCGTTCCTAGCAAGGTCCAAAATTTTCTCATTGGAAAAGGGGTTGGCCAATAGTTTCGCCTGTCTCATCCCCAAAAAATTGTTCCAAAGGTCCTTTGACATTGGTAGTTCGACCTCCTTAACCAGGGCTACTATGGTGGACCAATTCACTCCACAGTACGGTTCCGGTCCCACCAAAGGTGTGGAAGCACCCATTCCAGCTAGTTCGTCCGCTACCTCGTTACCAACATGTCCACGATGACCTGGTATCCAGTAAAGAGTTACCCTGTTATGCGCGGCCAACTGTTGAAGGGTATCAAAACACTCAAGAGCTATTCCTGAAGTGAATGTGCAAGACGACAAAGCCTGGAGTGCCGCTCGGCTATCAGAGAAGATACACTCACAATATATTTTCGGTAACCGATTGTAGTTTATTTAAGAAGTAATACGTAAAGTTTGTTTTTAAACGAAGAATCAATTGAAATTCATAGAAATATATTTTTTAACTATTTGAATCAGTCATTCAAAAAACAAACTATAAAAATTTACAGACATTCAGTAGGAGTTGATATTTTCTGTTAAATGTAAAATTTTATGTTTTCTGTTTTTAAAAATATAAATTCATATAATTCCTTATTGTTTTTTTACCAAAATAGTTTGTTTATATACGAAATTTTTTCAATAAAAATTACAAGAATTTATTCAAATATAGATACACACAAGAAAATAAAAAAATATGTACGTCTGTGTGTGTTGTGTTTTGAAAAATTACATACAAATAAAAAAATTTCCATTTGAAAAACAAACCACAAAAATCGTTTTTTTCTACTTTTTGTCAGTTAAAAATTGACGATTATTTTAAACTACTTTCGATTGCTTTTACTACTTATGTCGATTATTAAACAATGATTGAAAATAAACAAGAAAATGGGCTGAATATAATGAAAAATCAGTAGTCCTCTTTTTGATTGTATTTTCGATTAATTTAATATGTATTTTAGATTATTTTTAACGCAATAATATTGTGAGTGTAGAAATATATGCGCCCTTTAGACCCTTACCAATATTCAGTCTAGCGCATATGAGTATAGCCTGTAGTTCAGCTTGGAATGCCGTTAGCCACTTGCCCATTGGCCCCGATGTCCGATGTCGTGTTGGGTCCAAAGACCCCCGCTCCCACACCGGAGTCCATTTTCGACCCGTCAGTGTACCAGTTTAGACTGCGAGTGTCTACTACCCGACCACCCTCTGCCCATTCCGACCTGGTTGGGATGACAACCCCGAATTTCCTACCGAATCTGAATTCAGTATTAATACGGTCTGTCAGCACACCTAAGGAATTATTGTTCCCTAAATAATTTAAGATTTATTTATTTGTTTATATTAATCATACAATAACAAATTATATTCTAATGCCCTAACCGAGCACTAGCAACAAAAGCCATCGGCTCGTTGTAGCAAAAACAGATCAGAGCATCTGGTGGGAATCAAACCCACGACCCCCGCACTGATAAGCTAGCACGCTACCATCTAGCCTACCGGGGCCCTCCAGAATTTAAGATATTCGTATGACCCTTAACATAAAAAGAACCATCATGTTTAAAGTTCAATTTACGTGCAACCAATGATGCCGAAGTTTTAATAAAGATATTAAATTAGATGACAATGGCTTCCATGGCCAATGTTGGGTAGGTCCGCATTGCCCCCGTGATGGGTAAACAAGCTAAGCGTTGTACCTTCGCAAGCTTAGCTATATCCGTTGATTGAAGTGTTTTCGGCCACTAAACATTTGTGGCATATGTAATTATCTACAATGGAATTTAAAAAATATTATAAATAATCAACAATTTTATAAAAAAAAATTTTTTTAAATGACAATGATTATTAAAAAATGCTAATGAAATCATCAACCCACTCAATTAATTGGTACTATGTATGGTCCATGACAATATTGATATTGGCAACAAAATATTTTGCTATGCTAGAAGTATTAAAATCAAGAAGAAATGTGATAAAATCAAGAATTGTTGCCTTAATTTTAAGCAATACATACCTACAAGTGCTACGAGATCTATTGATTTTTTGTTTGTCTACGCTTTAAATTACGGGCATTAAGCAACATTTGTAAATCAGTTTTATCTTTTCAAATTGTGGAAATTCTAAAAATACTATTGCAAAAATTTTGCCAGAATTTTCTCTAATAACAATTAATCGGCCCATTGTGCAATACGAGTACATATCACTATCCAAGATGTTGATGAGAGGGTTGGTTTAGTCATCCACTAGTGTAATAATAATATCACAAAAACAACAAATAACAGGAAAAATACACATACACACATAAAACACAAAAAGTTAAAAGTTTGCTCATGTTTCGGGTAATTTTTGCATGTTGTTGCTGTAAAACAAACAAAACAAACTTTGGTAACTTCGGTTTAATCTAGCGCGCCCATCGTTTTGTTCCCTTTTGGTATGGATGGCAGTAATGTGTGATGATTTGGCTGATGGTCGAGATTGTTTTTGAGTATGCCGGTGTGTAAATTATATATGAGAGTAAGTGTGTAGTAAGTACTTCGGTCTTCGGTACTTCTATTTTAACGATCATAAACTGTTGCTATTGTTGTTACGTATCTTTCACTACTTTATGATTCTTTCATTACGCTTATTATTCGCGTAAATATAAATTAAGTATTGTAGTGCGTTTTTAGTATAAAATGTGAAGCTCATCAACATAACAACATCAGTACATTGTCAACTCTCATATAAAATAATAAATAGCCAATTTCAAATTCCTGTTCTAAATTTGTAGTTCCATCTAGAACAACTTGAATTATATAACAAAAAATAATCAAACAAAAAAGTGACTTTTTTTGAAAATACAAATTAAGGATATTAAATATAGTGATATTAATTTTTTACATTAAAAAAAAAATATATATTTTTATAACAAACATGTATAAATACGCTATTATTTTATTGTCGGCTCTGTTCTTCGCTCATGTCTTGGCTCGCCCTCAGCAAGAACAAACAGCTGATATTATAACCACCACGACGACGCCAGCTACCATCCTTAAACAACTTGATGTTAATAATCCTGATGGCAGTTTTAGCAGCAGGTTTGTATACAAAAAGTGAACAAAAACATTTGAATCTAAATTTATAAATAGTAAAGTGGAAAATATTAAATCGTCCTTAGAGAAATTTGTGCCTCCAAGAAAAAAACTATTTATAATTTGATGGATAAATTACGAAGTTGGATCTAATTATGTTTTAATATATAAATATATAAATAAAAATCTTGCAAAAATGTCAATTAATTAATTAATTATTCGTTAACTTATGCAGTTTGCTCCACATAAAATTAGCCACAACTTCTTAATATATCCATGGATTGTTCAAAAATCTCCGCATATATATAAGGTTATATATCAGTTTGTCATTCAGTTTGTAATACCTAGAAATATTCATAATCTTTATTTAATTCTAAGACAATTTAATTATCAAAACTAGGATTGCTCGTTTTTAGCCAGATTGTTTAGAGTTTTTGTACTAATTTTTAGTACATCACAATATCTTGTACTTTTTAAAATCGAGCTACCACACTTGGAGAAAAATGTTTCATCATATTGATGAAACTGTTTCATAATTTGTTTGTCATTAAACTTTCATAAAATTTTATGAAATATATTTCACATTTTATGAATATGTGTGACACATTTTTTTATTCTAGTGGAGTACTAACAGATTTTGATAATGAAATTGGGCCACGTCCAAATGAAACTCCAAATCAGATAATGTTGTAATATTTATGAAATGTTATTTACATTGGACAAATTTCTATGAAATCTGTGAAGTTTTTCCATCATATTGATAAAGATTTTTCTCTTAGTAAAGAACTACAATCAAATGATAAAAAAATTTTTAATGTAAACACAATAAATAAGTATGCACTCAAAATAATATATCTGTTGGCTCAACAGAAAAATTTAATGCTATTCTTGGACCTGGTACATATCCACTTTATGCTCCACAGGAGCAAATATTTTTTATTTTATTTTTTATTCTTTATTTAATAAAGTCTATGAATATCAAAAATCCTTGCAGACAAACAAGTTATTTAAATTAAGTTTAAACATTTGTTTTGAATGGCTAAAAATCTAAAAAAGCATTATTCTCTAATTTATTAAAATTAACTTGAGATCTAAAAAGGGTTTCATTTAATAATAATAATATAATTCAGTCTATGTAAGCCTATGAAAAAGTAGACTTGACTTCTTAAGGATCTGAATGGGACATTAAGGTTTATAAGCGATAATAACTTAGGACAATTTATCAAATAAAAAGCAAAAAAATATTGGATTAACCTCCTATTTTCCAGTGAATTGCAAAATAATCAAATTACAGCTAATATTATAGCGTATATGTTCAGTATAATTAATAGAATAAAGAACAATTTTTGTGAATCTTCTCCGAACTCTCTCTAAACGGTTAATATCAACAGCATTATATTTAGAATAACCAAAGCGTATTCTAATATAGACCTTAAATCCTTAAAATCATGACAATTTCTGCTCAGGAAAGACAAAAGATCATATGATTTCGGGATAAAATAATCTAAGTGATAAACAAAAGATAAATTAGGATCAAAAACTACATCTAAATATATACTTTACAAAAGGACGAGTTTTTGAGATGTAGATTATCTTTAAACTCAGTTTATGGCAGTTTGTAATTGGAAAACTGCTTTTGAAATTTCGTTTGCGTTGTTTTATTTCAATGAAGACCAAACTTCTATGCAATGATAAGTTGGTCCGAAAATCTTATGTTCATAAACTTGGAAATGGCTGACAAAATTCGATTTCGGTTTAACTAAGTCAAGTTTAACTCACATCCCAACAAATCGACCTAAGAGTTTTGAAATTATTAGAGTAATTAAAAGCTACAGTTAAAATTTTCCTGTGAAAGTATAAATAAAAACATTTATCAACATTAAACTGAAGGTGATTACGATAAGACCACAAGACTAATTTGTTATGGTTAAATTGTAGTTTCAATGAGTAAGCAGAAAAACGAACATGACTAAAAATTTTCAAATCGTCATATCGTTAATATACAGCTACGTGCAACTAATTGAGGACACGATGCTTCAAGAAAATAATACGAAATGTTGTACAATATTCTCAAATTTTGTCCTAGTTTAGTTAATTTAACTCTCTATCTTGGAAAATAACTGCTTATTGTGCCAAATAAATTAATATTAATAAAGCTGTGAACCATATTTTAAAATAAGATTGATATCAGTCCTGCACATAATTAAGGACACACTTTAAATTTGATAAAATTGTATGTATTTATTTAAAACAAAGTCAATATTTTGTTGTGAAACCATTGTTATCAATAACCGCTTGACATCTGCGTGGCGTCGAGCTCACCAAGTTTTCACATACACTACTTGGAATGCCTTCCCGAAAATTTCTTTTTTTTTCGTTGTAAAGATTATCAAAATTGCTTAATTTGGTCTTTAAAACTTGCTATAGGTTCTCAATCGGGTTGAGATCAGGACTGCATAAAGGCCATTCAAGAACAGTAACACGTGGTGAGCCGTATGCTTCGGATCATTATCTTATTGAAATATCCATGTTGCTGACATATTTTCGTCAGCATACGGCATCATTGTATCGTTAAGGATACTTGCATACTGGAACTTATCCATATTTCCCTAAATTTTGTGCAGCGGCACAAGCCAGGTGACGACATAGTACCCCAAAGCATGATGGACCCTCCTCCATGCTTCAAAGTGGCCCGGGTGTACTTTGGATAAAATTCTTTCAACGGCGAACATGTTTTTTTCCATCAGGAGAGACTCTATTAATTTTTATTTCATCCGAAAATAATACTCTTTTCCATTCCACAGCGGTGCAATGGCGGCACTTTTTTTGCAATCTCTAGTCTCTTCTCTGGGTTACGCTCAGACAATAGAGGCTTCTTTCGGGAAATTCTTCCAAAGAGTCCAGCTACTCGCAATCGACGTTTCACTGTGTGTCTTCAGATTGTTTTGTCTCAATTGCTGATTTATGCGGATTTTTTTCGACTTGCGTACAATTAGTGCATCTTCACGAGCAGTTGTACATAATTCGACATCTCTGTTTAGGGGCCACCTTTTCTGTAGTCGAATGCTTTCTGAAATATTGCACCGCTTGAAAAACCATGGTTGTAGATACTTTTAAGGCGGTTGCGATTTCCCGATAAGTGCTTCGATCCTTATGCATTTGTACAATAATCTTTCGAGTACTGACATCTCAGGATTTGTTTTTTTCCCCCATTTCAAACAAGTAGTAAATGCTTTTCAGATACTGAAAAAAACACTCAATATAATGACAATAAATCGATTGTAACATTTAAAAATTACCTAAATTTAAAATTTTAAAAAGTTTATCACTGTCCTTAATTTAGTGCACGATTAATTTATTTCACAAATTATGATAAACAAGATAAAGAAAAAATAACGGTAAAAATAGTGAATTTTAAATGATCAGAGTTGGATTAACTAAACAGTGTCAAATTTTAGCGGTTTATTTAATGAAGATTACCTTTAACATGACGATTTAAATATTAAATACTACTGTCCTTAATTAGCTGCACGTAGCTGTAAATAATAGAGGTCCTAAAAGAACTACCTTGAGGTACACCAGAAGTAGCAACACACGTTTTGCTGTATCTCGCTTAGTATTTAAAGATATGTGGCATTTTATAAAATGAAATTAAAAAAAAAAAAATTCTATTAAATTTTAAATAGAAATGCTAATTTACGGAGGTAAGATGAAGCTAGTGCTAGTCGTAATTTTCATCCATGTTTCTCTATCGAAACGGGTAAAGAGTTTACATTACTGACTCTTCAAGACCCTTAACAGCCTACGCAAGGATCCTTAACAGCCCTGAATCAGGATATAATGATTTGGTGCTGATATTTGTAAAAAAAAATTAGACCTGAACCCAGTCGATTGACTCAGAATCACTTTTGCGATGTCCGACTGTCCGTACGTGTATTCTTGTATCCACGCTATAGGTCGCAAATATTAAGTTATATTGATGAAATTTGATATTCTGACTCACATCAGCTTAAAGATAAATCCTTTTTCGTTAAAATCGTCAATGTTTAGACCTAGTGCCCATATAAGGGTCAGCAAAAATTCTCATTAGATTATTATTGGTCCATTTAAAAAAAAAATAATAGAATTGGATTATATATAATGTGAATATCCCCTTTCTGATCCGAAGATATCTAGAATTGACTTTAATCTACCACCCAATTTTGAATACGAAAATTGAAAAATGTAAACAAATGACAAATGGGTCAAATCAATAAGCCGACCAGCTGACAAATTCAAAAATGTCTATCTCATATTTGGCAAATTATATCAAAACCAAAATAATTACCCATCATAGGACTTATATTGGTCCGTACTTGGACCTAGTGACCATATGGATTATATTCCCAATTTTCTCATATATATACCTACCTAACATCAGGAAGCCCAAAATTACTAACTGATTTTTTAATTGTTTAACCATTTATAGACAAATATCAACACAAATCCATTTTCATTTATCAAAATTTCAAACTCAAATTGTAGTTGACCAGTCTGGTACAGAGTATTCTATAATTGGTATTCTATCCTGATTCTACTGAGTTGAAATTTGACGTAGTATTTTGGTTCTTCGCGTTCCGGGAAAAAAGTAATAAAACTGTTTGATAAATGCTTTTTATACGGGACCCTTACTAACCATATGAAATGATTTCCAGCCATACAACTGGGGATTACAGACCACACCGGGTATTCTTTTGCTATCTAATAAAAAAAAGTAGTTAAATTAAGAGACGGTTCAATTCAAATTGCAACTCATTTTGCTCTTACAAAGTTTTGAGCGATCAGATAGAATTGGAAACTAAATATTACAAAAATATATATTTATTTAATATATTTTTTAATAAAGATTTTTATATATTATTTTAAATTTTCCAATTACTTTCAATTACAGTTATGAAACATCCAATGGCATTAAAGTTGAAAATAGCGGTTATATGAAAAAGATTACAATTCCACGTGACGAAACCGAAGACGGACAAATTATTGAAGAGCATGAAGAATTAATTTTAGTACAATCTGGTTCTTACAGTTATACAGATCCTGAGGGTAACATTATTACTATAAAATATGTGGCCGATGAAAATGGTTTCCAACCACAAGGTGATCATTTGCCACAACCCGTGCAATAGGAAAAAAATGATGCAGAATATAAAATAAGATTAGGTTAAGTTAAATTTACAAATAACTAATGTAAAAATATAGTTATCTTTAAGTGTCATATACAACTAAACAAAATAATAAAATATAAACGTTGTAAGAAAAAAACAAATAAAATTTTAAATAAAAATCCCTCAAAAAAACAAGTCTTAAAAGGTTATTTCTTACACGATCCATGCGTTGATTCATCCATCCATACATACATTGAGATATGCACGCATCATTGGCTGCATGATTGTTTGTGGTTTTGAATATTACAAACATTCAATATTATAGATTTTATTATTGTTTTTTAAAAACAGTTTTTGTTTGAAAAAAAATAAAAAAACATTAGCTGTTGTTTTTCTGGTGTCATTGATTTAAGTGTCATATTAAGTGCAAATACTTGTACAATATACATATTTACACATGTCTCGCAATATCATCGCCTTACACCATTTTCAAATTTAATTTTAAAAGGTTTTTACTTTTGATATTTCTTCTCCTAACATCAATGAATTTTTGCATAAAATTTATGAAGTTTTTTTGGATTCGATTAATGAAAATTTTTTATTAAATTTTATTTTTATTATTAAAATTTTTATGCTTTAAATGAAAAAATTTTATGAAAAAATACATTCATAAAAATGATAAAAATTTTCATTAATTTTATGAAATTTTTCATTTAGTTTGTAAAGAAAAATTTTATTAAAATACTTAACAAATAATATACAAACAAAATTTCATTAATTTATAATTCTATATTCCTTTAATATTCTTAAAAGGAAAAATTGTTCAAAAATAGTTTTTATACACTGAGAGAATGTTTTATAAAATTTCAGCTAAAGAATTCTCATTAAATTAAGGAAACTTTTCTTTACAAAGGAATTCTATCCTATAATCAATAGTTTTTTAAAATTCAACTACCCATGTAAAAATCGAAATAAAGGGTGTCCCAAGAAGAACGCAATTTTTAAATTTTAAATAACACACAGATATTTAAAAAAAATCGTGAAACTTTATTATATCGTAAATTAGACATAATGAGGTTATGTATGGAACAATATATCATGCACATGGCCGCCGCGGCTTTGCTGGCATGCACGCGATCTTTTAATGAAATTTTCAATGACCGTTTTGCATGAATGCTGCGGTATTTCATTAATGCAGCGTCAAATTTCCTCTTTTAAGGCTTGAGTCGTCGTCGGCTTATTCGCGTAAACCATCGACTTCAAAAAACCCCAAAGAAAAAAATCTAATGGTGTTAAATCGCACGATCTAGGCTGCCAATTCTGATCTCCAAAACGCGAAATAACACGACCGGGAAATGACTGATGCAGCAATTGAATTGTTTCTCTGGCTGTATGACATGTGGCGCCGTCTTATTGGAACCACATGCCCTCCACATTCATTTCTTTAATTCTAGGCAAGAAAAAACTGGTTATCATTTCACGATACCGAACACCATTGACTGTTTGCGCTTGACCTGTCTCATTTTCATAAAAAAAAGGTCCAATGATTCCTCCAGCCCAAAAACCACACCACACAGTGACACGTTGAGGATGCATTTGCTTCTCGTGAATCACTCGAGGATTTTCCTCACCCTAAATGCGACAATTCTGCCTATTGACGAAGCCATCAAGATGAAAATGGGCCTCGTCACTGAAGATGATTTTATCGGCAAAATCAGCATTTTCATGTTGTCTCTCCAATACCCAATTAACGAACTCCCTTCGCTGTCCATGGTCAGCTGGCTTCAGTTCCTGAGTCAATTGAACTTTGTATGCATGAAGATGCAAATCTTTCGTCAAAATTCGCTGCAAAGTGGATTTGGAGACACCAATTTGCTGAGCTCGGTGTCGAATTGAGGTGGATAGAGTTTGAGCGACATCATCACGTACAGCTGCGACATTTTCGGTCGATCGACCTGGTCGATGGCGCGTTGTTGTCTTTACATCACTAACAGACCCAGTTTCGGCAAATTTATCCATTAATCTCTTTACAGTTGACTCTTTTGGAGCATTATTGTGACCCCAAATTGATCGCAATTTGCGAACTGTAGCCGCAAAACTTTCACCATTTTGGTAAAACAATTTCACAATGAGAATGCGTTGTTCATTCGTGCAGCGCTCCATTTTTACTAACCTCGTACCTTCTACTAGCAAACAATAACAATTGTTCAAATGTCAAACAATGACACTTCAAATGTTGCCAGATTTAAAAATTGCGTTCTTCTTGGGACACCCTTTATAATGAAAAGTTTTACAAGCTGAATTACACAGAGCTTTGAAAAATGTTATAACATAAATAATTTCTAAAGAAAAATTCCAAGAATTAAATGAATGACTAAAATTTAATGAAAAAATCATTAAATTATTGAAATTAATATTCCCAAATGAATTCTGCCTTAAAATTTATAGTGTTGCTGGAATTCGTTATATCTTTTAAAAAATTTTAAGAAAATTTCATTCATTTAGTTTTATATCTCATTAATTGACCTCCAACGAAAATTTACCAATTTTATAACAGAATTCAGTTGTTAAGAATAATTTAATTAATTTGATGGATATTTTACTGAGTGTAACTATATGAAATGTTGATTAGATTCATGAAAATTTTCGATTAATTTCAAACAATTAAAGTTCTTATTAAATTAATATAATTTAATGAAAAATTTCATTACCTTCCAAGCAATGAAACTTTATCGATTGATTGAAATATTATTGGTTGATATTTTATAAATATCGTTATCTCTGTGTATATCAGTTTCTAGGGTCTGTTCTTCGGAACCATAATGTAAGATTTATCAGATCAAAAATTAGTCCTTAGGTTATTGTAAACCCAATTATAGTTTTTTAATTACACGAAATACTGAGGCAAAATAAGTTTTCTAATCGATTATTTGTATCACAAAATTTTGGTAAAGGATCCGCCAATATTGCAACTCCAGATAAAAGTGACAGATCATTTTCATATAAAATCACCTGTTATAGTGGAGTTTGTTTAAAACTCAATATAATTGAAATAAGTCTATATAAAAGTCAAATTGAAAATGGTGTAGTTCTATTAAGTACTATGGTGTTTAGTGTATGTTAAATATATGATGTAATTGATTTCTTACACCTTTTAAACAAACCACACACATGCACACTCCTCTCATTGTAGTACAATTGTTGGATTTTCATCATGTGTGGCTTATGTTAAATTACCGTTAATTTAGGTGTTGTGTTAATTAATACCTTGTATTTATTAATAACATAATTATAGTTAAACCAGTTAAAGTATTTGGTCTTGCTTTTTGTGATTTAAACTATTGTATTTGAATCAAAATTTTGACAGAGAAATTTTACGTGCTGATTGTCGATTTTGTTGCTAATTTAATACTTGGATAATTTAGAAAAATACGTCTACTGTAGTATTTTTCTATTGTAAACAGAAATTCTGTCTCAAGTGATTTTCTATTGTAAGCAACCAAAAACTTCTGTTATCACTATTAGCTTACCATTTGACTGGTAATCAATTTGATTGTCCCCAGCAAAATAAGAGCTGAGGAAGAAGTAGTTAAACACTACATCTACTCAACCCGAAGTTGTGAAATTTTCGTTGAATCATTAATGATTTTAACATTGGAGTGTCATTGGGAGGAAGTAGTTTGTTTCGGTGCTATGAAAAATCGATGATCAGATACACTTTTTCATTAGTTTACGGAAGTTGCTAAATACAGGGACTATAAAATAAATATAGGGAGTGGCTTTTTATAAGTTAAAAATGTGATTTTGAACTCGCCAAGAATTATTATTCCGACCAGGACGAAGTGAATATTACTGGTATGCAAAATATGTTTTCAATAAGGCATTTAATGACTGCAGGAATTAACCATTTATGGAGCAACTAAATAATTGTTTTTTCTACTAGTACACTCAGAATATTATGTAGTTAACTGTTTGTATTTATACATTTATTTTTCAAAGAAATATCTATATTAACTTTTTTATACATTTATTCGAAATAATTTACTATCATTTACCATTTTTTTTTTCAGTTACATTTATTTTTTTTTCATTTGTTTGAAATTTAATAAAAATTTACCAACAAAACGGAAACTTGTGGTTTATTTGTGTCCGTAACAGTTATTACAAATTTAAATTTTGTTTGCTGTCTGTTTCAAAAAAAATATTCAAAAAATTTCAATTTGTTTTTTTATTTAAATTGGTTGTATATATACAAAATTTTTCAATACAAATTACAAGAACTTCATAAACACACAAACATTTTCATACAAAAAGTGTTTATAGCTTCATATGCATACGTACATTTTGTATTGTACGAGTATATTAAAAAAAACAAAAAATAAAAAAACGGAAATAATTTCAAATAAATGAAAAAAACATTTATTTTTTAAGGATTGGTAGGTCAAATTTTGACATTTATTTTAACTGATTATATCATTTGTTTCTTACGGATGTGTCAGTTGATTAATCAACATTTAAAAATAAATAACAAATGGCATTTAATTTAAATGAAAATTAAGTAGACCGGTTTTTAAATGAAATATCATTTCTTTTAAATGATATTTTCAGTTATTTTAACTTACAAACTTTTTAAAGTGTATGGGTTTATATCAACATTTTGGAAGTTGTTTAAAATGACTTCTTCTCCACTACACTCAGAAAAAAAAGTTAGTAGAAAAATTTGTAAACGGTTTTCAATCCCACTTTACTATACTTGTACTGATTTTTAATAAAAAAAAATATTATTAAGCAAATCTTTTTGCTATTTACATTTTACAAATTACAGAGTTTTTACAGAATATTTACAAATTTTTGTTGCTAATTTCAGAAATCATTTTACAAGTTTTTGAAAATCGATTTGCTAAAATTAGCAAAAAAAATTACTAATTTTAAAAAAGTGAATATTGAAGGAAATGTTATTTCTAAATTAAACTTACACCTACAAACTTAAATTGCCTTAAAATGTTACATAGTTTAAAAAAAATGGGCCGAAAGTGAAGATACCGACTACTCATATCTGAAAATTGGACATCCACTTAAAATAGCGCTAAAAAAAAATTTTTTAGTTCAAAAAACAATTCAAATTTGTGACCTTAAAAGTAAAAAACAAATGATTAAAATATTTTTTAAAACAGAAATTTCCAAATTAAAACAAAATAATTAATTCGTTTGTTGTAACAATTTTTAAGCCTTTGATTTTTTTTTTTTTTAATTTTGTATGAAATATTATAAAAAAAAATAATAAAGTAAAAAAATTTTGATGCTCGATAAAAAAATTAAATTTAACATTTTGTACTAATATTAATAATATTTAGTAATTTACAAAAAGTATACTAAAATTTAGTAGCGGTTACTAATTTTTCTACTAATTTAATTGTACTATACGTCAGCAGACATGTGTTGCTAAGATTAGCAAAAAATACCGCTGGGCTCAAATTAGCAAAAATTCTCGTTATAACAGCAAAATTTTCAGTTGCCATTACAGACTTTTTTGGTGAGTGTATATTGTTTTTCTCTATTCAAATTTAGTATACTATAGTTATGCAAAAAAACTTCGCAACTTAAATGAGTTCAACTAACTTTCGAAAAAACACACAAAGCGTATGCCTTATGGTACTAATTTAAGTATACGCAACATATAACAAAAACGCTCAATAAGCTCGAAAATAAATTTTGATAAATTTTTGGGAAGTGGTCCAAACTCCGGAAAGGGTCCTGATAGTTATTTTAACAATAATACTAAATAAAATTAGCGGAAAAGTTTATTTAAGCAAATGCCAGAAAAGTAGGTATTAATGGGACTAAGTCGATTTTCTATAAATTTAAGCACATTTTAATGTTAACAACCCACATATCAACGGTTTTATATGCCTAAATACCCTTTAATTCCGATTCAGATAAAACCTTCTATAGGAAATATTGCGTTTTACTTCGTTAAAAAGTTCTAATTTTTCATACTTACAAATAAAAACTACATGTGGTGCTAAAAATTATAAACTGTTCATTAGTGGCCACCGATATTTAAAAGTAGTACCACTGCCTGAGGGAAGATTTTCCTGGCGTTTTTCCATTACATATCGGTCGCAATGGGATGTCCACCTCTTGAAACATATTTCCTCTATCAATAATACAAGCTAATTTGGAATATACATTGGTTTTAATTACTTTTATTGGGTATACAAGTTAGTAATGTCGATCTTTTTGCTTAAAAAATGCATTTATTATAATAACAAAATGAATTAAAACATTATTTAAAATATTGTCCATCGCTAGCCACTACTTTTCCCATCTTTCTGGTAGCATATGGATTCCGCGCCAAAGGAACTGCTCCGGTTTGGGGTAAAGAATGAATTAAGCAAATTTCTGGTATCCTGTTCTGTATTACAGTAACGGCGTTCTGCATCGATCGAAACAAATGGTAGTCAGAAGGGGCAACTTGTGGTCGAGCGTTGTCATGATGGAAGATTCTGGTCGTTTTTCGTTTGTTGCTCACTTCAAACTAGTAAATTGTGTTCGGTACAGGTCCCCTGTGATCGTCTGACCCGATTTCAACAGTTCATAACGCAAAACACTCTTCTGATCCCACCAAATACAGAGCATTACCTTGTTACCACAGATATTCGGCTTCGGCATTGATTTGGCTGGTTGACCGGGCTTTACATATGACTTTTTTATCACCAGTAACAATTTGATGCAAAAATTACTTCTTTTTGTAGCGTTCAAGCACCATTTCCGACATGCAAACGTCTCTCGGCTTCAATTCATATGGGACCCAATTTTCTTGCTTTCAATTACATTTTTTCAATAAATTTTATTTAATTTATATTTTTTTTAAATTTTTTAATTACGTTTTTTAATAAATTAGATTCCGGGTATATGTTATTATTATTTTATTATTTCAAATGGCACTGCGCACCGCGACCATAATACTCGTAGGTCCTTTGTGCTTCCCAGAACCACCCTAAAGGTTCAAGCTATTGATGAAGCCTAGAACCTTTCCAGGAGAAGTGTTCCAAATGTCGGAAGGCGACAATAAACGGTCACCCAAAAACCTAATCTTCCTGACACAAAGCTCAGAACAATCGCAGAGGACATGCTCTGACGTTACCCGTCTTGTGCCTATGGTACTTAAGGTCACAATGCCCAGTAAAGTATCCAGTCAGGGTCTTTAGGTCCCTTCGACTAAGGGCCAATAGTCGCCCAGACCCACCACTGGGCATAGATATAAATCTCTTGGCCTGTCGTCCACGTACAATTTTGATTCTCTCAACATCCTGTGCTTCTCCCTAATATAGCCCATAAAGAGCCAACGGGCACCATGGTTGGCCAGACTATCCGCCTTCTCGTTGCCCTCATGCCCCTCATGGCCCGAAATCCATCCCAGGGTAAGGGTGTTGCTCCTACCGAGTCGTATATGTTACTATATCATTGGATCTAATTTGATACAATTCGAACTGACATTTTCGGATAAATTTAATCTTACTTAACCCTTAAATATATGGCTGGATCTAATTTCATCTGCCATTTTCGGATCAATATGGATGCTTCCAAATACCCAAATATATTTCTGGATCCAATTTAATTTGCCATTTTTAAGATCAATTTAGATCCTTATAAATCCCTAAATCTATTGCTGGATCTAATTTGATCTGCCTTTTTTTTGGATCAAATAAGATCAGCTAGATATTAGTGCATATATTAAAGAATATCAAATTGGATATGATTAAATATTGCGCCATTTTTTTACTCGGGTATAGAGATAAATAATCAACAATATAACAAATCCTCGTAAAACAAACGCACAAATGCAGCAATTGCCGTACTTGTATGAAACTGCTCAACATTGCATTTGAAAAAGCGAGTGCATATTTAATTTTGTGTGTCTGCTTTATTTTTATTTATTTTTACCTATACTTAAAAATATATTGCTAACCAGTCGTTCTTTGTTATGATTTTTCGTCTTCAATAAATAAACTTTTACTATGCTACTACTGTTGAAATTTAAGTTAAAGTGATAGTTAAAACTTTAGTTTTTTTTGTAACTTAGCTGTTATACAAATAAATTTGTTTTCAGAATCACTAAAAAACAATGTGTAAACTTTCAGCAAATAAATTAACTAATATATAATTTTTCTACACATTTTTTGAGTTTTTTTAGTTTATTAATATTTAGAAAGAAAAATTATTGGTTTCACTGAATTCATTGTATTTTTTTTTGCTAAATATCAGTTTGCTGGATTTTCACCAACACGATTTTGCTGGTATTAGCAATTGTTTTGCAAGCAACCTTCTGACTTTACTAACTTTTTTTTTTTGAGTTTAGAGTTAAATACATCAAGTTAATAATATATTAATAATGAAAACTATTAACTAATAAACTAAAAACAAAGGCAAAAGCAAATTTTTTCAAATGCCTAAAAGTAGTCTATAAAAATGTTATAAAATTCGAATTGAATAACTTGCCTTAAACATTTTGCAAACTAACCAAACATCAATCCCACCAACAAAGTTTTTTTTTTGTACCGATTATATACAGGGTTGCGCAAAAATAACCTTCCGATGTTTTTTGGCTGTAATTTAAAAAAAAAATTAAAAACTTTGATTCTTCTTGTGGATTATTTTTATTTGGCCTTTTAATTTTTTTACATCAAGTCGAGAATATGATGTCATGTAAATGGCCGCCGCCACAGTTGATTGTCATTTGAGCCCTTTTTATGGCATTTTCCATCACTTTGGCCAAAACTTCCGGCGATAGGTCCTCACATTCTTGACGGATATTGTCTTTAAGAGCTGGAAGAGTCTGAGGCTTGTTGACATAAACCCGCGACTTCAAAAAGCCCCACAAAAAGAAGTCTGGAGCGGTCAAATCAGGCGATCTTGCTGGCCAGTGCAAATCGCAAAACGGGAGATTAGGCGCCCGGGAAATGCATCCTTCAGCATATCGGTTGTGGCACGTGCAGTGTGTGGCGTTGCACCGTCCTGTTGGAACCACATGTTTTCCAATCCCAATTCATCAAGTTGCGGCAAAAAGAACTCGTTGATCATTACTCTGTCTTCGAAGAAAAAAGGTCCGATGACTCCTCCAGCGAAAACAGCACACCAAACAGTGACTTTGAGCGGGTGTAATGGCTCTTCGTGGGTTACACGCGGATTTTCAGTGCCCCAGAAGCGTAAATTTTGCTTATTTACGTACCCGCTAAGATTGAAATGGGCCTCATCACTCATGATTATTTTTGATGAAAAATCATCTTCATTATTGCTCAAATAAATAGTCACCAATATTCTGCGTTCTGGAGCAGTGTAGCGTAACATTGTTTATTAACGTGTATTTCGCATGTGTTTACTACACAAATGTCAAAACAGAACTGACATTAGGGGCCAATCGCAAAATTTAAAGCATTTTCTGATAGGAGGATTACTTTTGCGCCACCTTGTATATGAGATAAATATCCAATTGAATATTCTCAACATGTCAGCATAAAAACACAATATGAACAAGATCATAAAACAATTCAAATATAAAGATACATTCGTAGACAAACATACACACACGTAAGCACACTCAAATAAAAAAGTCTGTAAAAGTAAAAGGTTGTTTTTTATTGTTACAGAAAAATTAACCACCTTTTGTTCAACCGACCATTAAGCTAATTTTAGCAAAAACGAGTCTGTAATTTTTAGCAAGAAAAAAATGGATAAAATTAATTAAATTTTTAATTTATTTCAGATTATAAAAATTTTTATCTTAAAAAAACTTTACTCTCAATGTATGAAGAAAATTGATGCTAATTTTTGCAAGATTTAAACATACGGCTTTAAAATTATTAAAATATTCTGCTAAAATTAGCAACAAAAATTAGTAAAAAAAATTGTAATTTGTAATTTTATAGTAGGAAGAATTTTTAATAAAAAATATTTTGTCTTAAAAATTAATACAAAAACTGTATAGCAGTGGTTCTCTCTAACTTTCACTTTACGGACATTTTTACTGGCTGACGGACGGAATTTTAAAATTTTTTATATTTAAATAAAAACATTTAAAACCTAAGATTTTTAGAAAACATAAAGGGTGGTTAAATTTTAAGGGCCGATGTTGATTTTGAATAAAACACTAAATACTTAAAAAATTATTGTCATTTCTTTTTATTATGATAATATGGTATGGTTCAATTATGTATGGAACAAAATATCGGCTAAATGGCCGCCGCGACCTCGGCGGCACACCTCCAGCCGATGGTCCAAATTCTCGATGACGCTGAGGCATAATTGAGGTTCTATGCCGTTAAAGTGCCGAATTATCTGATCCTTTAGCTCCAGAAATGTTGCTGGTTTATCGACGTACACCTTTTCTTTCAAATACCCCCAAAGAAATGAGTCCAACGGTGTCAAATCACATGATCTTGGCGGCCAATTGACATCGCCACCACGTGAGATAACACGGCTGTCGTTAGCTGTGTGGCAAGTGACACTGTCCTGTTGAAACTACATATCGTGCACATCCATATCCTCAATTTCTGGCTTCAAGAATTCCGTTATGATCTCGCGATAGCGAACACAGACGGCGAGTCGAGGTTGACGACTATTCTGCCACACAATAGCGAACAACAACAATGTTTTCAGCAGAACGAACTTGGCGAGCATACACAGGTGTTTTCTCATTTCCTACAGACCCGATTTGCAGCAATATGTGCACAATTATCCCGATTGTGGACACATTTGGTCGATTATGCTGACCAAAAAAATCACAAAGTGCATTTTGGTTTGAACGCCCATTTTCATAATAAGCCTGAATAACTTTAACGCGTTGCTCGATGGTGTATCTGTCCATGGTTCAAATTGAGTTAGTCTGAAATTGAGAAATGTCAAATGAAATGCAGAAAAAAACTTGACGTTTAGGTGTGGTTCACATTCAACATCGTCCCTTAAAATTTAACCACCCTTTAGTAGTAGTAAAAAATGCTACAGATGAAATTGTAGAATTTTGAGAATTTAAGAGATTTACCAGATAAAATTTTTGACAGAATCTTTCGATTAAATTACCCTAAAAAAATTTAAAAATTCTAGGATTTTGAGGTGTTTTGATTATTAGCATCTTAGAACGTGTTTTATAGAATAAATAAAAAACTAATGTGTATTCAATTAACAAATGCCAAAGTCTGAAAAGTCTTAAGAGTTGGAATACCACAACTTTTTATCAGTTTCTTTTTATACCCTCCACCATATGTGGTGAGGGTATATATCAGTTTGTCATTCCGTTTGTAATATGTCGAAATATAGGTTTAAGACCCCATAAAGTATATATATTCGTGATCCTTATGCAATTTTAAGTCGATTTAGCGATGTCCGTCTGTCTGTCCGTCTGTCTGTCTGTTGAAATCACGATCACGACGCGAAGACGCAAGCGGGGGTGCCTATTTTTACCCAGATTATTGAACATCCTCCCGAGCAGTTTGGTATTTAAAATGAGCAAAATCAGTCGAGCGGTTCAAAAGTTATGAGTGAAAATGTGAAGGTACCTCTAAATTTTCCATACAAATTTGTACAATTTTTCTGTATCTATTTTTTTTCTGTTAAGTAAGTAAAAATGTTATTAAGTCTTCTTATTGTTCGATTACATTTATTGTCTTACATACTATGATAACTAAGTTAACGTAAAAATGAACAATGTTAAAGTCGCTAACAGAGCAGACCTCTGTAAATAACATTGCTAAAACTAAATAACAAAAGTTCGTTACATAAATTTACAAAACATATTCATATTACAGTTCATGCAAAATTTAGTATATACGTATATCATCTTCATCCCCTTTGGTGGAGGGTATTCAAAGATTCGGCACAGCCGAATTTAGCCCTTTTTACTTGTTTTTTTTTTTGATATTTTAAATACAATTATGGCTACTGACATGGAAGATTTTTTATTATTACCTTCTAATTTTTAATGAATTTTTTCCGAACTCCTCTTGGATCCCTTTGGATACAGCTACAGACCGACAGGATTTCGCACCCCCCATTTGTGAAGCGTTTTACTAAATGTTCTACATATTTTTTTTGGGTGTACATATGTACATATAAAAATATATGTACTAGACATTATTAGAGCAACGACCATTCTTCTTCTTCATGTTCATTAATTCCATCTGCTATAGACACAAAAACCTAATTAAAATGTATAGAACAAACTGAATAAAACGATTGTATATAATTGCGATCTGTTGAAAGATTTTATAAAAAATACATTTAAGAATTATAATAAAGCTAAATACAAAACAAAGATGAATCGAATTGAAATGAAATGAAATACTAGAATTTTACATATGATGACAGTTGACATTTAGATACGTACTTATTTACTACCATCCAAATTTTGAGCAATATATAGATTTTGATGAAGGCAACAAAGAACACGTGAGAAGAATTTTATGATTTTTATAGAAAAAACTGTATAATAATATTGTATTTTGAATAATTCAAAATGCAAAAAAGAAAGATATTTAATATACATATTAATAAAATATTTACATAGGTATTTATGCTAAAGTACCTAAAGGCATCGGAAATAAAAATAATTGGAAATAATTTATTCTCATGGAATTCTCGTTATAAAATCTAAAGTTGTATAAAAAAGATTGCCAACATTTGATGTAAAATGGCATATTGTAGTTGTGACCTTAAATTACAATACCAATTGATATAAGTTATATGGTGTGATATTGAAGGAAGAGTCGGGCCTTTAGTATATAATATATACAGGCACCCTGTTTCAATACAGGGTGATTTACAAGCTGTTAAAGCTTAATATTTCGTGTATGAAATCCATTTTAGAAATTATAACATTAATCAATTTTAAAAGATAGAAAAGGTGTTCATCTTTCTGAACAATTTATCCTGATCCACAGAATATATCACCGGGTGTCGGCTGGCAAAATGCTTTCGAAGATTTTTCCTTTCAAGGACATGTCACACAACTGGTGTAAAATATGTATTATTCAGTGTGTGAAAAAGTGGTAATTGCTGTAAAATTACAAGTGTCCCAAATATTGAAATGGTGGCAGAACATCGATTCGTTCTTTCTGGATATATCATGTAACTAAAGAGAAATGAACATAACACCAATGAGCACTAAATAAATTAGGACTGTTATAGTTGAAATAATAATAGAACACGAAACTGGTGCAACAAATTTTGCTGTGTATAAAAGAATGTCAATCGGTAGCGAAAACCCCAATCCCGCGACTGTTGCAAAGCTGACATAATACTGAACTGATTTAAATAGAACCGACTTCGTGACTGCAGAGATGATAACATATCACTTATCTGGTTCAAAAAGAAGTGATAACGCAACTGTTTTGAGACACGCAGAGAAAAAACATGGTTGAGGCAATTATATTCGAAGAGCATCATATATTTTTGGGTTTATGGTTGTGCTAACCATAGTCGTACTATAATATTATTATTATATTATAATTATACAATGACCATATTTTTACCATGATATAGTCCTTACAGATATATTATGATTCAAAAATTATCATATTATGGTTCTAAATAAAAATGTTATGATCTTGAATTTATCATATTATGATCGCACATAATGATAGTATGCTCAATATGTTATCATATTTTATGGTCTCCCATAACTTTATTATAATACCTGAATTAACATTATATGATCCCTACAATGATATATGATCCTTGTTATTATATTATGATTAATAATATACATAATATGACTATCTAATATTTCCAAGAATTGTTTTTCCTAAAAAACATTTGATATTAAGTACTTTTTGAAGAAAAATTGTTAAGGAAAAACCATTGATTATAAGAACTTTTTTTTCAAGAAAACTTTGATTCTGTGTACTTTTTTTTAAGAAAAATACTTATCTTTTTTTTAAATTCTAAGGACTTTTTTAATAAAAAAAACTTAGATTCTAACGACATTTTTAAGATTTTTTAAAAAGTTCTTAGAAAGCTTTCTTTTAGAAAAAGTCCTTAGAATTAGTATTTTTTATGATAAATCTATATAGTTTTCTTTCAAAGAAAGACCTAAGAATCTAAGTTGCTTAGGTATATATGAATTTTTATTTAAGAAACAGTTTGCGGAAACTGAGAATTATAGTTAAAGGAAAATTTCATGAAATCTAAAAATGTTTTTACCAGATAAATATCTAGTATTTTGTATAAAAAAAATTTGGGTTCTTATAAACAACTATTTTATTAAATTCCGAGAACTTTTTACAAGAAATTAATTAATAAATATATTTTATTAAAAAAAAAATATTTATTTATTGCAAAGAATTAAAAAAAGTCTTTATATAGAATCTTATAAATATATAGAATCTTATAAATTGAATAAATAATATTATATGTATAAGGAATTTTCAAAAAAAAAAAAACATTTAAAAAATGTTTCTAAAGTTAAAAAAAATTAACTGGATCTCAATGGGTCCATTAATCAAAATTATTTTTTACCCATCTGATATTTGTCCAATTTTAGTAAAAATTTGACTGAATTAATAAAATTTTGTTTCTTATGAAAACAAGTCAATATTATGACCATAAATATCGAAGTAATGTTTTATTTGATGTATAATTATTCATTGATTGTTAACAGAATTTTATGGTTAAATAATTATCATATTTTTTTCATAATCGGAATTTGTGTTATCACAGTATGGTTACAGCCAATTATGTTATAAAATAGAAGGTGGCAATCATAAAATAGTAAAATATTTACTATAATAATGGTGGTAGCGACCATGTTGATGGTTAGAAAACCAATAACTTGATTGTGACAACCATACACGATTGCAGCAAGCACAATATAGTGCCAGTGATCATGTTGCAACCATGTTTTTTCTCTGCGTGTAGTGACATATATTTGCCTTAATTCCAAATGAATCCAATGTGCATGATGAAGTGTCAATGACAGGCAAATCAAGCTGCCCGTGACTGACTAATAGGTATCACAACACTTAAGAGTTTATTAAGAAACACTTGGGGGAAATTATCTCTAAAAATCCAAAATTTGTTATTGGAAATTTCGATCGACAACTCTTTTCTCTTAACATTGTTAAAATTTTGTTACAGAATTCATCAAATTAAAATACATAAAAATTATTTTTCACTTAACTCCATTACGGACACTGTTTCATTTAAACGACTATAACGACTATATATATAATTGAAAGTGGCTGTCTGTTTAAAAATTTCTTAAGTCAAATTTAAGTCAAAAATCCTAATAAGATGTTGCTATAATACTGGCCCTTAGACTTTATTTGTTTAATTAATATTAATCCATTTTCCTAATTATTTGAACAAAGATTTTTCACAAGTCTGTAATTAATTAATAATCATTTTTAAGGAATAACTTCCCTGCGGGAAAAAAGGGGTCAGTTGGGAATTGGGACCTGTCCCGGGATAGGTGAAAACTGAACCGGTTCCGAAAAAACATATCACGAGATAGGTGAAAAGAGAACCGGTTCCTAAAGTATCTATCACGTGACCGGTTTAAAAGTCACGACTTGTCCTTTTAGACCAATCCTGTGACATGTCACAGAGGGCAATTGACCCCCTCTTAGGACAAGCCCATGTTAAAGTGATCGGTCCCGTGACCGGTCCCTATCACAATGAACCGGTCATGTGACGTGTCCTGGGATAGGTCCTATTCCCGCAGGGTTGGTATTGAATAAAGTGGGATATGGTTTTATTTATATTAAATTAATTTACTTTCGATAGAACAATTTGTTTTATAATTTTATTCGTGAAATATATATCAAATACAGCATTTTTGTTGGAATGATTCGTTAAAGTTGATTCATTGATTAATATTAATTCAAAACATGTAACTATCACAAAAATTGCATAAGTGTCAAAAATTCGCGAAATTTTAAACTGAATGTCGCTCAAACACTCCAGCCTAGCTCAGCTTATTTTAAAAAAAATTAGAACTCAGCTTGTCTATGCGAAATTTGCGTGTGTAAAATTTTTTATATAAATCCTATGAACCTCCGAATAATTTTCAATACGTCCCACTGTGTAGTTAGCGCGGTTTTTGATACTATTATAATCAATACATATGTTAATGTTTGTTATTATAGCGATTTTTTTTTAAATATTCGATTTTTTAAATATTCAAATAGCAATTTTTAAAGGGACAAGGTTAAACTGACAAGAACCCTTAATACGCCTCGAATGCATTTATGGAATGATATTCGATACAAATTTAATTCATTTTAGAAAAGTGAATTACAAACCTAATTCTTCATCCTTCTTATTTGAGGGCCGATCACTAAGTCCGTGACTTTTCGAACTTCCCTCGTAGTTATATGAAATTCAACACTGCTCCCATCAAGTACCACCTTTCAATAGACTACTGTAAAGTTCCGTCATTTTCTTTGCGTTTAACAGCTATTCAAAACATACAACCTCGTGGATTTTTTTAAAAATGGAAGAAAGTTAATTTCGAGTGCCCATTAAACATTATATTTTGCGAAAAAAAACCGTCAATTAAACCAAGGAAAAGCTTGATAAATACTATGGGAACTCTGCACCATCGATTTGAATGGTAAAAAAGTGGTTTACTGACTTTTGTTTTGGCCTTACAAGCACGGAAGATGCCGAACATTCTGGACGCACAGTTGAGGTCTCTACACCCAAAACAATTTAAAAAATTTACGATATGGTGTTGGCCAATCGGAGATTGAATTGGTGAAAGATTGTGGAAGACATAGGCATCTCACATGGCTCAGTGGTTTAATTTTGAACGATCACTTGGGTATGAGAAAGCTTTCCGCAAGATGGCTGCTGCGTTTGCTCACTTTCGACCACCAACGGAATCGTGAGACAGCTTAGTTTCCATGGTCCCCTTATTCGCCTTATTCTCCGGATTTAGCCCGCACGTCACGTAACTTTTCTGTTGCACCAGGTCTGATACACATCACGTAGTGTCTAACATGAGACTAGTTATGTGTAAATTACCTAACCTGTTCTCTTGCGCATTCCAATGCAGTGATATGGTACTCTACACAAGGTCGGCGATATGTCGCAAGTAGCTTAAAGGTAGAAATTTCCACCTCCTATGGCAAGCCCATGTTAAAGTTACCGGTTACTTTCATATAAGAGAACCAACTCGAGGACCGGTTTCTGCCACAATGTTCCAATCCCGTTACTGGTTCATTTCTCGTAGGGATAAGATAATAAATACTGTAAGTTTGGCATAGAAATGATTTTTTAAGGTAGACAGTTGGTATGGAAAGAAAAAAATGCACCATATCTATCTATCTTCATAGATTTTCGTTCAAAGATTTATATAGGGTGATTTTTTAAGTACTTTCGTATTTTACACATTTATTTGAGTAGATAGAACGGTCTATATAATTCAATGTTTAAAGATGATTTCATGTGAATGTTGACCGCGGCTGCGCCTGAAATGGTTAGTACGCTGGCCGGTATCTCACGAATTGAATATTGGCTTCCAGTGCGCCAACCATTGAGGTCTTGTCCCTGTAGACATGAGCCTTAACATAGCCCCACAAAAAATTATCCAAAGGCGTTAAATCGCACGATCTAGTCGACCAATTGACCGGCTCCAAACGTAAAATAAACTGTTCACTGAACTCGCCTCTAAATTGGGCCATTTTTTGGCATGCTGCGCGGCATGTGGCAACGTCTTATTTTGGGAAAAAAAAATTTTTAATCATTGCACCAATTCCTGCGAACGGCGCCGAATCGATAATTTACTGTCACCAACAACACTGGCGGATACAGCTGTGATATTTTTCTCTGTCCGCACCCCACATATACGTGTTGGTGTTTTAATGTCCAATAATGTAAATTTGGTGCGGTCGTTCAAACTGACCATAAAATAGAAGGAGTGTACGATGCACTTTCTTAACCCAGCATGAATTTTTAAAATAAAATTAAATAATCTGCAAGCGTTGGTCGTTTGAAAGTGGATTCATGGTTAAATTATAGACCAAACTCAACATGTTTGACAGTAACATGTTACACGAAAATAGCTGAGCTGCCAAAAATAGTGTTGCTAAAAACCACCCTTAAGTACTTATGAATCATTTCATAATTAGTCTGGAATGTTGTTATTTAACTTTTCCCAGGCTTGTTTTTCTATACCAAAGTTTTCAAATACCCCCAGAGGAACAAGACAGGAACAGTCTAGTCGACAGTTTTGTCTCTCCAAGAAAAATCACCGAAACGAAAAATCATTGGAAGGCATTTATAAAAAGACGCATTGTGTCGCGTGCAGTATGAACCACCGTTGAAACCTTATGTCCTCCAAATACAGATCCTTAACTTCCATTAGGAAAAATTCAGTCAGCGCTATATCGGTCGTCGATCACCGTAATAGCGTTACCGTCCGCTTCTTCGAAAATATAAAGTCTAACCACCTTAAGAAAGTGCAATAATGCTTCATGAGTTATGTGTGAATTTTCCGTCCCCCAAGACTGAAAACTTTGCTTGTTGGCGTGACCGCTGACATAAAAATGAGCCTCGTCGCTATTGATTAATTTTGATAGAAACCATCCACTTCGTCGTTGAGTTTCAAGATATTACTTCTGTATTCTAAAGCTGGCCACACGCGTTAAATTTGTGCGTGTGATTTGTTCGTGCTCGACGTCTTATTACATGTTAATAAGGCTGTGCGCGAACAAATCACAAGAAATTGAAAATTTTCTATTTCTTGGATATGTTTGATGTATTTGTGGGCTTGTGCGCGAATATTAGATAATTTTTATACCCTCCACCATATATGGTGAGGGTATATATCAAAAATCGGTCAAGCGGTTCAAAAGTTATGAGTGAAAATGTGAAGGTACCTCTAAATTTTCCATACAAATTTGTACAATTTTTCTGTATCTATTTTTTTTTCTGTTAAGTAAGTAAAAATGTTATTTAGTCTTCTTATCGTTCGATTACATTTATTGTCTTACATACTATGATAACTAAGTTAACGTAAAAATGAACAATGTTAAAGTCGCTAACAGAGCAGACCTCTGTAAATAACATTGCTAAAACTAAATAACAAAAGTTCGTTAAATAAATTGACAAAACATATTCATATTACAGTTCATGCAAAATTTAGTATATACGTATATCATCTTCATCCCCTTTGGTGGAGGGTATTCAAAGATTCGGCACAGCCGAATTTAGCCCCTTTTTTACTTGTTTTTACTTTAGTTTACAATGAGACGTCAAATTGTATGTATTGCGGAGATGGGTAGCAAGCTTAAAAAAGTTTATGTGTTTTGGAGTTGTAATTTTTATATTTTCTAATAATATTACATAGTAATGGTAATTTTTTTTCTAAATTCGTCCACTTGCTGTTTTTAATTTTGCTTTTTCTTTCCTATATAAATAAATTATTAAAAAAACAATTGCATCATCTGGTTCTCTTTGAAGTTTAAGGTTGTTGTGATTTGTTCGTCGTGTGTAGAAAAATAGTACGCGAACAAATCACACGCACAAATCAATCGTCTATGGCCAGCTCTATGCTACAGACCAAAAACTAAAGTGTCGACCAAATTAAAAAAAATTATTTTTGTTGCTAGAACCATGTACAAATCTGATTTCCTGAATGTTGTCGTAGTATCGTAATTGGTAATTGATAACATTTTTTTCTGTGTGTAGTATCTGAATTTTTAAGGAACATTTTAAGGGCCGATGTCAAAATGCGGAACAGGGAATGTTATGTTGTGGTGGTCTCTTGAAATAAGGTCGCCAACCGTTAAATTTTAAGCGCTATGAGCACTACGCGATTGATATATTTTCGCCGAAATTTACTTTGCGTTAACACCACTAACGAATTATTAGGTGACATTTATTGCCCAATCTTGTGTTATTGCTGCAATGATTAAATAATTGGGGACTTTATACTTCACATAAAATTACGGCCTAGATGTTATTATTAATATTATTCATGTTATTTATGAAATGTTTATTAATATTTATGAAATTGTTGCATTGGACAACAATTTAGGAAACTTTTCACTGGGTGCAGATGATCTTAAACCGAACTAAGTAACACTTAAATGCAACTTCAGTTTAATTTCCATCTTGTGCATCAAAGATTTAAAGAAAATCAAATATTTATCCTTTTTTATAACTATTTAAATCACTTAGCTTGCCAAATTTAACAAAAATGATGCATCATTTGGAAACACGTCTTGTATTTGCATGTTTATATTTAAAAAAAATAATAATAACAAACCGTTTACACAAAGTATACAAACTTTCAACATAGTCATTTATGTATATATTCAAATGAAAATGAAAGAAATTCCCACATTATAACTAAATTTGTTAGCATATTTTGAGTTTCAGTAATCCTGTTACAACATTTGAGTATGATGGAAAAAAATATCTGAACGGGCATTCACGTTTTATTTTTTATTTATTTACATACTGACCTACTTGAAGCTGAAAATTTACTACAGCAAACTAAAAAACAAGTTTTTATTGGATTTACGCAAAAAACAAAAAGAAGTGCACAGAAATTTAAAATCAAACAAATTGATGTTGAAAGAACGTCAATAAGTTTTTTTTTCTTTACAAAGTTGTTATTTCCTTTTTAATAAAAAGTCTTAGGAAAGAAGACCTTGAAACAATAATGGAATTTTTTTCTTAAGTTGACATTTAAAAAGCTAAAAATATTAAAGTCGGATATGCCAAATATATGATACCCGACACAAAGTATAATTAGGGTCAAATCCAAAAAGTGTCCTGATCCTTTTTTATGAACAGGACAGAAAAAATATAAATAAATCTGAACGAAATTGCCAAAAAAAAACTTCATTTAATTTAATATCAGCAAGTTGGGTTTATATGGGAAGTAGGGCCAAATATGGTCCATTTTTGCTATAAATTTAGAGGTTTGATTCACGGTCACATATAACATTTACAACCAAAATTTGAACTAGACACCTTTGGGTTTGTGGGTCTAAATACTATTTAAGACCAATTCAAAAACTTTCTATTGGAGGCCGGTCTAAATATGGACCGATTATAATCAAATTGAATATAGTTCGTCCAATATAATATTATGTACCAAATTTCATCAAAATATTTTCCACCAATTTTTTTGAGACTTTTAATTTGATTACCTGTAATTTGATAACAAGGTTTGCATGAACACACGTCCGGCCTGTAGTTAAAAAGTGATTCTGACTCAAACTATTAACATATACCCTGACTACATAGCATATAGTATTAAAATATATCGATTTACTCTTGATTTAGTTCAACTCAAGAGGTTACAGTTAAGTTTTTAAAAAATCCATTTTTCTCTTAATGTACATATATTCAAGTACACACACAGAAAATTGCTGGTCAATCCGGCGAATATTCTCGAAGTTAAACGCACATTTGCAATGACGATTTTTATTATATAACATAAAGTGCTTTTGAAACTTTAAGCGCGTTTTTTTTAACTTTGTTTTTAAAGTCAATGGGCAAGATTTCTCATAAACGGCTAAGCTATAAGTCTTTATTTTTAACACAGACTTTTTAAGTATATTTTTTTTATAATTAAACGAAGGTTAGTTCTCACTGATAAATATTTTTGGGTGTCTTTTTTTAATAACCCAGCAAAAACATGCCATCAAATACTTACCAGGCTATTTACTCGCTTAATTACTTTTGTTCGCGATGTCCCAAAAGTAATGAGTGGTCATTATCTTCTCGCTTACAAAAAACACAAAGTAATGGGTGGTCATTACCCTCTCGCTTACGAACAGCCAAAAAATAATGTGTACCCATTACTTTTTGGACATGGCGAACAAAAGTAATTAAGCAAGTAAATAGCCTGGTAAGTAGTTGATACCATGTTTTTGCTGGGAATGTTTAGTAGCCAGTTGAAGTTCTCATTTATCGTCCCATATATAAACAAAAATTCATATATGTTTATCATTCCGTTTGTAACACATCGTTCAACACATAATTCTTAGACCATGTAAAGCGAAATCGCAAACCGGATTTCTAATATTACTTAAATTCCCAGCAAAAATTTAGTAATAGCAGCTCATTGCTTTTTGCATTACCAATAATGACCTACCCCTTACAACTGCATTACTTATAAAGTGAAAACAATGAGTTACTAATAATCGATATTCCATACTTTGTTTTAACTACTTATTTTTGGCCGTTAAAAGCTATTTTTGGTTTTGTTATTAATTTTTTTTTTCAAATTGTTATTAAAAATCAATTAAAATTAAAAGCAAATAAAAATTAATAGAAAAAAATTTGAAACATATTAAAAATAATTTTTTCATTATAAATATTTCTTTTTTAAATGATTTTGATTTGAAAATGGGATTTTTACTTTACCATTTTAAATTTGGATTTTTAATTAATTAATCTAAAAGTAATTTTTTGTGAATTTCATAAAATATATGTGGCTCACATTCAAGGTGAGCCAGGGTAAATTTTCAAAAAAAACTATTGATAAATAAAAAAACAAAAAATTGGCGAAAGTATTAAGTACTTTGTTAAAAAATATAACAGTTAATTCAGATAAATCTTCTTAGTAATATAAAAATCAACAATAACTCAAAAAATTACCCAAATATACATCACACTCAAAGTGAGCCACTTGATTTTGTTCTTGGTAAAATAACGGTAATTGTTTTTTGTTTTTAATATTTTTGCATTGATCTTATTGTTAATGCGTTATTGGTGTATAAAACATCAAAGAGTGAGGATGGGAGGACAATCAAGTGTAGAAATTAGAGAGCGAGTAATTGAACTCTACAAAAAAGGTAAATCTCAAAGAGAAATTGCTAAATTTGTCAACAAAAGCCGTGGAACTGTACAGCACATTATTCACCGCTTTACAAGAGATGGTAGAATTAAAATTAATATGAAAAAAGCAGGGACTGAAACCGAACCCTGCTTATAAAAACTTTGAACCCGAACCCGCTGAACCTAAAAATTTAACCTGGTTCGGTTTCAAAAATATAAAAAAATATTCCCTTTTGATAGAAAAATCATACAAAAACATTACATTTCTTGCATCCAGTTTGCAGTGCTTAACACTATATCCAGTCCTTCTTTTAAGCAAATACTTGATAAATGCAGAGCTATTTGCAAAAAATTTCCAACACCAAAAATTTATTCTTTAGCTAGCCAAAGTAGATTGAATTCCAGTTATAACATAGTTCAAGCTTTATTGGAATACAGAAGTTTTTATTCGGAATTACTGGATACTGCATTAAGTATAAATAATAATACTTGGAATATTTGTAAAGAATACGTAGAAGTTTTTGCACCTGTTAAAAATTAACGCTGAAACTACAAGAAGAACAGACGACTTAAGGTGATTTTTATAGAGTCTGACTTAGTTTTAAATTAGAGCTAACAAAAGATGACAAAACAAAAACATTTTCATAAGAATTATATTTAAATATTATAAAAAGAGAAATCGACTTTATTATTAATACACTTTTGATTGCAGCATTATATCTGGATAGCAGATTTAAGTTAATGCTTAGTGCCGAAGATATTAAAAATGCTTAAAAACATATTTTTTCAAACAATTGAAATTTTCGAAAATTTGCAAATTGAAAAAGAAAAGAAATTTTTGAGAGAATCAAAATATTGTTCTTGAAAAGAAGGAAGAAAACTTAAAAAATATATATTTATTCTAAAATTAAACGAAAATTTCTTTGAAAAATAAATAAATTTCCTATTATTAAAACATTTATACTTTTTTTAAATTTTGTACCCGAACCTAAAATTTTTATTTCGATTAACCTGAACCCATTTTTTCAGGGTTTCAGTCCCAGAAAAAAATTAATAAAAAAAACATTTTCGGAAAGAAATGAGGCTTTTATTGTAAGAGAAATCAAAAAAAAGAATCCTCGGTTAAGCGCTCCGAAACTGACGAAAATGGTCAAAAGTCAGTTGGATGTCCAAGTACACCCTGAAACAGAAGAGTGCTTAGAAAATACGGGTATAATTGAAGAGTAGCAAGAAAGAAGCCGTTTATTAGCAAAATAAACCGTAAAAAACGCCTCGAATTTGCTCGTAAATACGTTCAAAAGGGCACTCAGAATATTATGTAGTTTTCCGTTTCATTTAAAAATAAAGGAACAAGCATTTATTTTTCAAAGAAATATCTATATTAACTTTTTTATACATTTATTCGAAATAATTTACTATCATTTACCATTTTTTTCAGTTTCATTTATTTTTTTCATTTGTTTTAAATTTAATAAAAATTAACCACAAAACGGAAACTTGTGGTTTATTTGTGTCCGTAACAGTTATTACAAATTTTAATTTTGTTTGCGTGTGTTTCAAAAAAAAAAAAATAATCAAAAAATTTCAATTTGTTTTTTTATTTAAATTGGTTGTATATATACAAAATTTTTTAATACAAATTACAAGAACTTCATAAACACACATACATATACAAACACATTCACACAAAAAGTGATTATAGCTTCATATGCATACATACATTTTGTATTGTACGAGTATATTAGAAAAAAAAAAAACAAAAAATACAAAAATGGAAATAATTTCAAATAAATGAAAAAAACGTTTATTTTTAAGGATTGGTAGGTAAAATTTTGACATTTATTTTAACTGATTATATCATTTGTTTCTTAAATAAATAAATAACAAATAGCATTTAATTTAAATGAAAATTAAGTAGGCCGGTTTTTAAATGAAATATCATTTCTTTTAAATGATATTTTCAGTTATTTTAACTTACAAACTTTTTTAAGTGGATATGAGTTTTTGGCAAAAGTTATACACATATAAAATAGAGTAAATATCCACTAAAAATGTTTGGTTAGGTTTTATTTACAGATGAACGTAAATTTAAATTATTTGACTCCGACGGAAGCAAATTGTATTGCGACAAAAGAACACCCAGCTTCAGGAAAAAAAACCTTACCCCAAGTGTGTGGAGGTGGTTCTGTCATGGTTTGGGGGTGCATCACAGAAAGTGGAACCAAAAATTTGCACCACATTTTGTTAATTATGAACAAATTTGTTTATGTAGACATTTTAAAGCAAAACGTCACGCCGAGTGTTGAAAAACTTGGGATTGAAGATGACTTCTACTTCTACCAGGACAACGATCCCAAGCATAAATCGTATGTTGCGCGGGAATAGTTACTGTATAATTGCCCACATGTTCTTGAAGTTCCACCACAATCTCCGAATTTCAATGTAATTGAAAATTTGTGGGCCCATCTTGACCAAAATATCCGAAAACATGTCATTACCTCACAAAATTGCCGCATCGATGTTCTTTAATCGGAGTGGAGAGCAATTCCCACCTCGTACACCCAAAATTTTTTGCAATCGATGCCGAGACGTCTGCAGGGCGTATTAATATTATGTATTAACCACATTTACTTTTAGTGGCTCACTTTCACTGTGATGCACATTTGAATATTTTTTTAAGTTTTTGTTGTTTTTTATATTATTACTTAAGAAATCTATCGGAAAAAATTGTTATGTTTTTAAGCTTTTAAGTTAAATAAAAAAAATAATTTATATTTTTGCCAATCAGATTTTCTTTTTATTATGTATTAAAAATTTTACTTGAAAATTCTGCCTGGCTCACTTTGACTGTGAGTCACTGTATGTTGTAATTAAGTTTTTTTATCATTATAAATATAAAATAAATTTAATAAAAAAATATATAATATATAAGGTTATTTTTAATCGATTTTATATAAATATTCCATACAAATTTAAGTAGATAAAGGCTTGTTAAGTAGTTATAGATATAGCTACTTAAAAATAAAGAATGTATAAAAATACTGCCAAGTCTTAGAAATTATTGGCTTTTTTCTTTTAAACGTAAACAAAAATATGTGTCATAAAAATATTTAAGTTTTTTGTATTTTTCATTTAATAAAATATTAAAAATAACAAATGAATTATGTGTTTGTAAAAAAGGTAGGGCTGGACAAAAAATATAATTGCTCAATTTCGCGTTCCGGCGAAGTCCATATACGAAAACAGCTTTTGTATAAAGGCGGACCCAAAAGTTCAAATTGTATTTGTTTTCAAAAAATTAAGAAAAGTCAAGTTATAGTCGTTTTTTTTACAAGTAGTTATAGATATAGATATAAAATTCGAAAAAAACAAACCTATTATTTCTGTATAGACCATAACACCATTTCCAATTTAATATCAGAAATTATTAATTATTTGCAGAAGTCATCAATTTAGTTTTAAAAAATAATTATTTAAGAAATTTTCAATTTAATTTCAGATTCATCAGTTAATTTTAAAAGTTATTAATTACATTTCAGATGATATCAATTTAATTTTACATATATCAATATAATTTCAGTTATTATTATGTATACACTCACAATATATTTTCCGTTACCGACTGTAGTTTATTTAAAAAGTAATACGTAAAGTTTGTTTTTAAAAGAAGAATCAATTGAAATTCATAGAAATATATTTTTTAACTATTTGAATCAGTCATTCGAAAAACAAACTATAAAAATTTACAGACATTCAGTAGGAGTTGATATTTTCTGTTAAATGTAAAATTTTATGTTTTCTGTTTTTAAAAATTCAAATTGATATAATTCTTATTTGTTTTTTTACCAAAATAGTTTGTATATATACAAAATTATTTCAATAAAAATTACAAGAAATTATTCAAATATAGATACACACAAGAAAATAAAAAAATATATACGTCTGTGTGTGTTGTGTTTTGTAAAATTTCATTCAAATAAAAAAAAATATCAATTTAAAAAACAAACCCAAAAATCGTTTTTTTCTACTTTTTTTCAGTTAAAATATTATGGTTATTTTAAACAACTTTCTATTGTTTTTACTACTTTTGTCGATTATTAAACAATGATTGAAAATGAACAACAAAATGGGCTGAATATAATGAAAAATCAGTAGTCCTCTTTTTGATTGTATTATCGATTAATTTAATATGTATTTTAGATTATTTTTAACGAAATAATATTGTGAGTGTATTAGTTTCTGAAATAAAATTCTTAATATCTGAAATAAAATAAATAGTTTATAAAAATAGTTGGTACTTTCCAAAATGAAATGAGAAATGTTGTAATTATTGAGCTCCTATCAGTTCTGTAACGACTTATAAGCTCATTATATGTAGCCACTCTTTCAGTACCTATTGATAATGTTATGTATTATTATGCCCTTTATAAGCAACCAGTTATTAACTACCTTCAAGCCACCAGTTTTTATTATATGAATTGCAACTAGTTATTTTTGCGTTACCTATAACTAGTTGTTTTACTCCCTACTCATAAGGTTGTAAGTAACTAGCTACCACCACATCCCTATGTTAAAATAATGAGCTTAGCAGACAAACTTCAACCAGTTACTGCTTGTTGTAAGCCCCATTATTTGGCAAGGTATTTTTTGCTGGGTTGTTTGTTAACCTCCTGAGCAGTTTGGTATTACAAATGAGTAAATGAGTAATAAAATATTTTATTACATTTTTACACCAGACATTGGAAGTGTATATTTTATATATTTATCCTAAATTTTTTTCATTATTTTTTTCAAAACAAAAATTTCTTTTCGTTCGAAAAAATTTTTTCACCACAAAAATTGTTTTCAAATCAAAAATATTTTTTTCTTTCACTTCGACAATATTTTTATAATTCCAATTTTATTTATTTTATACACAAAAAAAACAGATTCATTGTGGCAACCGAATTTTTTGCCAGCTGGATAGTTTAGTTACAGCAATCGAATTATTCAGATGTCGCAACCAAATGTATATCTGATTCAATTAAAATATTTGGTTTCAACCGAAAAAAATTCACCAAATATGTCGATCCGAAATTTGTTTCCTTTTTAGGTTTTCGCTTATGAATCGTTGAAAGTAAAATTTTCGAATAACGCCGAAATAGGTGGTTACCTATTTTCCATTTACTATTAACATATACATATAATTTTAATCATTAGCTTCTGCATTTCTATATAATAAAGGTGAAGAAGAAATTATTTTAAAACTCTGGTTGTTGCTCATTAATTATTACTAAACTAATGCCTTACATACAATATAAATATTGTACCATTTTTTAAATCATCTAAACGTTATTACGAATTAGTGGGTGCGGAAGATGCCACAGAAAACAAAACAAAAAAACTGACAAAAAAACAAAAATTTTAACAGTCACCAAAACTAGTTTTAAATCTCAAAATTATTGCAGCAATTTTTTTGAGCAGCAGGCAGGCAACATATGCCAAACGTATAACCCAGGCAGGTAAACAATTTAAAGTGACTTACAAAAAATGGAAAATACAATTGAAAATTTATAAAGAAAAAACAATGTTAAAATGTACCGGCTAAGCGGTTATTCAACTTTTTTTATATGTTTATTGTTATATATACAAAAATACACAATCCCAGTAAAAAATGAAACACTCAATTCGGGATTTTTATCAGTCTACAAAGAATTTATAGAAATCCATAACTACTCGTATCTGACAGCCAATTTACACTGAAAAAGTTTGAAAAAACTGCAGCAAACAAGTTGATTTAACTATATGTGGCCTTCTCCAAGAAAAGGGACCTAGTGTGTGAAAATGAAGTTTTGAGAAAAACGTATTTGAAGTTTCATAACGCATTATCACTGTGAACAAACCTTCAGTTGGGAGATGCGATTTGGTATAGTTAGTTATGATTGGATGCCGACTTTGGTGACGTCATGCCTATGTGGTGACGTATTTTTGTTCGCTTTTAGTGTGACAACACCTTTGCTATTATTACTGCTCTGTTCAATTTTCGTATCGATTTTCTCAAGTTTGTTTTGTACGTTTTTTTAGGGTAAATAAATTTTTATCAGAAATCTAACTCATTTCATCTTATTCTACACCCTTTTAGGTACCAGAATCCACTCTTAACTCCAAACCCGTTGTTTGACACTCTAGGTAAATTTTCTCGGAGAAGGTCACATATGTTTGAGTAAATCGCGCTAAAATCTTTGTACTATTTCTAAGCGACTCTGTATTTACTCTACTTATTATGTACAACTCTGTGTTTCGTTATAACGCCGGTTGGCAACACTGAAAAAACACACACCCACAAAGTCAGACAAAAATTAAATTAAAAAATAAGCAACAAACATTTTGAAGCTATCGACAAATTCTTTGCTAACGCCGACATTTTCTATGCTCATTTTATTCCGGATCGGATTTAACTGTAAAACTGTATAATTTTCAAGTATGAAGTTAAGCTTTCAAAATATGAAGATTAACAAAGTGGAAACAAGTATATTAACACAAATCAAGTAGATTAATCAAATAGATTAATTAATTTAATTTTAATTTAGTTTAGTTTAGCAAAAAAAAAATCTAAACTAAATTCAGGTTTCAGGGTTTTAAACATTTTGTGTATTTGTATTAAGTTTAGAATTTATTTAGCCACCTCGCACAAGGCCTAAATTACTAAATTACGCCTTGTGTAAGGTGACTAAATAAATTCTAAACGAAACACATATTGACAAAAGGTTTTAAAACTGTTTTGAAAAATATTTGGAAATATTTTTAAATTTCAAAAAATTTAGAAACCAGAATTTACTTTAAATTTTATTTAGATAAAATATTTGATAATCTATATATATAAAAAATTGTTGCAAGTGTGTTGTGACTTTATAACTCACAAACGGTTAAACCGATTAAATTTTTAGGGTTTGTTCGTATTGTCGTGTAGATGGTTTATCTGAAGTTTGCATGAACTCGGTCGACGCGTTCGTAAGTTATGACTTTTCATGTCAACATGTGATTTTGTCCATATAAGAAAAACAACAATAAATACGTAGGCGCCCATGAGCGTGTGCGGTATGTATAATGTTTGCTGATTTCATACACACGGTAAACACACGTTGTAGCGCATACACGCACAAACATTGACAGCTGTCATTGAGTGATAATTTAAAGGTTCTTTTTTACTCGCGATTCGAGAAACCAATGAATTTGATTCAATGTTTATATTCATGCGTAGCTATAGAGATATGTTATAACTGCATCTGTTTTTTTTTTTTTTTTTTTTGCTGGGTTACCAAACAACATATTCGAATTTCAGTGAATTGTTTTTTATGTTTTATGCTGTGATTTCTTAATCTGGAAAAACGTCGTAAATGTACTTCGGCGTCGTCACCGTCATTGTAGTTAAAAAGACAACAAAAAAGTATATTAAGGAAATATAAATTAAATTTGTTTCCAGTTATTTTAACCAATTTATTTTTTTTTTCTTCACATTTTTCGCAATTATTTTTTGTATTAAAAATTGTTGAAAACTTATATTTAACCTTTTTAATTTAATTAGGGTCATTCAAATCAACCACAAAAACGATATAATGATAATTACATTCAGTCAAATGTTATGTTGATGATAAAACTAAATTTCAAAATTATTAAACTCATTAATAGAGGGAGAGTCAAATAAAATCACTTAACGTATAAATTAATAGTAGCATCTATTAATTTAAATACATACAAATGTTAAGCTTTTTATTGCAAATATTTTATTTGTAAATAGAAAATTCATTTTCATCCCATTATTGTAATTATACTGTGTTTACACAGATGTAAATGTTGTAAGGATTTTTTTTTTTTATTTTATAAAAAAAATTTTATATCTCTTACTCTTTTGACCAATATGACAATGCTAAAAAAATTTTTTACACTATTAGCAAATGTCAAATAGTAAAAACACTGCGGGAAAACGACATATTCCAGGACAAGACACGGGAGCGGTTTTTTATATATAAAAGGACCGCTCACTTTAGCATGGGCATGAGGGTCAATTACCCTCTGTGACATCTCACTGGACTGTTGTAAAATAACATGTCACTCAACTAAACCCAAAGAACATATCACATATCTCGTGATATGTATTTTTGAAACCGGTCTAGTTTTCACCTATAACGGGACAGGTCCCAATTCCCAACTGACCCCTTTTTTCCTGCAGGGAATGTCTATGTACATACACTAGTGACGTTCCATCTAATGTGCGGAAGTGTTCACACTAAAATATTACGTATTTTTGTAAATTTTACAAATTTATTATTTTGTCTAGGGTTGCATAATAATTCCGCATGCAATTAACTTTAACGTGATATGCATTTTAATACACGTACATGGTGTTCAAAACTTTAAATATCACATTTCACTTAAGAGCAAAAAAAAATGTTAATTTCGTGCTTCAATAGTCCTTAAACGAGATAAAAATATTCGAAACACACAAGGAGTTCAAAGTTGTTAACAGAACCAAGGGCTAAAGAAAATATATATTTCAACACAAATATAAGTTAAAAACGTGCTATAATCAATTCTGAACAACTTGACTACAAGTATTCAATGGTAGAAATTTTAAAGATAACACATACAAAACTTGTTTGCATGCAGTGAGATAGTTCGAGGTTTCAGCCGCCATGTTATATTTCACCAACCTATTGGGTATACAAGTTAATAATGTCGATTTTTTTGCTTGAAAATGCATTTATTATAAAAAAAAATGTATTGATATATTATTCAAAGTGTTGTCTATCGTTAACCACTACTTTTTTCCATCTTTCTAGTAACATATGTATTCCGCGCCGAAAGAACTGCTCCAGTTTTGAGGTAAAGAATAAATTAAGCCAATTTCTGATACCCTGTTCTGAAGTGTAGCGTATTACAGTAAGGGCGTTCTGCATCGATCGAAAAAAATGGTAGTCAGAAGGGGCAGGATCTGGGCTATAAGGCGGGTGAACTAAAACTTCCCATCCACTGTTTTCCAAATAATTTTTGACCGGTTTTGCCACATGTGGTCGAGCGCTGTCATGATGGAAGATTATGGCCTCATGTGTCGTTTACCAGGCCTCTCCTTGTCTTCTGTGTCGAAATTAGCAAACCTTCGTTCACAAGTTTTTTGAGTTGGTGCATGTTGACCGTAAGCTTCTACCAACAATCCATAACTTTCATCAGACTTACCTGCAAAAAAATTTTTTTTGGCAAAAAATTTAACATTATTTTATACCCTCCACCATATATGGTGAGGGTATATATCAGTTTGTCATTCCGTTTGTAACATGTCGAAATATAGGTCTAAGACCCCATAAAGTGATCCTTATGCAATTTTAAGTCGATTTAACGATGTCCGTCTGTCTGTTGAAATGGCGATCACGACACGAAAACGCAGGATTATTGTACATCCTCCCGAGCAGTTTGGTATTGAAAATGAGCAAAATCGATCCAGCCGTTAAAAAATTATGAGTGAAAATATGAAGATACCTCTAAATTTTCCATACAAATTGGTGTATTTTAGTACAATTTCAAAGTAGCGACTGGTATATAACATATTTTCTCATATTTTTTCACCAGTCGCTTGGAAATTTTTTTCACCACTAAAATTTTTTTTCACCACAAAAAAAATTTTTTTCACCTCAAAAAATTTTTTTCACCTCAAAATTTTTTTTACACCAAAAAATTCGTTTTCGCATCCGAAAAAGTTTTTCACCTCAAACATTTTTTTCACCTCCATAATTTTACTTCAAAAGTTTTTTATATTATCTGTATCAAAAACAGTAGAAAACATTTTTTTAGGATATTGGTGGAGGGTATTCAAAGATTTTCATTTGGTTTGTAGTCGCCATTTTGTGCTACCATTTGCTATCTTGGCCCATAATGAAAGACGAATAACGAATATTTTAAACCCAAGATCATTAAAATCCATCAACATGAAATTTGGGCAGAGCTGTATTACCTTTGACAACGTCCTATAAATGGCTTTAAAATCAAACTAAGTTTATTTTTTCATTAATTTAAATATGTTTGTCACTTATTAAAATGCGAAAATAAAATTCAAAATATTGAAAACGAAAAAAATTTTTTTTTAATTTTACTTAAATGCGATGCATTCCTAATTTTAAAATGTTCTTAAAAAGTAATTCAAACATGCAATAATAATTGATTATTTGCTGCTGAAATCATAAATTGTATTCAAATTATTGTAATGTTTCAATTTTTTAATGACATTTCTTAAAATGTAATCTAACTGCTGCATTCACCCAATGATAATAAAATATTGTTCGTGAGTCGTAGAAAATATTTAGATTGGATGAATAAGTGGATGCTACCTTTGCCATCGCTCTGTTTTTAGAGACTTATGAAAAAAAATACGTTAATTTAGTTTAACATTAAAATGCATTCATACAAACAAAATCTACGGTTTAACTGTCGCACAAATATTTCTTAGTATGTATTTGTTAAATAAAAAGTTAAAACAAGTTTTCATTTTTATGCTGCTTTTGTCTACACTAACTTAATAACGGCATAATTTACAATGATGCGCGACATTTAGAAATTTGTAAAGAGTAACATTTTAGAGCTGGCTACAGATATTTTAAGTTTAAGTGATAATTTTAAGACTTTGTATAAGTAATATATTGCAGTTATTTTTACAACAAAAAAAAAAGGATTTTGCTTATAAAATATGAGAACAATTAAAATATTTTAAATTAAAAACACAGACACAATTTTCATTTTTTACCAATACCCAATTTAAGTATCCGCCTTTATTTTTTTATAACTGATTTATAGTCAATTTACAATGAAGAGTTAATTTGCTAATGGTTGCACTGAAATTAAGCAATTAATTCACTTTTAACTACATCAACGTTCCAATTTGAACGCAGCATTAAGGATACGTATACGTTATTTTAATTACATGTTCTTATCACTCATACGTACGGTGACCATTTTTGGGAAAGGAAAATACAGGACAAATACAAAATTATGTTAAAAATGAAAGAAAAACAGAAAAAATAAAATAAAATTAAGTAACAACAAAAACAAGTCTTCTTGACTAGAATAAAAAGTTAAATAAAAATTTTTTATAATATTATAATTTAAAAAAATAAATTTGGTTTTATAAACAGACTTCTTGACTAAGGCTAACAAAAAAAGATAGAAAAAAAATACATAAATGTTAAATTTAGTTATGAAGTTTGATTTTTTCCACAGAATGGATTTTTTTTAAAACATCTGGATTGTTAATTAAAAATTCTTTAAATTCTGAGCAATTCATTTTAAAATTGCATTTTGTAATTAATAATGATCTTAAAGTATTTACTTTTAATTGCGATTTTTCGGAGGTCCAAATATTATTCATTATTGAAAACACTCTCTCGGTAGCAGCATTTGAAGCTGGTAGACATAGACAAAATTCAACAAGTATCAATATATTTTTATATGCAACCACATTTGTCCTAAAGTGATTAAAAATTTCAATCCATCTTTCATCTACTGATATATTTTTTACCCTCCAGTCTTCTATTTTTTCATTATTTGCAAAATTTTTCACGCAGCTCACTTCATCAAATAAATCTTCATTATTTATTTTTAAATCATTTCTAAATTCATTTAGATAGGATAAAGTTTTTTCAATCTTGTCCCAAGATAACATATTTCGTAACAATATCCAGTCTAAAATTTCTACATCTCTAAAAGCATTATCCCACTGATTTAGGTAATCAATGCATGTTTGGTAAAAATTTGTTATATGTTCTTTAGTTATTGTTTCATCAAAATCATTACTTTTCTGTAATTCGAGAATAATATTTTTGACGGTAAGGGGTTCGACCAATTTAAATTTTAAATCTTTTAAAATAGTTGAAGCCTCTGGCATTGAAATATTTTGTGATTCTACATTAAGAATAGCATTATGAAATGTTGAAGCTTGGCTATATGCAAAAGATAACCATAATTCAGCACAAGGATTCATAAAAAAATTTCGTAATATTGTCGGACATTTTGGTTGAGACATAAAATATAATTTTAAAGCTTCAAATAGTTTTATGATTCTTTCCAAAGCAGGCATTAAAGTTTACCATCGAGTTTTGCTATGTCCTAGTAACTTTTTATATTCTATTTCAATATCTTCACATATTCCTTTGAAATTTTCAATTCTAACAGTATAAATATAAAAAAAGGAATAAATTTTGACAATAATAACTTCAATATCAATAAGTAGGCATTCTGCTGCAGTTTGTATGCAGTTGTTCAAAATATTTGCAGCGCAATTTACACCTATCATTTTGTGAAAGATATTATTCTGACCTTTTCTGGCTGCACCACCAAAATTACAATTTGTGCTGTCTCCACAAAACGCTATCATTTTACTAATTATTTCATTTTTTTCAAGAGTCTCTTGCACATATTTTGAAATAATATCTGAAGTTTCTCCAATAAGGTCTTTAACATCCAAAATTTTAATCTGAATTCCTTTATCCGGCAGAAAGTATCGAATTAATATTGGACAAATTTTAACATTTTTGTGATTCGAACAATCTAAATATATTGTGATACATTGAACGTTTGCCAAATCTGCTTTGATTGTATTTAATGACATTGGTGTAAAAATATTGTTAACAATGGATTCACATTTTGTTCTAGCACAAGAATATTTTTCATTGAAACACGATTTGATCAGTTTTGATGTGCAATCGTTAGACCTAAATGAAAAATTGTGCTGAACACTGTGAAATGTCCAAGTACCTTCTACAATAGCCAGGTCCTTTTCTTTATCATTGAATGTATTACTTCTTAAAAAATTCGTTAAAACTTTACTTGATGATTTGGCTAAATCTGCTCTTTTATGCTTTTGTGTTTGCAAATGCTGTTTAATATCAGTACGTCCACTATTTGCTATAGAAAAATGTGCCAAGCATTTTTCACATCTCACCTCGTTGGAGCTACTTGTTGTTTTAATAAATGGAAACTCAATTTTAAGTCATCATTGAAATTACATTTTCTTTTTGTTGGATCCATATCTCTAATAAAATGAATGCTATTTTAAATGTGAATTTAAATGTCACATTGTTATTTTAACAAGTTGACATTGACAATTCAATTTCAAGCTGACAATTCACAATGTTGCCAGATTATAGGAAATTTCCCATATCCCAGTAAAAAAATTTTTTACTTTTGGAAATGTAGGTAAAGTATACAGTTAGATTTTTATGATAATTTTATATTAATGTTCGTGCAATGTATATGCTAAAAAGAGGACATTTGCATATCAAATTAGGAAATAAGGGACATTGTACTGTCCTGTATTTACAAAAAAATCTCAAGGGACAGCATGTTAAAAAACAGGACTGTCCTGTAAAATACAGGACGGATGGTCACCGTACTCATACGCCATGTACACTGTGATAAAGATGTAAACACTAAGTTGATTGATGATTTGTTTGTCCTTATTTTAAAACAATTTCATTGCATTTAAATTCAAAAATATGTAGATATGCTTTAAGTTTCAGTACTAAATTCAAATCTACTAAAACTTTCTGTGTCACTACCTTAAAAGAGAGCGATAGTTGTTTTGCTCTTAAATATCAATGCAACTTTTAAACAGTACAACAATTACCAAATCACTGTTAACTACGACAAAAAAAAAACTTTAAAAACAGACAGATGAATTACTTGAAGACTGGCTACTGCAATACCAACACATACCGGTAACTAATACTCGTATAATCGTGTAAAAAAAAGCTCTCGTGAAAATGCGCCAAAACATACAACTTTAATATATAAAGGTGGTCAGATGACTCGTCATTTGAAAAACAATTAAATCCAGATTTGAACTGTAGAAAATAGACACTGAAAAGGAAAGCGTCAATATTTAAAAAAAATTAACTATAGTTTAGAAAAATTAACTCGTTTGAGGGAAAAATTAAAATAAAAACGACACTTTTTACCAAATTTGAATAAAATTTTCCAAATTTGACTTAAAATTTGGTCAATATTTCTAAATTATTAGAAAACATTAGAATTTCCTCCTAATTAGTTTATATATCATCTTAAATTTTACAGTTAATAACAATAGGAAATGTTTCCTTAGCTTTAAGAAAAATTTTATTTTAGATTTTTTTAGATAATTATTTTTTACTATAAACTAGGACTAAGCTTCCTAAAAATAGGAAAATTTTTTCTAACATTAAGTTAAATAGCACTTCTTTTAAGTGAAAATTATCCTAGAATTTGATAAAAAAAAATTCTAATAATTTTTCTATGAGAAGGGTAATATATTTAACTATATATTTTAAAGTACTTCACAAACAAATAAACAAAAATGTACTGAAGGATATCCTGAAATGTAATAAATTGTGACAAAGTCAGATAGTTTTCTTAGTAAACTAACGGTTCTGCTAGAGAGAACTACAAAAAGGGACGCCTTAAGTGACACATGGCATCTATGACTAATGAACACTGAGGGCCCTTTGTCTTCTTAAATTAAATAATTTAAAGAAATTGTTGTCAGATACTTTTCTTAGTAAACTAACGGTTCTGCTAGAGAGAACTACAAAAAGGGACGCCTTAAGTGACACATGCATTTATGACTAATGAACACTGAGGGCCCTTTGTCTTCTTAAATTAAATAATTTAAAGAAATTGTTGTCAGATACTTTTCTTAGTAAACTAACGGTTCTGCTAGAGAGAACTACAAAAAGGGACGCCTTAAGTGACACATGGCATCTATGACTAATGAACACTGAGGGCCCTTTGTCTTCTTAAATTAAATAATTTAAAGAAATTGTTGCAAAAATACAAAATATCACAGCTACATTTCGTGTTATTATTGGAAAAATGAAAAATGTCATAAGTTTATTTTAAGGCATTTTTAGTTTAAATACATGAACTAAAAATCAATCCAAAATTTCCTGTAAAATAGCTTGAACATTTTGCTCAATTTACAATCGTGCACGATAATTTTTTTTAATGTATACTTTAATTTATTTCCTTTAATAAATTTTTTTTCATATAAGAATATTTAACTCGTTTATTTTTAATTTGTTATAATTTTTTTAGAAAACAAATATTGAAAATAAGTCAAACGTTTTCCAACAAAAACTAAATTTTTCATATATTTAAAAAAATTTTATTTAAATTTGTCTGAACAAATTTTTAGGAAAAAAATCCTATACCTACATAAGTTTATTACATCTATCTGAATTAAGTTGCATGAAAATTTTTCCTAGAAATAGTTCATCAGTTTCTAAGACCAAATAAATTTTTTTATTATATATGAAAAAAAAAATATTACTTTTTGTTTTTTATTGCCTGAACTAATTTTGAGAAAACAATTCTTAAAAATAAGAAATTGGTAGACTTAAAAAATTTCTAAAATTTACTTAATCTTACTACTCGCAAAAAAAATTAACACACATTATGTTTAAATACTTTCTCATTTATGTTAGATACATTTTCGAACTAAATGGGAGTAAATTATGTTCTATTTTTAACTAAACTTAGTTTTTTTTTTATATTTTAGTATGCAGTTTTCTTAATACTAAAATGTTTTTCTTAAAAATTTATAAATTTTTACTAAATCAAGAAATATTAATTAGGATAGATATGAACTTTTTCTGAGTATATAAACTATTTCGTTTTTACTTAAATATAGGAATTTTTATTCATTTAAAACAATTTTTTTTTTTTAAATAAAATTTGACTAAAATTGAGGAAAATTGTGAAACTATTTTAAAGGAAATTTTGGCTTAATTTTTTTCATGTCTTTGTTTTTTTTTTTTTTTTGAGTGTATAAAAAAATATTTGTTATCCCAGCACCAAATTCGCTTGGAACTGCAAATTTTTTTCTGGGTGTAGAAAATTTTGGGACGATTAAAAAATTGTTCATAGAAATTTTACTAATTTTGTTCATCAGCCATTTCACGATATATCGGCCAAAATATGGTATTTATTCTTCGAATTTTAATTATAACGCTTCATCACTATATGTACATATGTACCGTACTACCTTAAAGGCAAAAAGAAGTGCGCCGTATTTCAAATATAAAATATTTTTGCAAAGTAAATTTTTTGGCCGAAAGTAGGGGTCGCCTCTTGGTCCCCAAATATTTTTGGTGTCAAAATTTTTTACTTTTGGGTAAAAAAAGCTGAGAAAAAACACGAACTAAAACTCAATCGAATCCTTTTAAATCGAGTGTAAGAGATCCTTAAGGATTACATAACTTTTACAGCAACTCAAAGCAATTTTTATTATTTTGTTTAATTCCTTAAACAATTACAAATAATGTAATTTTTATTTTCGGGTATTTTAAGACCAAGTTAAATTTTTATTCTGTAGGAATCCTGTATTTTCTTACATCTCCCAAGAAAATTCCCGTTTACCTTAACTTAAATGTAAGATGCAACTAACTAGAACTAGTTTCCGAAAAAGTTCTAGGAATATCTGTTTAAAGTACGAGGGCGGATCATTAAGTCCGTGACTTTTTGAATGAAACACAGTTTTTTTTTGCAAAAAACAAAAATTTCAACGTTTCTTCAATTTTTGTATCCCTTTCAAAAAATATAATTTTTCGAGGTCCATTAAATAGGCATTTGTTTGATCAATAATTTCATCGTTGGAGCTAAATCTCTTTCCGTCGAGCCATTTCTTTAGGTTTGGAAATAGGAATAGTCACTGGGGGCTAAATCCGGATAATATGGCGGATGAGGTACCGATTCGTAGCCTAATTCATGGAATTTTGCCATTTAGACTACACACGTGTACACCCGTGCATCATCTCGATGAAATTCGCGTTTATTGTTTTCCCCTTTTGAAGTTAATCGATGTGGTTTATCTCGCGTGCATCCCAAAAAACTGTTGCCATAACTTTATTGGCCGACAAACTTACCTTGGCCTTACCTTGGAGCCGGTTTACCCGGAAGAACCCATTGTTTAGACTGCTGCTTGGCCTCTGGAATGTTGTAATGGATCCATGTTTCATCCACAGTTACAAAACGCCGCAAAAACTCATTCGAAATGCGGCTAAACAACTCCAAGCAATCCTTTAAAGTTGCCACACGATTACGTTTATGGTCAATTGAGAGCAAAGGCGGCAGACAGCTTTCTTAAATCCAACTGATCATTTAAAATCGAAGCCACGCTGCCATATGAAATGCCTATGGCATCAATAATCTCACGCACTTTTACTCTTCGATCGGCCAACAACATATCGTGGATTTTTTCGACATTTTTGGGAGCATTGACCTTAATTGTGCGACCACAATGAAAGTCAGTAAACCACTTTTTTATTATTGAAATCGATGGTTCAGAGACCCCATAGTATTTATCAAGCTTTTCCTTGGTTTGTTTGACGGGTTTTTTTCGCAAAAAATTATTTTTAATGAGCACTCGAAATGCACTTAAAAAATCCACGAGGTTGTATGTTTTGCACAGCTGTTAAACGCAAAGTAATTGACGGAACTTGCTCAAAATTTGACAGTAGTCTATTAACAGGTGGTACTTGATGGGAGCAGTGATGCATTTTATATAACTACGAGGAATGTTCGAAAAGTCACGGACTTATTGATCCGCTCTCGTAATATAACCGGTTACTTTTGATATAATTTTTAAAGTTATTCCTGCAAGTTCTAAAAAATAATCAATTTTTTTTGTTGTAGACTATCCTTAACTGATGAATTTCATGTAAAAATCGAGATGCATTGAACCCGACCCCCTCAGATATCGATGAAATTTTGTTCATAGCTAAATTTGATCAATACAAATAAACTGTCATTTTTAGAAATGACTTTTTTGCGATTTTTTGGGCGTGGCACAGTGGGAAAGTTTTCGAAAAAACGCGAAAATGGTCGAAAAGAGCTCCATTTAAACTACAATAACTCAGAATCGGCTGAACCGATTTACATCATCTTGGTATCATTAAAAAGATATTTTAACAGGCTTTATGACACGTTTGAAAAAAACAAACAAACTTGTACCAGCCGTAATACAAACATCGAAAGCAACGAACTCATTGAAAATATAAATGATCATATTATTCCTCATCTACCAAACCAAATATAAAATATAAGGGCAATTACTAGAAGTGACACTACTTAATAAATTATATAAAAAAAAACTAAAAAGAACCCATTTTTATTTTTTGATAAGGTATAGGTGAAGGATAAACCTTTCTAAAAAAATAATACACTGTAAAAAAACCCTTGATCTTTTTGGATTTTTCGTTAGTTAAAATTTTCTTTTTGTTATAAATTTTTTTCAGTGTAATTACAGTGTAAATCCATAAAGCCTGTTATCTTTTTAATGATACCAAGATCATGTAAATCGGTTCAGCCGATTCTGAGTTATTGTAGTTTAAATGGAGCTCTTTTCGACTATTTTCGCGTTTTTTCGAAAACTTTCCCACTGTGCCACGCCCAAAAAATCGCAAAACAGTCATTTATAAAAATGAGAGTTTGTTTGTATTGATCAAATTTAGCTATAAACAAAATTTCATCGATATCTGAGGTGGTCGGGTTCAAAATTTTAGTTTTATCTCGATTTTTAAATGAAATTCATCAACTACTGAATCTTAGTATTTTTTTTTCTCTTAATTTGATAAGGTCACCTTAATTTCTCTAATAAACATATAACCACATGTTTGTGGTAGTAACATAAATCGTTTCGAACGTTCGTTGCTTTTATTGTGTGGTAGGTTAAAGAGGCATCTTGTATCTAGTGCTTGTGATTGCAATTGTATGGCTGGCTGGCTCACTTCTAATGTTGTTTAGTTTGGTTTAGCTTAAGGAGGCGCAGTCATAACAGTATAAATAGCTTAAATAGGGCTTGTGGTTGAACAGTCTTTTTTCAAATTTTGCTTTCACTCCGCCAAAACGTTATAATCTTAAAGCGGCGTCATTTGTTTTTAAAGTGCATTAAATTTTAAAAATAATTTATTAAAGAAAAAATCCTAAAAGGAATTTTTACAAAAAAAAAAAAAGAGTATAAAAAATGAAAGTGTTTGTAAGTAGATATAGAAATAACGGAATTTTTGAAAAATATTTTAAAATTATAAAAATAAAGTAAAAAGTTAAATTGAATTTTTTTTAACATTGCAGCTTATTACCTTGTGCCTATGTACGGTTTTAATATCCTGTAATGCCAAACCTCAACATCGTGCTAATAACGTAAATAATATACCAAATGATGATAAAATCGATCAGCAATTGAGACGTGAAACTTCTACTTGGATACCGATTTTAAAATATAATAAAGAACAAAGTGAAGATGGCAGTTATAAGACAGAATATGAGACGGGCAATAATATATTCCATGAAGAATCTGGATTTCTGAAAGATTTTTCGGATGTAAATCCTAATGGTGTTTTAGTTCAACACGGTTCATATTCGTATGAGTCTCCTGAGGGTGGTACAATTAATGTTCAGTATACCGCCGATGAACATGGTTTCCGTGCTACTGGTGATCACATTCCAACCTCTCCCCCAATACCCGAAGAAATACAAAAAGGTTTAGATCAAATATATGCTGGCATCAAATTGCAACAGGAACGTTTAGAGCATCGTGCTAAAAGTGATCCAGAATTTGCTAAAAAATTAGAGCAAGTACGAGTAGCTAATCAAAATGGCCAATATGTCGGTCCTTTGGAAAATCAATAAATATTCATACACAACGATTTAAAATTTCATTTCAAAATTTTGTAACTTTGTCTAAACTCAATATTAAAAACATAAAACCTCTATTTAAACTAACAATTAAATGAAATGTAACGTAACAAATTAAATTAACCAACAAAGACTGTGATTTGTAATAAGTTTGGTGGTGTAAGTGTACGAGAGTCCTAATATTTTTTTTAAATTCAAAATTTTTCTCCCGTATACTCAAAACAATTTCATATGCAGCATGATTTTTTCTGTGTGTATGTAAAACTGTGTGTAAATAAAATAATCTGTTTATAATATTAGGCGTAACTATTAATTAACTCAAAATTTTTCATTTACTATATTATTAAAAAATAGAATTATATTTAATAAATAAAATGGAAAAATTAAAAAAATGTTTTAATATGTAGAAAAAAGCTATTTAAATTTAATAAAAAAATAACTACAGGGTGTCTCATAATTATTCAGCCGATGTTGTTTTGCAATATCTTTAAGATGAAACGACATTATTTATTTATATTTTAAAAGTGTTTATTTGGATCTTTAAATTCTTTCTATGAATTTTTAAAGGTTATATCGATAAAGTGGGCGCCTCCATTATTGATGATTACTTTTACCGATCTGGAAAGAACTCCGAGCGTTAAATTTTCGCACTCTTTTCGGATATTTTATTCGAGAGCTTTCAGAGTCTGTAGCTTACTTACCTGTATCACACCATATTTTCATATGCTACGCATTACGCCAAAAATATTTCTGCAATATAAAAGCACTGCCTTTCTAAAGTACCATCTTCTCTTCCTAAAAAATAATAAATTCATAATTTTATAATTACTAGCGCTAATAAGATGAGTTTCATTGCAACTGTTAGAGGCTTTGCAAATACTTTCTGATTGCGAAATTTTATTTTGATAAAAGCTTTATATAAAATTAAATTTAAAAAAAAATGATAAATATACAATAGAGTGGGTCGTATTCCATACAAAAAAAAGTTGTACTGGTCACCCCTAAGAATTAAAGATAATGTGAAGACGATCTCAAAAAAAATTTGTTTTTGCCACGTCCCTTGACCCCGCGCTTTTTGTTTTTTATTACCTGTGCATCTATTTATAGTCCGATGGTAACGTGTGATATATCATTGTTCTTAGAATGACAACAGCTACATTTTCTACTTTGATCACTTTTTCTCCGACGTCAAGTTCTACAAGTGATTTCTGGAATCTCGGTTTCGACCTCCCCGCCTCCCCTAATTTCAATTTTTTTTGAAACGATAAAAATTAATTAAATCTCATGAAATTTTGTGTTTTACAGTATATATTTTAATTCATAAACAAATAAGTTACAGAAGTTAAAAAAAAATCAATTTAACTCTTTATGCCAACATTCATTAACAATAATCTTAGGTCTTTAGTGACACTTGTGTGCTGATGTGTCCATTTTTTAAGTTCTTTCTTTTTACGTATTTTTCTATCAAATATCCTATATTCTCTATTCTTAAAAATATACAAAATCTTTAGTTAAAATGACTTGGAATTTCTAATCTACACTCAAATAAAAAAGTTAGTAGAAAAATGTGTAAATCGTTATATGTCCTAATTTATTGTTTTTCTAATCATTTTTAGTACAAAATCATATATTAGTGAACATTTTTTCTATTCTCTTTTTACTAATTTTTGTTGCTATATATAAATAGCAAACATTTTTACTTATTTTCTTTTTTCTTAATTGAAAGCAGTTTTTAAAAAAAAAAGTTGAAATTTTTTAATAATATAAAGAAAATTCTAAGGGACAACAAAAATAAATTGAAATAACAATTTATTAAACTTTATTAAAAAATTAGTTGATATAAGCAAATCGATTTCCATAAGATAATTTTTTTTACAGTTTACTTAACAGACTTTTTTATAATATTTTAATGCCTTTTTTATCAACAAAAATTAAATAGAGGAAACTATTTTATATATTGATATTATTTTTTTTATTGGTATAATTTAAATTAAACCAATTTATTAAATTAATTTCAATTCTGGCGAGACTCCGGCTGGCTATACTGCTCTCGACTTCTTATTTTATCAAATAAAGGGTGTCCCAAGAAGAACGCAATTTTTAAATCTGGCAACATTCGAAGTGTCATTGTTTGACATTTGAACAATTGTTATTGTTTGCTAGTAGAAGGTACGAGGTTAGTAAAAATGGAGCGCTACACGAATGAACAACGCATTCTCATTGTGAAATTGTTTTACCAAAATGGTGAAATTTTGCGAGTACAGTTCGCAAATTGTGATCAATTTGGGGTCACATTAATGCTCCAAAAGAGTCAACTGTAAAAAGATTAATGGATAAATTTGCCGAAACTGGGTCTGTTAGTGATGTAAAGACAACAACGCGCCATCGACCAGGTCGATCGATCGAAAATGCCGCAGCTATACGTGATGATGTCGCTCAAACTCCATCCACCTCAATTCGACACCGAGCTCAGCAAATTGGTGTCTCCAAATCCACTTTGCAGGCTGGAGGAATCATTGGACCTTTTTTATAAAAATGAGGCAGGTCAAGCGCAAACAGTCAATGGTGTTCGGTATCGTGAAATGATAACCAGTTTTTTCTTGCCTAGAATTGAAGAAATGAATGTGGAGGGCATGTGGTTCCAACAAGATGGCGCCACATGTCATACAGCCAGAGAAACAATTCAATTGCTGCATCAGTCATTTCCCGGTCGTGTTATTTCGCGTTTTGGAGATCAGAATTGGCCGCCTAGATCGTGCGATTTAACACCATTAGATTTTTTTCTTTGGGGCTTTTTGAAGTCGATGGTTTACGCGAATAAGCCGACGACGACTCAAGCCTTAAAAGGGGAAATTGGACGCTGCATTAATGAAATACCGCAGCATTCATGCAAAACGGTCATTGAAAATTTCATTAAAAGATCGCGTGCATGCCAGCAAAGCCGCGGCGGCCATCTGCACGATATATTGTTCCATACATAACCTCATTCTGTCTACTTTACGATATAATAAAGTTTCACGATTTTTTTTTTAAATATCTGTGTTTTATTTAAAATTTAAAAATTGCGTTTTTCTTGGGACACCCTTTATATACCCCATGCGGTTTTCGTCCGTTACCTTATTTTCGGATTCACTAACAACTCGCATTTTGCGAATGACATGGAAATCTAATCTTTGTATAACAATAACAGAAAAATACTTATTAGCTCTTTCCCCTTACTTTCTGGGTAAAATTCGTTAAAATGAGAGTAAGCACAAAATACTCTCATAAAATAACAAAATTACCCAAAAGTACGGGAACGCAAAAAAACACTTTTCTAGCCCAAAAAAAATGTCAAAATGCATCAGTGATGCCAAATTTTTAGGTGCAATAAGTGTAACACGACAAATGAAAATGCGCTAATGGAGAAATGCGAAAATTGAAATAAGACTCAAACAAAATATATTAAAATTGCCCGCCGTTTACAGTGGCAGGAAATTTCGAGATTTTGATATTTTCCTCTTTGAAAAAACACACATAGTTATTTCTAATAAATATATTTTTCTCATAATTTAATGTTTATGCGCTTTTTTTCATTGTTTTTTCAAAGTGGTGTATATAAAAATCTCGTGATTTCGTGCCAATGTAAAAGAGGGGGTTACAATTTTCAAAAAAAAAGCGGTAAGAAAAATTAAAAGGTGCCGATCTGTCCCTTTTTTAATAACAGAAAATATTTTCAGTTTTTAGAAAGTAAAAAACCGCTTATTGTAACACGAAAAGGGCTAAATTAGCATCGCTGAAGTTCCTTAGTTTTATTTTTTACAATCATAAAACAGCTGTTTTTGTTTATCAACTGTTCTTTTGACAATTTACTCAATTTACCCAAAGTAAAAGTTTGGGTAACTTTCGGTAAAAAGAGAAACACTAATACACTCTCATAAACGCTCTCATTTACCCAATTTTCGAGTACGGAAACGCTTTGGGTAAATTTGGGTAAGTTTGGGAACCCGCGGTAACGTACGGGAACAGATTTATTGATAATGCAAAATCGAGTGCAAGGAGAAAATAAAATTGATCAATCTTCCATAGAAATTGAAAAAATACAAATGTCAACGAAAGCAAGAGCAAAGATTAAGCAAAGCTTTATAAATCATTGTTTATGAATGTTGGCATAAAAAGTCAAATTTATACATAATCGTATTTTTTTAAAACCTCTGTAACTTTTTTGTTTATGAATAAAAATATATATAAAATATATACTGTAAAAGACAAAATTTCATGGAATTTAAAAAACTTTTTTTTCCAGAAGGCACTTCTAGAACTTGACATCGGGTTTAAATTGATAAATGTAGCTGTTGTCATTCTAAGAACAATGATATATCACACGTTACGATCGGACTATATAGAGGCACAGGAAACAAAAAACTAAAAGCTCGGGGTCAAAGGGCGAGGCAAAAAAAAATTTTTTTGAGATTGTCTTCACATTATCTTTAACTCTAGGGGGTGACCGGTGCAAGTTTTTTTTTCGACCCACCCTAATATACAGTCAACTATTCTTGCAAACTCTTGTACCCCTTATAAAATATCTAAAAAAAAACATTATTCAATTTCAAAAGTTTTCAATACAAATATTTCCTAATCACCCAACGGTATATATAAGTATCATGGCTATTGTATATTATTCCCGTTCCTTTAAAAACTTGAAACTTTTTTTGAGCTTAAATTGTCCAATAAATAATAAATAAATTATAATAAAAATAGTTATTTATTAATGTAAGCTGTCTTGATCAATAAAGGGTTAAAATAGACCCGTCTGGTGGGATTTTGTCGAGTGATCTTGCTGGCCACAGCAAATTCCCAAAACGATATATATGCCGATCCGGAAACGTATACTTCAAAATGTCCATTGCAAGTAATTTTGCCGTCCAGTTGGAACCACATGTTCTCCAGCCACAATTTATCTATTTGCGGCAATAAAAACTCTAAGCTCATGGTTCTGTTTTGCTCACCAGTCACAGTAACCGTGTTACCCACGCTGTCCTCGAAAAATACTACCCGATGACACCTTCGCCGTAAATGGCGCACAGTGCAGTGACTTTGAGGGGGTGTAATGGCTTTTCGTAAATGTTACTTCTCAGTGTCCCCGAAGCGCAAATATTGGATGTTTACATATTCGTTCATATGAAAATGGGCTTCGCACAGTAGCGTCTGTAGAACAAGTGAGGTTGCAAAAATTAAAACTTGCATGTGCCTCTAAAAATTATTGAATATTGGTATGACGTACAACCATGAAACCCCATTCTTATTGTTATTCTTTGGTTATTGTAAAGATATATGATTTTTGTTTTTCATTCTGTAATGCTTACCTCTGTCTGATTCTGCTCCCTAAATTCAGGTGCTGGATGTACAAATAAAGGTACGCATCATATAGAGTTGTGTTGGCCTACAAATAGTCAAACATGCAATTCAGAGAGGCACAAATCTTATTTGGACACGTGCATGATATCAAAATTACATACTTGACCCATATGTATACAGGTAAAAGGTAGATAAGACTATATATTTGAAAACAATCATAATCCCGGGATTAGTCTATTACTGATAGTTGGCGAGACAAGTAATTTTTAGACATTTCAAACATGACGTTGAACAACTTTAAATTATTTGACCAGTTTAAGAAGTCAACCACAGTAAAAAATTTCGTGAAAGCAATATACAAAGAAACGAAAATATAAAAAATTAAGTTCTCATGTTGCATGACAGTCTAAACCTAAAATGGATAAAAGCAAACCGTACGACTGAGACATTCAACTCCAAACACCAGGACTGGCTTAATAATTATACCATCCTGGATACATTGACAGAAGATGAACCCAGCACATCAACCGGACGTGCAAGAGGAAGGCCAAGAAAAAACATGGAAACTGACTCCAAAAATGCTTTGACCACGGAACATTTATCGGAAGAGATGTCTATTAGATATACAAAGGATGATGAAAAAGTAAGGTCGTAGATTACAAAATTAAGGAAAGCATTCCCACGCCTAAAAACGAAAACCTTTCAAAGTATGTTTCAGAAGAAACTTTGGCTTTGTTTATGGACTTAGAACTTTATAAAGAGAAATATGATATACTACGGGAATCTTTAAGGCAGCGTGGAGCTAACATTTTACCCGGATACGAGCATGTTTCGAAAACAAAAATAGATTCACAGCCACGGCATACCGGGATTCTCTGTGAACGCCAATATGCAAGACCCTATGGACCATACAGCAAAACGGGTTTTGGAGAGTCTTCATAAAAATGTGGTAGAAATTCTTCCTGAGAAATTGACACTGATCAGTAAATTGAGCTGCGATGGATCATGTAAAGTCACGAAAAGAGAAAATAATTATGGTTCAGAAATGATTAGTCCTTTAGATATACCTTTTTTACGGATTGCGAGCAATATTTTACAAAAAATAAAAATTAAATTAAAAACATTTTTTTTTAATCTTCTCTGGAATAATTTTAAATCATAAAAGCTTTTAAAAAGAAACATTAAAAAATCAAAAATTTTAAAAAATATTTTACTTTTTCAACAAATTTCAAAGGCCGCCACTGTGCGTCGTCGCTCTTGATAAAGTTGAACAAAAAATCATCCATTACAAAATAGTCATCATTATAACACGTTCCTGAGCAGTATACCTACCGTTCCATGGCCTGTTAGCAAATTGTCTGTATCTGTTTACTTCACAAATATTAAAACAAAAATGACAGTTACAGTGGCATTTTCCGATAGGTGAAACATTTTGGGCCTCCTGGTATAATTTCTGTACTACTTATTCCACACAGAAAAATTATTGATGAACGTTTTAAGAAAAACTTGCCAAGGAGAACTTTGACATAAAAGTTCATTAACAATTCTATCAAAATCCACACTGCTAAGAGGAGTGCAATAAAATAGAAAATGGCATGTTACAAAAAATTTGTAAGTGCAAAAGAGAAGGAAACAAATCCACTCTACACAGTGGTGTTCTTCATAATTGTGAATGTAGCTTAAATCCGCAATGCATTTATAAAACAAATCACTATGTTATTTGATAGTATCATTTGGATCAACCGGTAGTGGGAGCCTTAACTGGGGGCTCAGGCATGGTTCAGGGATGGCTCGAAACAGTAAATATGGACGCGAGTGCGGACGTTCCAGAGTGCTATGGGCAAATATCACTCGATTTTTTTGCCCGTTTTGAGCGATTTCGATTATTTTTTGAGGTATTCAGCATTTTGTGAAATGGCCAATATCTCGAAAACTAAGCGAGACAAAATTCTGTTCTAGTAGAGTATTGATATAAAATTATATTTGTTTAAATTATTTGCTTCTAATTGATTAATTATTAATTGCAATGGAATTTTAAAAATAAACATTACCATTAATTAATGAAATCAAACAATTAAAATCATTATCATCATTAAATTCATTATCAATATTTAAAAAGATGGTATTGAAAATAATTTCATTGCAATTGGTATCAATGCAATGCTAATGAAATCATCAATTATTTATTTTATTCAATTAATTAATTTCATGCATGGATATGAACAACTCCCCACCCTGGGTGAGTTTCTGGCACGGGGCGATGATAGGGTGGACTGTCTGTGGGGCCCTTTATCGGCCCTGAACCTTTCTGTGGAGTGCCTATGGACTATATTATACACAAGATCAGGTTGTGGAGAGAGTTAAAATTTTGGAAAAATTCTCGTGGCCAACGTCAGGCCGAGAGATTCATTTCTGTGTCCAGTGAGAGATCGGACGACTACTGGCTCTTGTAAGGAAGTACTTAGGGAACTTGACGGGGCACTTTGCTGGGTACTGTGATCTTAGGTACCAACGGTATAAGAAGGGTCAATCGGACACTAATGTATGTTGATTTTGTGAGCATGTTGTCTACGAATATCCTGAGCTTTGTGCTCATTTGGAATATTTCACCTCACAGGATTTTTAGCTTAATCTGAAGCTTGAACTTTTAAGGGAGCTCTAGGCAGCACAAAAGTTATATGCTGGTCGCGATGCGTAGTGCCATTTTATAATTTATAAGAAATACCCAGTCAGAAAATGCCAGTGGCACAACAAATTAAGTACTAACAGTGGAATTAAAAATTAATTATTTACGAAAATTTCAGTTGTATATTAAAAAATTTACTAATCAGAAGTCTAAGACTTTTTCAATAAGTGTTATTACTTTTTTATAAAATTTTGTAGTTTTGTATAAGGAAAAATTATTTTTGTTTTCCCAACCTTGGCAAGATATTTCCAATGAGCTTAATACATACAAGTACCGTCATATTAGCGCAAGCAACGTTTAATCAGCAGTTAACATTTATTTACACTTAAAATTTTTAGGTAGAGCTCTCGTCTGCCAATCTCACAGCCTGATTCGCTTCCCGAAATTATCAAAAAAATAACAAATTAAATTTTTTAATTTTATTTTGGTAAAAATAAAAATACTGCCTAATTTTTGGTTGTGCCAATATTGAAATTTCAATTTTTTCAGAACTTTTGAGGCGCTTTTTAAGCAGCAGGCCCTTTTGTCAGCGCTTTCACGTTTGTATTTTTATAACTGGATAATTTTACAATTTAAGGTCAACAATTAAAATTTCACTATTAATTGCACGCGGTACGGTGAAGAATCATTTAAATATGTTTTAATCAGAACAATCAAAATTACCAACAACAAAAAAAAACTATTGGAGTTGATCTAGAAGGATTAGAAGTCAAAAAACACATGTAAACAACTCAGTTTGACATTTCCACTTGTATTTACAGCAAATGGGAATGGGAAAACGTCATATTACTTTTTTTTATTGCTAAGATGACATCACTGGAGCAAGATATACGTTTAATAGGTTTTCATTTAATTTCTGCTTTTTTTCTGTGGGTTCTCTCTTTTCTAAAACTTTGGGTTCTAAAAAGATTGTTTTTCGGATCGATGTATATGAATCGGCCTAGCTAAAATTAGATAATTTGCTTTGTTTTTTGAAAATATAAAAAAAAAAACAAATGAAAACTGTATAAAGTACTACTTGAGCCAGAGTACACTCACCAAAAAAAATAGCCTGTAATGGCAACTGAAAATTTTGCTGTTATTACGGGAAATTTCGCTAATTTGAGCCCAACGGTATTTTTTGCTAATCTTAGCAACACATGTCTGCTGACGTGTAGTACAATGCAATTTGTAGAAAAATCATCTGCCGCTCCTAATTTTAGTAAACTTTTTGTAAAGTGGAATTTAAAATCTGTTTGCTAAAATCAGCAAAAAAAATTACTAGATATTATTATTAGTACAAAATTTTAAATTTAGTTTTTTTATCGAACATCAAAATTTTTTTATTTAATTTTTTTTTTTAAAAAAATATTTTAGACAATATTAAAAAAAAATCAAAGGCTTAAAAATTGTAAAAACAAACGATTTTATCGTTTTGTTTTAATTTTTTTTTTTTTTGAAAAATATTTTAGTAAATTTTTTTACTTTTAAGGTCAAATTTTAATTGTATCTAGGGCTGATTTTTAGAACCAAAAAACTTTTTAGTGCTATTTTACTATTAGACATGAGTCGGTGTATTCACTTCCGATCCCTTTTTTGTAATCTATGTAACATTTTAAGGCAACTTAAGTTTGTAGGTGTAAGTTTTAATTGGAAATAACATTTCCTTCAATATCCACTTTTTTTTAAATTAGTAATTTTCTTTTGCTAATTTTAGCAAATCGGGTTTCAAAAATTTGTAAAATAATTAATGAAATTAGCAACAAAAATTTGTAAAAATTCTGTAAAAATTCTGTAATTTGTAAAATGTAAATAGCAAAAAGATTTGTTAATAATATTTTTTTTTTTACTAAAAATCAGTACAAAAATTGTAAAGTAGGATTAAAAACTGTTTACAATTTTTTCTACTAATTTTTTTAACTAACATAACTAACAATTTTAATATATCGTAAATCTTAAATAGAACATTTTTTATCTTCAAATTTAAGAAACGTCATAGTGGCTGATTGGTAAAAAGACAAAAATGTAGCAAAATGTAAGTTTTAAAAGTTTTTTTTTTATTTTATTTAAGCCCTTGACTCCTGAAACTCTAGCTTCTCTTAAAATTTCTGCTTTTCGTGAGATCTAAAAACAGGTAATTTACTTTGTTCTTGGGAATATTCTCTTTTACATATTAAGATTCTCCCACCTAAAGTTTTGTCCCTCATTTTAAACTCCATTTACATTGGGAAGCTTTACATATTTAAGACTTGAGCAAATTAGTGCGTGCCTAGATTAATTAGATTTTAAACTTTATAGTAATATAACAACTTTTATTTATAGCAGAGATGTTAACATTTTTCAAAGTCTCTACTAATTTTTTTTTTTTTTAATATTAACCGTATTTATTTCAAATAAATTTTTTGTTAAATTTTTAAATTTCGATTCTTTTATTTATCTCATAAATATTTTAACCTGAGTTCAAATTTGCAATAAATCAAATACATAAAATCAATAAAATAAAGTAAATTTTGTATAATTTTCGTATTAATATATAAATTTAAAATAAATTACTAAAATATAAGTTAATATACCGAAGTGACTTTTTAAATTAGTCGAATTGTTTTCAATATGCATTTCAAGAAAATCATCAAAATTTTGAACTTTAGCTTTAATGATTGTACTCAGGGTGTTACGGCTTCTCAAATCTTTCAGGCTCTCTCTGATGGTGGAATTTGGCATTGGAAAACAAAAAATTCTTTCGATATGAACAATTTCATTTGAATTCATTATATTATGTTCTCGCACAGTTATGGGTACACAAATGGCTGGTTCTTGAGCTGAATTTTCCGTTTCATAAGGTGAACCGAATTTAGTTATATTACCCGGTAATTTAGGCCATAATGATGGTGGTATATTTAAAGTACTCAATAGTAAGGGTAATTCAGAAGATTCCGTTTCAGTGCCATCACTAAATGATGACGAATAATTTTTGTCGCTTGAGGATTGTCGTTGCATTATTGTTGTGGGTGATGTTGATGATAAAAGTGCATTCATAAAATCTGCAGGCCAATTCATATGGGTGGCATCAGTATTTTCCAATTCATTTAAATTTTGTTGTTGTTGTTGCTGCTGCTGCTGCAATTCCACAGAAGATGTCGTTACCGTTGTTGGCATCTTTGTATGTATATGCCATCGTTGTTCATTATCATTATCTAGTGTTGTCATCATCTCAATGGTATTTGGTGATGTTTGTTTATGATTATATTTAATTTCAAAAGAATCATTAATTTGTCTTACCACCTCCATTGGTTTTTGATCACCTTTATCAACTTCAACAACCGTTAGTTGGGTTGGGATTTTAGTTATTTGTTCTGTACTTGCTTTGCTAATTTCAGTAGTTGATGGTAATGTTGTAGCTGAAAGTTGTAGTGTGATATTTGGTCGTATTTTCCGACGACCTTGTTTTTTAATCTTTCTTTGCTTTTGCTCTGTACTCAATTCTATTGATTCATTTAATCTATATTCTACCGATGATGATGATGATTTTTCATTATCATTTTTTAAAACATTTTGTTTATCGGTTTTATTAAGTTTTTGTTGAACATTAACAATAAATCCACCTGTAAATATAATTGTTAAAGAAATTGTGTCAAAAATGTGTAAAAGTTTAATATAAAATATAAGACTACATAATTATTATTTTATTTTAAATAATGGTATAATTCGCATATCGAGTTCACACAGATAAATAAGCCAGCTATTTCAACAGATAGATAGTACAGGCAAACAACGCTAAACCGAATTAGAATTATACTAGCTTAAAATCACGATAATTCGTTACGGGCAGTTTTAAAATTGAATTTTAAGGATTTTTCACTTTCGCTTAACTTTCTCAAGTTTCAATTTCCTAGCTTAAAAGGTTGGCACAGGTCTTTAAAGGGGGCCGCGTTTTCCCTGTTTAAGCCTATTTATACATTTTTTATAAAGGATGGTCGAACCATAAAACAAAAAGTTTTTGGAGAATTATCTTAATATTTTTTATTTTGATAGAAGGATCTATGACAATAATGTGTGAAACACATACACATGCCACGGCTTCGGTGGCATAGCTCTATCCGATGGTCCATATTTTCAATGACTCTGAAATATAATTGAGGTTCAATGTCGTTCATGTGCCCAATCATCTCATCCCTTAGCTCTTGAACTGTTCTTGACTTTTTGACGTACACATTTTCTTTTAAATGTCCCCAAAGAAAGAAGTCCAACCTTGTCAAATCACCTGATCGTGGCGGCATATTAACATCGCCATTGTTTCGTTGGCTGTGTGGCAAGTGGCGACATCCTGTTGGAACCACATATTGTCCAGGTCCATATCCTTAATTTCTGGCCATAAGAAGTCCGTTATCACCTCGCTATAGCGAACACCGCAATGTTTTCCGCAGAACGAACTGGGCGAGCATGCACAGGTGTTTTCACATTTCTTATAGACTCGGTTTGCTATAATTTGAACACAATTCTCCCGATTGTGCACACATTTGGTCAATTATGCTGTACAAAAAAATCACAAATTAATTGGATGAATTTGTCAAACACTGAAACAAAGAAATATCAAATTAATTTGGTCCACCCTTTAAAAAAAACTTCAAATCTTTAATGAATTAGCCCATACCTCAGGGAACACATATTTTAAATTTCAGTTATTTTCCAATGGAATTTGTGGTTAGGACGTCAAGTGGAGACTTTTCTCCTTTTTAGCCCTCCCTGCAACATTTTTTAAAAATCCTTCATAGGGTATGTCCACGTCAGTAACCAAATTTCCAAATTTCAATTTCCTATATCCAACGGCTTGTGTTGGACGGTTACACAGCAGGTTGCGTGTTCGATCCCCAGGGGCGGCAAAATTAATTCAGAATATATTATGTATGAGTTTTTATTTCTCATACATATCACAGCGGCCTCCTTAGATGTTCCCATAGCACTTAACCCCACTGAAGTAATGGTTTGGGCAGACCATTAGGAGGAAGACTTTTGACTCTTTTAAAACCCTTATAAGCCTAACGTAAGGTTGACCAATCAGTTTAAATTTACTTTCTTCTAGAAAGATGAAAATCTTAAGAATATAACTATTTTTTTCGTTTAAAAAATATTTAAAAACTGATGACTTTCTCCCATGGATTAAAATTTTTCTATGGACATCATCTAAAGTCTAATGGTATTTTGATTTATTTTATTAAAAAACGATTAAAAACACTTTCTTCTTTTAAAATGTTGAAAATCAGTGCAATCAGTAAAAATTTTAAGAAAAAAATCACTACACATTTTGTCATCAGTACACTTAGTCAAGTCAAAACATGTTCTTTTCAAATTAGTATGAATGGTAACCCTACGCATACTCCAAGGATCGCATATTTTAAATTCCAAGCTTCTAGCCAAAGCGAGTGTGCCTTTTCACAGGCAAAAGGTTTTGGGAAGATCGTTAAAGGAAAGACTTTGTTTCATTTAAATACCTATTTTTCCAGTTTTCTGACAAAAATTCCATAAAGTTTCTTATCACACATGCCAGGTGTAATGTTGTCTTCCAGTGCTTGAATTATGGCTGGCTTGTCCCTGCCAGAGAACTGCAAAATCAACTTTTTTCTTGATTTAATCATACACAAAAATTCTTGTTCACTTTTAATAATTCAACAAAATTCACTGTAGAATAAAATCAGCATCATGTTACTGAACGCGTAATTGGAATCAGTGTGAATCATCTGTCGTTTATGTTTTATGCAAATGTAATCACTTAACAGTGTTCAGTAACATGATGCTGATTTTATTCTACAGTGAATTTTGTTGAATTATTAAAAGTGAACAAGAATTTTTGTGTATGATTAAATCAAGAAAAAAGTTGATTTTGCAGTTCTCTGGTCCCTGCATACGAGATACTTTTTGAATCCCCACAAAAAATAGTCTAGTGGGGTCAAATCGAATAATCTTGGCGGCCAATGGACTGCTCCAAAATATGAGTTTAATTGCTCACCAAACTCGACTCTCATTGCCGTGTGGAATGTGGCACGGCCACATATTCTTATTATTCTCATTTTGGAAATAAAAAAAGTCGGCAATCATTGAACGGTACCTTGCTTCATTGACTATAAAGTTGCGATTTTTATTGTTATTGAAGAAGTACGGACCAATGATGCCGCTGGCCCACAAACCGCACCAATCAGTGCATCTTTCCGGTTGCATTCGGCAGCTCTTGAACTGTCTCTGGCTGCTCTTTACACCAAATTCGGCAATTCTGTTTGTTCGATGGAAATATTGAAGTTTGAATAAAAGAGCTGCCACAGACTGGGATTTGTTTCCAAAAAAACATATTTTAGTGAGGTTTTAGTTCCATGGGGAAAAATTATATCTCAACACGTATGTATGATTAATATAAGGTACATATCGACATTTTGTATTACTCATACGTTTAAGAACCCTACGGGAAATGGACCAGTCACAGAGTTAGTCACGTGACCGGAACTTTGTGACAGAAACCGGTCCTCGAGTTGGTTCTCTTATATGAAAGTAACCGGTAACTTTAACATGGGCTTGTCATAGGTGGCAATTTCTACCTTTTAAGCTACTTGCGACATATCACTGACCTCGTTTAGGGTACCATATCACTGCATTAGTGTAAGTGAAAGCGCAACAGAACAGGTTAGAATTATCTTACACATAACTATTCTCATGTTAGATACTACGTGATGTGTATCAGATCTAGTGCAAAATGAAACGTTACGTGACTGGCGCAAGTCTACATATCACAGATCTAAGGAAAAGTAATTAATAAAAAACTTGTTATATGTCAAAGAGCACAGTCCTATTCACGCTAATGCCCCAGCACGAAGTTTAGCTCTTTGGCTGTCAATGTTTTCCCGATTTCTTTTTTCTTTTAATTATCAAATTTTTAACTCTTATGCAATTTTTGTGATCGTTATATGTTTATTTATCATGAAATCAACTTTACCAAATCATTCCAACAAAAAATCATGTATATATGTATGTATGTATGTATATTTCACGTATTAAATCATAAAACAAATTTTTCTATAGAAACAAAATTAATTTAATATAAATTATATTAAATCATATCCTACATAATTCAATAAATTAATCATAGACTTGTGAAAAATATTTGTTCAAATCAATTCGAAAAATGGATTAATATAATTTAGACAAATTAAGTCTAAGAGCCTGTATTATAGTAACAACTTATTAGGATTTTTGACTTAAATTTCACTTAAGAAATTTTCAAACAGATAGCCATTTTGTCCACAATGGAGTTAAGCGAAAAATAATTTTTATATATTTAATGAATTTTCTAATAAAATTTTGACAATGTTAAGAGAAAAGAGTCGTCGATCGAAATTTTCAATAACAAATTTTGGATTTTTGGGGATAACATCCCCCCTAAGTGCATCTTAATAAACTTTTAAGTGTTGTGATACCTATTAGTCAAGCGCGGGCTGCTTGATTTGCCTGTCTTTGACACTTCATCATGCACATTGGATTCATTTTGAATTAATGCAGTTATATGTCACTATCTAAACAGATGTGTAATCACTTCTTTTTGAACTAGATTAGTGTTATGTCATCATTTCTGCAGACACAAAGTGAGTTCTGTTTATATCAGTTCAGTATTATGTCAGCTTTGCAACAGTCGCGGGATTGAGGTTTTCGCCACCGATTGACATTCTTTTATACACAGCAAAAATTGTTAAACCAGTTTCGTGTTCTGTCATTATTTCAACTATAACAGTCCTCATTTCTTTAGTCCACATTGTTGTTATGTGAATTTCTCTCTAGTTACATGATATATCCAGAAAGAACCAGTCAATGTTCTGCCATTTTAATCTTTGGAACACTGGTAATTTTACAGCAATTACCGTTTTTTCAGACACTGAATTATATTTTACATCAATTTTGTGACAGGTCCCTCATTTATCTATCACAGACTTATCACCTTGGATCAATCGACCCTTCATTTCCCGTAGGGTATTTTTTTGAAAACGTGTTATTTGAAGCTCGAGTACCTGTGCCGTGGCGAGTTCAAAAAGGACCTGTGACCTGTCCGTTAACCGTTGACAACAGTACCTAATACAGTACAGTAATAGGACTGATCTGAAAGTGCCTACCATACGACTTGTCCCACTGAAAAAATATACCGTAATTATGTGCATTTCTCTCTAGTTACATGATATATCCAAAAAGAACCAGTCAATGTTCTGCCATTTTAATCTTTGGAACACTGGTAATTTTACAGCAATTACCGCTTTTTCACACTGAATTATATTTTACATCAATTTTGTGACAGGTCCCTCATTTATCTATCACAGACTTATCACCTTGGATCAATCGACCCTTCATTTCCCGTAGGGTATTTTTTTGAAAACGTGTTATTTGAAGCTCGAGTACCTGTGCCTGTGACCTGTCCGTTAACCGTTGACAACAGTACCTAATACAGTACTGTAATAGGACTGATCTGAAAGTGCCTACCATACGACTTGTCCCACTGAAAAAATATCCCGTAAACAGGAAAAATTCAGCACATCCTACAAATATGCTTGAAAAAATGTTTGCAATTTATTAAAATATAACAATAATTATCGTTTTTTTCTCTGAGTTAATGAAATATATAGACTAATCAAATCACATACCCAGATACAACATTGGTTGCGATTCGATCAAAACTTTTAAAATTTATTTGTATGGACGTTATTTTATTAAGAACTACACTCAGAATATTATGTAGTTAACTGTTTGTAGTTTAATAAAAAAGTTTTCCGTTCCATTTAAAAATAAAGGAACATAACTTATAAGAGTTCGGAATGTAGTGGGTAGAGAGGTAGTCTAGTAGTTCAAATCCGGAAAATGATTCATTTAACAAAAAATATTTTGTTTAATTAAAATAAAATATTCCAATGATTCAATAGCAAATATATCGTTAGAATTCGACAACTGATACTGTTTTCTGGGTGAATTGTCTCCACTTAAGTTCTTCAGCTTTTTAAAAAAATCTACTTAAGTCAAGCTGGCAACAAAATTACTGTAATTTTCTGCAATAAGTGTTTCTAGTTAAAGCTATCAACGTGAACGAAAAGTATATAATTTTCTATAGAGTATTTTTCCCGCTCTACCAGAAATTCAACATGGTACAGAGTTCAGCGGCAACATTTTTAAATGAGTGGGCAACATTTTCAAAGTTGCTAAAGTGTTGAAAAACATTAAATTTGGTGTATGCAGTGCTGCCACATAAACAGTGTAATTTTTTATCCCAGTTTTTGGGATTCTTAACTGTTTACCATTTTTTTCATGAAAACAATTTTTTTTCAAATTATTGCATTTTTTATAGGTTTTTAGTTATATGTTGCAACAATTAATAGCATATTTATTCTCTTTATTACAGGGTGGCGCAAAAATAACCTTGCGATGTTTTTTGGCTGTAATTTAAAAAAAATTAAAAACTTTGATTCTTCTTGTGGATTATTTTTATTTGGTCTTTTAATTTTTTTTACATCAAGTCGAGAATATGATGTCATGTAAATGGCCGCCGCCACAGTTGATTGTCATTTGAGCCCTTTTTATGGCATTTTCCATCACTTTGGCCAAAACTTCCGGCGATAGGTCCTCACATTCTTGACGGATATTGTCTTTAAGAGCTGCAAGAGTCTGAGGCTTGTTGACATAAACCCGCGACTTCAAAAAGCCCCACAAAAAGAAGTCTGGAGCGGTCAAATCAGGCGATCTTGCTGGCCAGTGCAAATCGCCAAAACGGGAGATTAGGCGCCCGGGAAATGCATCCTTCAGCATATCGGTTGTGGCACGTGCAGTGTGTGGCGTTGCACCGTCCTGTTGGAACCACATGTTTTCCAATCCCAATTCATCAAGTTGCGGCAAAAAGAACTCGTTGATCATTGCTCTGTAGCGCTCACCATTCACAGTAAGCGTTTGGCTCGCGACGTCTTAGAAGAAAAAAGGTCCGATGACTCCTCCAGCGAAAACAGCACACCATACAGTGACTTTGAGCGGGTGTAATGGCTCTTCGTGGGTTACACGCGGATTTTCAGTGCCCCAGAAGCGTAAATTTTGCTTATTTACGTAACCGCTAAGATGGAAATGGGCCTCATCACGAAATTCACGTTGTGCCAAAGTCACCGACCGATTATTGCTCAAATAAATAGTCACCAATATTCCGCGTTCTGGAGCAGAGTAGCGTAACATTGTTTATTAACGTGTATTTCGCATGTGTTTACTACACAAATGTCAAAACAGGACTGACATTAGGGGCCAATCGCAAAATTTATAGCATTTTCTGATAGGAGGATTACTTTTGCGCCACCTTGTATATATTTTAACCATAGAAATGGGAAATAATGGATATGAATAGACATAGTTGGTCAATGTGTGTACACACTTTAATACTTTTTATGTTACAATCTTATATTTGAATTCGTAACTATTTTTTTAACACAATTGCAAAGTTTGATTGTATTTTTTTACTTTATTAGACATTAAAAATAAAATATTAAATATAAATATTAAAAATAAATAGTATATTGAACAAATATAATATTTTTATATGAAAAATCTGAAAAAATAAAAAAACATATTTTTTTATGAAATAATCTGAAAAATCTCTAGCATCCCAAAAAACGGCAAAAAAAATAGTTAAAATTGGTTATATGGCAGCACCGCTAAACACTTCTAAAAGTTGCCGACCAAAACTCACCTTTGTTGCCGCCAAACTAGATTCGTGTTTTAAGAGAGTACTAAAAATTTCGTGAGAGAGAAACATACTCTATAGAAAATTATATACTTTTTTACGTGAACTATATTACAAAAAGTTTTCATAAACATTTTAAGGTTGAAATAGCTTGTGAATCTGAGAATTTATAGAACTGAAGTATTTCTCAGAACATGTTCTTTATAACTTGTTTTACTGTCAGTTTTAATATCGATGATTTTTGTTTGAAATTATTCTGAAATTAACCGGTACTTGAAACAGGTATTCCCAGAACCCCTTCTGGAATTTCTACCAGTTAGTTATGTCTTCAGGTAAACGAGTTTGTGTTCCATGGAATTGGTTCAAATATAACATTTCGTAGAATTTATGTGGTTGGGAATCGACTGTAAAAGAATTTACTTGAGAGATGCAAAGAAAAGACAGAATTCCTACAAAAATAAAATGTCATTAATTAGAGTTTTTTATTTTATATAATTTGTTTATTATTTTTCAAATCGCAAAAAATTTTTTCTTTACGAGGGCGGATCAATAAGTCCGTGACTCTTCAAGCTTCCCTCGTAATTATATGAAATGCAACATTGCTCCCATGAAGTACCACCTGTCAAATTTTGAGCAAGCTCCGTCATTTACTTTGCGTTTAACAGCAGGATTTTTCAAGGTCCATAAAATATGCATTTGTTTGATCAACAATTTCATCGTTGGAGCTACATCTCTTTCCAACGAGCCATTTTTTAGGTTTGGAAATAGGAAATAGTCACTGGGGGCTAAATCCGTAGAATAAGGCGAATGAGGGGGCAATTTGTAGTCTACTTTATGGATTTTTACCATGGGAACTAAGCTGTCACATCATTCCGTTGGTGGTCGACTGTGAGCATACGCGGCAGCCATCTTGCGGAAAGCTTTCTCATACCCAAATAATCGTTAAAAATTTAAACCACTGAACCACATGTGAGATGCCTATCTCTTCCACAATCTATCGCACATTCAATCTCCGATCGGCCAACACCATATCGTGAATTTTTTTTAATTGTTTTGGGTGTAGAAACCTCAACTGGACGTCCAAAATGTTTGGCATCTTCCGTGCTTGTAAGGCCACAACGGCAGTCAGTAAACCGCTTTTTTACCATTGAAATCGATGGTGCAGAGTCTCTATAGTATTTATCAAGCCTTTCCTTGGTTTGATTGACGATTTTTTTTTTCACAAATAATGTTTAATGAGCCCTCGAAATTCACTTTTTTCTGTTTTTAAAAAAATGCACGAGTTGTATGTTTTCACTACTGTCAAAATTTGACAGTAGTCTATTAAAAGGTGGTACTTGATGGGAGCAGTGCTGCATTTCATATAACTACGAGGTAAGTTTGAAAAGTCATGGACTTATCGATCTGCCCTCACATCATTAGTGCTGAAACTTTTAATGGAAACAATTTCATTACCCTTAAATAGTAATGAATTTTTTTTATTTGCCTTAGTTTTAAGTAATGGCAATGAAATTTTAATGGTAATAAAAATTCCCAAGTTTGTATTATATGTGTATTATATATTTTATTTTTTCGATTAGTCTGTAAGGATATTATGTAATCTTTAGACTGAATAAGTTTAATTTAAACACAAATTAAGAATTGTCTATAATTGCACCTAAGGACTATTTTGCACTTGCTTTGAGTTGTTTAAAAATATTATATTATCCGTACTAAATCCTTTCATTCGATTTTAAAAGAATTTGATTGTATTTTAGTTAGATTATTTTGAGCTTGTTTCAACATTAACCAAAATAGAGGCGATTAATCGGGGATTAATCGATTAATAGGAAGTCCTTTTTGCATGTAATTTTAAGTTTTTTATTAAACAATAAACAACATCATCTCTGAAAACTAATTTAGTACACTTTTCCGAGAGTTATCCTCTTGTTTTGCTTAATCTGCAAATAATAAACAACAAATGGCAAATTATAATTTTTATTTTTGTTTCCACTGTTAATTAGTTTGTTGTTGCAAAAAATTTTATATAGATCCAATCTGAATCCCCCTTCAGAATAAGACATTTTCCTATATAAAGGACTAATTTACTAAGACCGTCGCTGTCCGTTTACTGTAGAAAGTTTCACTTTATTTACTCTTAACTTTCATACGAAGGTAGGTCAATAAGTCCAGGACTTTGGTTTCCCCTGCTCTTAACTGAATGCAAAACACAGGCACCTGTCAGTTCACTCCTGCCAAAATTTGAACAAGATGCGTCGTTTGGTTTGTGTTTGACAGCCATTGATAGCAAACCACCGCGTGATTTGATTTGAGGGTTAAGGAGAAACCAGAAAATTGCAATTTCCATTGCAAAAATACATGAATTAGCCCACGAATTTCTCCCCCATCTGTACTCTTTTCCCGATTCAGCCCCTAGTGACTATTTCTTGTATTCAAACCTGAAGAAATCTCTAGGCGGAAAGAGACTTGACTCCAACGATGAAGTCGCTTCTCACAAACAAACCTATTTTGATGACCCCGACAAGTCTTATTTTTTGAAAGGGATAAAGAACGTTGCACAAAATGTATTTGAGATCTATACTATGAGACTACATATGTTAAAAATAAAATGATTTTTTTATCCAAAAACCTGTGTTTCATTGAAAGCAGTCACGGACTTATTTACCCGCCCTCGTATCTCTTGTTATTACTAAAACCAAAATATGTATTTTGAAAATCAGTTATGGAATCCATGACGTATTGCATGGAGACATCCGCAAACCTGAATTTCATTTGAATGTACACACAGTGCTCAACTTTGTTATTTCAAAATAAAATTATATTGCTCACCATGTTGTCTGTTTATAGTTTTATTATAAACTTTTCCATCATTAACAATACCACTATTACTGCCTAAACCACTTCTGTTATGTTGTTGCTGTTGTTTTGTTGCATTTAAAATTTCAGCCGGTTGTAAAGGCGGATCTGGTTTCCAAGTACCATAAACTATAGATTCAAAAACAGGGCTATCATTGTTATAACTCGATGAGGGTGCTTGATATTGTGAGATATTATCTTCTAAAACTGGGAGAGGAATAGGATTTCGAGTGGAAGTCGATATTACAAATGATGTTGGTATCAGTGATAAACCACTTTTAGTTTGTGTAGACATAGGAATCCAACCTTTAGTTATAATGGGAAGATTTTTCAATGCTGCTCTCGTAGCTTCTGTGGATAATGGAACCGCGAATGGGTAGAGCATGGGCTGAAGTGGTGGTGATTGTGAATCAAAACCAGGTGGTAAAAGTAATGTGGCTGGTTTGATAGTCGGCAAAGATGATGTTAGGGATGTCATAGAAATACTAGCAGCGTTAAGAAAATTTAAATACGATATTAGCAAATAAATACGATATTGTTTTGACATATTTAATTTGTACTTGTTGTTGTTGTTGTTGTTTAATATATCAATCATCAAACACTATAGTTCGCTTTTATTATTAAACATAACGTTGTTTTTGCTTAGCTTTCGTTTTGAAATTGTAAATGGTACATAGAAATATTATAAAGTATATCTATGTCTGTAGGATTTTCTATAACACTTTAATCTACTTTAATTTTCAAATTGATTTAGAAATTTCCTCATACACATTTATGTTGTTTTTTTTTTTTTTTTTTTTTCATTAATTTCTTCTTTTTTCAAGATTTCTGTATTTTCATTATTTTTTCACACTTTACATCGCGAAATTATTAAAACATGTTGATGATGATGATGATCATCATTTTTTATTGCTTCATTTTAATTTGAAATTTTTCGTTATCAATTCAAACAACATTTAGCTTCAGTTGTTACACCAATAATTTACGCGCGTTCATCGTGATTTCTAGTCAGCATCTTTGTATAAACTGATTTGTCCAAGCATTTGTTTAGTTGTTGCAAACCCCATTTCTTATTCTTCTTTTTCAATTTCTTCATTATCTTCTGGTCAAAACTAAATCGGTTAAGTGTTGTTTTGGTTGTTAAAAACAACAGCACCAATAAGTAGCCGTTAAGTTTTCAATTTCTATAATCATGTTTTTGTGGTTGTTGTATTCTTTTCTTTTTCATTATTATACTATTATTTTCTTTTTATTATTAAGTAGATGTAAATTTTTATATAAAAATATGTTGTACATCAGCCATGGCCAACCAATGGTAATAGTGCGTACAGGGCCAGCATATTCAAGCTGGAAACAAAAGCCCTGGAAACTCTCCCAATATGTTTGCCTACAAATATAATATGACTGAATGTAAATATATACATGTTTGCATCAGATAAAATGCCTCCATCGGCAAATGTGTATTATGTTTATAATTATTATGTTTGCACTCCACAAGTATGATAATGATAAAATAAAAATTGCATATATATTTATCGGATCAGGTGGAAAAATACAAACATTACAAAGTTTGCCTTTGCCATTATATATTACAACCATAAATATAAAATTATATTTCCAATATTGTCTTTTTTCTGCGTGTTTTAAAGCCTTTATCAACCAGCTCCCGATTTTTGTATCTTAAGGGAGAGTTTTCGCATCAACAATTGCGTGGGTAACAGACTCATGACTCATGCTCACGCACGATTACTAACCAAAAGTTATAATCACGCACGAAGATTTTTTTCTATTCACGCTTATGCACGATCACGTAATTTAAATTTTTGGTCACGCTCACGATATACACACGTTTCAAAAATTCAAAATATTTTGAAAAATTAATCATAAGAAAGTGTATTTTATCACTTGAATCACTTGCATGAAATGTTAGCATACTTAATACATAAAGAAAAAACAGCCTTGCTGCATTACATATTAAAAAACGAAAAAAATAAAAAAATCAAACAAATAAAAAACCGAATAAAAGGAATAATCGCGAAAAATCACGACAAATCCCTACAAAAATCGACTTGCACTCACGAAATTTTTTTACCGCTCACGCACGATATTGTGAGTAATTTAAATTTTGGCTCACGCTCATGCGTCTCACCTTACAGGCAAAAAACAGTGCCCCGTACTCCTTCAAATATAAAAGATATTTGCTATTTAAAAAAAAAAAATCTTTTTGACGACGTATTGGTCGCCTTTTTACATTTTCCGTTATATCGGCAATTTACAGTCGGATCTTAAACTTTAATATATGGATCTTTTTGCCTCAAGAAGACCAATGTGTTGCTCTAAAGGCCGAAGTCATGATGAAAAATTTTAAAAGGCGACCAATACGTCGCCAAACATTTTTTTTCAAATTTCCTTGCAAAAATTCTTTATATTTAAAGGTGGACGGCGCATTTTTCCAATAGTTATGCTGAAATTATCGAAATACTTCCTTAACAAAAGTTTAATGGTTTTTTGCCAGCTTTAAATATTTGATATAGGGTGGTAGGAACTGATATTTGGTGGGTAAATACTATAACGGGATACTTAAGGTCAATAGAACCTCTAGAGCAAAACATTGGTCCCATCTACACAAAAACATCGATATATCTGTCACACTTTAAGATCCGACTGTAAAAGCCGGAAGGTATACGGCGTTTTTTTCTGGTATGGCCTAATGGTCCCTCTGAAGTGAATTAAAAAAAGCTACTTACAAAAATGTCTTATTGCTAATTTGTATTATACTCGAAATCAACTTAAAAGTAGATTTCAATACACTCAGAAAAAAAAGGTAGAAGAAAAATTTGTTTTTCAATCCCACTTTACTATTTCTGTCCTGATTTTTAGTAAAAAAAACGAAAATATCGGGCCAATACTTGCCACGGCTCCAATGAATCTAAGAGATAACTCTTGAATTGTTCTTGGCTTATTGGCGTACACTTTTTCTTTTAAATATCCCCAAAGAAAGAAGTCCAACGGTGTCAAATCACATGATCGTGGCGGCCAATTAATATCGCCACGACGTGAGATAACACGTCCATTGAATATCTCAAGCAAAAGAGCCAAGAGCAAATGGAAAGTGGATCCATCCTGTTGGAACCACATATCTAGCTTCATATCCTCAATTTCTGGCCTCAAGTAGTCCGTTATCATCACGCGATAGCGAACACCATTCACATGCCACACTTTAGCCAACAACAGCAATATTTTCCGCAGAAGGAACTGGGCGTTTCCTACAGATCCGGTTTGCTAAAATTTGCGCACAATTCTCCCGATTATGGACACATTTGGTCGATTATGCTGACCAAAAAAATCATGAAGTGCGCAAAATACATTTTGATTTGAGCGCCCATTTCCGTAAAAGGCTTTAACAATATTAACGCGCTGTTCAATTATGTACCTCTCCATGGTTAAATTTGTCAAACACTAAAACAAAGAAATGTTAAATTAAGTTGGGCAAAAAACTTGACGTTAATGTGGGACTCACAATTAACATCGTGCATTATGGTTGGACCACCCTTTAATTAAAACTTACACCTACAAACTTAAATTTCCTTAAAAATAGGGATCTGAAATTAAGATACCGACTCATGTCTAAAAATTGAACATCCACTTAAAATAGCACTAAAAAGTGTTTTAGTTCTAAAAATCAGACCTTAAAACAATTAAAATTTAGCCTTAAAAGTCAAAAAATTGACTAAAAATATTTTTCAAAACAGAAATTTTCAAATTAAAACAAAATGATAAATTCGTTTATGTTTTTACGATTTTTAAGCCTTTAATTTTTCTTTTTGATTTTGTCTAAAAAATTGTTTTATTAATAAATAAAAAAATGTTGTTTGTATAATAATATTTAGTAAATTAATTTGCTGATTTTTGCAAACTAATTTTAAATTCCACTTTACTAAAATTTAGTAGTGGCTGCTAATTTTTTCAACAAATTTCAAAAAATACCGCTGAGCTCAGCAAAATTTTTGGTTGCCATTACAGACTTTTTTGTTGAATGTAGATTTCGACGAAAATGTAGTAAAAAATCGCGATTTCAAACAGATTTCCCATACAAAATGAAATCCAATTCTAGGCTATATTTCACTGAGATCAAATCAAAATCCCATAAATTTTGAAGACTTTTTAGATATCAACACTGTAAAATGAAAATACAACTAAGAATTTTCCGAGAAAATGTGTTTGCAAACGCTAGAATTTTGACAGTTGTTTGATGTTTAATAAAACCGCAAAAACATCTGCTTGCGCTTCTTTCTTTGCAACAAATTTATTTCTTACTGGATATTTTTAATATTGTTTGCATCCAGGCTAACAAAATCCTTTTTTTATTTAAAGTCAACAAGCAATGACCGTAAAGGGAGAAGAAGAGCATGGGTATTGACAAGGTTGGGTAGCGCCAACCGAAAATACTAAGTATTCTATCCTGCTGGCTCAGTGGAATTTCTCAATTTTTATTCTCTATAACTTACTAATAAAATTTTCATGTTTCTTTACAATAAAAATAATTAAAAAGAATATGATATGATCTTAAAAAAAAAAAAAAAAAAAAAAAAAAATCCTACTATACTATTCACTTACAAAATAACAGATCAACAATTCATAAAATTCCATTACTTTACACACAAGGATACAGTGAAAAATATAATTCAAAATATTGTCTATTCATTAACTATCAACATAGATTATGTTGTAGATTTAATATGGATTAAGACAAACATTTGATAATAAATGCTTCATATAAGCTGTGTTATTTGATAGTTTTTATATTATTAATTTGTATATTCATATCTTTTCAGTATCTGTCAAATGGATGTCGGTAAGGCAGTGCTATCATTTGACTTACATTGCTGTATATTTCAATCCAACACAAAATAAAGGTAGTGTCATTTGGGCTTTAGAGTATGCCGAGTTTGACAAAAAAAAATAACATGTAAAACAAAAACAATTTTGTACATTGACGAACTTTCTTTGATTTTTAATTTTTTTATGGCAAAAAGTCTAACTGGCACCTGAATTAAAGAAAGGTTTTACATTTTCCTTAGGGGAGTTCCCGTCCATAAATTTTAATAATGATTTACATATTAAAAATGCATTTACAGAGTACAACATGAAATCATATCATAAAAAATGTATTTACACAGAGAAAAAAAATCATAGTTAAATCAAGTAGTATATTATATTTTAATTAACATCTTATTTTTACAAACTTTTTTCTATTAAGTAAATTAAAAAAAACTTTTTCGTATTTAAATTAATATATAAACATTTTAGATTTTGTTTTTGCATTTTAAAAATAAGTAGAAAAATAATTAGGATAAAAAGAAAACAAACTAAGTTTGATTTAAAAACTGTTACTATTTATTTTATTTTTTACTTGATTTAAAAATATTTGTTTCTGTGTGTAATAAATTCAATAGTGTTAAAAAAGACATTTACTGATGTATGAAATCTTCATTTCGGCAAAAGTGTTTTTATTAAAATATTTTCATTGTTTTACACAAAACTAAACAGTTTTTTTAAAGAAAAACATCATATCGCATATAAGTGGTATATACATATCGCTCATTTGCGAGAAGACCAGCATAATTCAAAAAGCGCGTTTTTTTGAGTTAATGATGCAGAAATATGGGTCACGCCATAATCTGAAACATATCAAAAAATGATATTGATATCTCTTTCTCTTACTGAGTGGCGTTTAAAAGTGTTTTGTACTTTTCTCAGCGGTAAGGCTCAATTGAAAACTTTTAATGCTTTTTTTGACTTATGCCGGTCTTCTCGCAAATGAGCGATATATTGTTCAAAATATCTTTTGTTTTCTATTAAACAGTTTATGTTAAAAACTTTTAATAATAATAAAAAAACTTGTATTGAAGATACCTGACCTACAAACTGGAATTTTTGAATATGAAATAATAGTTGCCTACTATTTACAAACCTACGCATTTGTTGACAACTTTTGTAAATATGTTCGATATTACAAAAAAAAAAACGATACTAATTTTGATTGATCATAATTAACAAGTAAAAAAAAATAAGTTTTTGATTTTAAACTTGTATGTAATTTTTAAATTTTATTTAACCTTTTTCTTTAATTTATTATTTCCTAAAGATGCAACACAGAGTAGCACAGGAGTACCGAAATATTGAAAAATAAATAATATTTTTTTTTATATAAAAAAAACAACTTTAAGCTCAAAAAATTAAGAAGTAATTTATATGGTATTGGAAAGTCGAAAACTTAAAAAAATACATATTTTGGGGTATTTTAAGATGGAAATTCAATTTAAATTAATTTATTTATTTCATTTATTTTTTAGGAAAATATTTTTTTTGTTCGCTTTTAAATTCTGGTTATCTGATATTCAAAGACATAAAATCAATATTAAAAAAAATTCTAAAATATCATTGTAAAATGCTCAGAAGCAAAAAGAGGAAAATAAAGGGTGGTCCAATTAGAATGCACGATGTTAATTATATGTTATATTAGAAATAAAACAAAAAGTTTTCTGAGAATTATATTAATATTTTTTATTATGATAGAGGGATCTATGACAACTATGTGTGAAGCAAAATAAAGGCAAAAGGCTCGCCACGGCTTCGGTGGCATACCTTTTACCCGACGGTCCATATTTTTGGGGAAACTCTTTTCACCTCCCCATAGACATTTCCAAAAATCCGACCTAGAATGTCTACGCCTAGCGCCAGCGGTTTTAGTAGGACGTCAAGGGAGAGAATTTCCCCTTTTCTGCCACTCCCCGTTTGATTTTCAAAATATTACTTGTTAACTGTTATCTCACTGGAGAAGCAGCCAACATACTAAATTTCAACTTTTTAGGTCCAACGGTTTAGGCATGCCGTTAAGGGGTATTTTTCTCCCTTAAAACCCCCATTTTTACCAGGCCACTGGCCAAAAATTTTAAATCAGTCAGTCAGTAACGTTATTCCTTTATATTTAAAGATAGAGATTGTTTAACCCATTAACCGAAAATATAGCGAATATATAAAAATTATAACTTGTATGTCGAAAAGCTTGTACTTTTCTCTTATTGGGTGTAGCAAATTAAAACAAAATAATAAATTCATTTATGTTTTAACTATTTTTTAAGCCTTTGATTTTTTTATAATTTTGTCTAAAATATTTTTTGAAAAAAAATAAATATAATAAAAAAATGTTGCTCGATAAAAAAAACATAAATTTGTACACTCGAATTCGCAAGGCAATTTCAAATTGAGTTAATTTGTGCATTTTAATAATTTTTTTATTAATTAAAATTTTGCTATATTTTACAATTCATTGAGTTTACAGAAATTTACTAAAATTTAGTAGCATTTTTTTGCTGATTTTAGCAAACTGATTGTAAATTCAACTTTGCAAAAAGTTTAGTAAAATTTAGTAGCTTGTAGTTGTTCTACTAATTTCATTGTACTATACGTCAGTAGCATGTGTTGCTAAGATTAGCAAAAAATACCGCTGCGCTCAAATTAGCAAAATTTCCCGTAATAACAGCAAAGTTTTCAGTTGCCATTACAGACTTTTTTTGGTGAGTTTAGAAAATACCTTAATTTCTTACCACAAAACACATTACCAGGAAATAGAAGGTTTTATGTTTCTTTAGACCAACGGTTCCCAAATGGCGGATCGGGATCCCTTGGAGGCCCGTAGCTGAGTTCAAAGGGGTCCGCGAAGAGATCTAAATTTTTTTTCAAAAGGAAGGAAATAATAATAAATAATATTTCAAGGTCAGTTGCTATAATTGAATTTAAAAAAAATTCACAAAATAATGAATATAGCGCAATTTTCAAAACTTTTGAATAAAATAAGAATCAAGTAAATGTATATGGGGTATTCCAATTCATAGGACTTTTGAGACTCCAGCAATTTTTGCTTAATTGAATACGCATTATTTTTTCTAAAAAATCAGCAGAGTTTAAGTATGTTTAAGAATCAATTTTTCATACGTTCACAGGTTCTTAGAAGATTCTTCATAGAAAAGTTTCTAACTAAATTGAAAGATTCTACCAAAAATTATTATTTGGTAAATATCTTAAACTCGGTAAATTCTAATGAAAACGTTTTTCCATCTTTTCATTTATTACATTTTTCGGACTTAAATATTTTTATTTAAATATAAAATATTAAAAATTTGGGGGTCCGTTAGCCAGTAGAAATCCCTTAAAGGGTCCGTGAAGAAAAAGTTAGTGGGAACCAGAGAACTGCATTTGCTGATTGCAAAACGTTCATACGCAATCAACACAAAAATAAGTATGTGTTTGCGTTCAAACGCTGAATATACTCCAACACACATATTTGTTAATGATTTTAAATCAATCAAACGACGTGCAAATTGTTGTCACTGATTTATAATCATCGGTCGGTTTTTATACCATTGATTTTATTCTGTTCGTTTGAGTCAACAATAATTATTTTGATGTAGAATAAATCAGAAAAAGCAATATGTAACGCGTATGTGTGTATTCATAATTAAAACAAAATAGTTTCTTATCTATAAAAAGGGGGTGGTTTTGTAGAAACACATTTCAGAAATTAGGGTGGGTCTAAAATCCGTTTATCTAGAATTTTTATTAGTAATACCAAAAATATTGTTCTTTGTGAATTTTTTTTTTTAAATTTAGGTCGATATCTCAGGCTCCCAATCCGGTTAAAGTTAAATATTGCCTAATTTTCCAATCAAAATAGATGAAAAAAAATTTAGACAATATTTAAATGTTTCCGGATTAGGCAAGCCTGAGGTATCGACCTAAATTTTTTTTCCAAAAAAATATTTTTATTTCACAAAGAAGAATATTTTTAGAATTATATTACTAATAAAAAAATTCGAAAAAAGCGGATTTAAGTCCCACCCTAATGTAAACAATATCATTTATGAAATGTGTTTCTATTTTGTTTTAATTATGAATACACTCATACGCGTTGTTTGTTGTTTTTTTTTATTTATTCAACGCTGACTTTTTGTTGAGTGATTAAATTTGCAGTAAACATAATCGACAGATGATTCACACTGATCCCCATTACGCGTTCAGTAACATGATGCTGATTTCATTTTAAAGTGTATGATTAAATCAAGAAAATAGTTAATTTTGCAGTTCTCTGGTGGGAACCGCTGCTTTAGACACTTGAAATTTTATAAAAATAACTATATTGGAAAGATATTATATTTCAGTATCTTTGAAGTTTTAAATTAAATTTGTAAATGACCAAAAGCTACTCAGAGGGAAATGTTTTTTTCAATTTAAGAAGTGATAGATAAGAATTTTGCAGAGCGTTAATAAACTACGTTAATAAAATTATACACTGTAAAATATATAACACACACACAATCTTTAAAAATATTTGCAACACTAAATACTTTTCTTATAACACACCTTTCCACACCATCAAACATTATTAAAGATCAATGATTAAATTTTTAAAGAATTTATTCATACATCTACTGGATGTAATTGTCATTGGAATGTATGCGTAAGTTTATTACCTTTTTGCCACAAACAAAATAAAATAAACGGCTTTGTCATAATTACGCAATTTAGTTTGTTTTTTATGACACAAAATATGAGCTATGAAATAGCATAAAATTCCATTTATGCTTCTAAAATAAATATTTATGTTAACTGTACAAAATTGTATTTAACGTCACATATATTCAAATGTGCACAATGTTTTTCGAAATTATTTATGATGATGAATGTGCAGATTGTAAATCAAAGGTTAATTTTTAAAAATCTGTATTATTAAATTTTATTTATATAACATACACTATAATGTTGGTAAAAATCAACTAGAAATTAAAATTAAAATAGCTGAAAATCTTATCAAAAAGGTGTTTACTGAAGGTTTATTTAAATGACCTAAGAGATGCAGTTAAAACAACAGGCAAAATGTTTACTACAAAATGGTCATTAGCCTCTCATTTACAAAAAAAAGTGAGAATAACAGAGTGCAGCATTTTTAAGGTCATCGTGTGGTTCCTCCTTCATACCCGTTTTTTTTTTTGAAGTATATATCGAAACTAAAAAAATCTGCAAAGGACTTGGCCAGATTACATCGAATTTTTTTTTTTATGGTCACCCTAAGTTTTTGTACCCAAACACGATTTTTTTAAAAAAGGAAAATTTTTATGGAATCCATATATCATAAACCGTTCGGAATTTTGTTTTTATGTCTTTGGCAAAGTTGTAGATCCAAACCAAAGCAAAAAATTCTCATATGGACCGACCCAAAAAAATTGCATCCACTGCATCAAAATTGCAAAAAATTGGGAAAAAATGCTATTTTTTCATGATAATATGGAAATATATATATATTTTTAAGGTCATCGTGTGGTTCCTCCTTCATACCCGTTTTTTTTTTTTTTTGAAGTATATATCGAAACTAAAAAAAACCTGCAAAGGACTTGGCCAGATTACATCGAATTTTTTTTTTATGGACACCCTAAGTTTTTGTACCCAAACACGATATTTTTAAAAAAGGAAAATTTTTATGGAATCCATATATCATAAACCGTTCGGAATTTTGTTTTTATGTCTTTGGCAAAGTTGTAGATCCAAACCAAAGCAAAAAAATTCTCATATGGACCGACCCAAAAAAATTGCATCCATATATAATAAATATAATAAATATATTCATTTTTTCAAAAACATATCAGCATTACAACAATAAAATGTTTAAATAGTAAATTTGAAAACAAGTAACAACAAAAACCTATATAGTCTTTCTTTGTCGAAACGACAAACATTGGCTATGCAAAATAAGTGTGAGCAAAAAGATGTGCTTTCTAGGGTTAAGGAATGTTCGTATTAAGATGACATGTACTAGAGAGTTGTTTATATTGTTGTTAGATATAATTTAGCTGAAGAAAGATTTCTTAAATTCCCAGTATTTAAGCCATTTCAGGACAAAATCATGAAAAAATCATAAAAAAATAGCATTTTTTCCCAATTTTTTGCAATTTTGATGCAGTGGATGCAATTTTTTTGGGTCGGTCCATATGAGAATTTTTTTGCTTTGGTTTGGATCTACAACTTTGCCAAAGACATAAAAACAAAATTCCGAACGGTTTATGATATATGGATTCCATAAAAATTTTCCTTTTTTAAAAAAATCATGTTTGGGTGCAAAAACTTAGGGTGTCCATAAAAAAAAATTTCGATGTAATCTGGCCAAGTCCGTTGCGGATTTTTTTTAGTTTCGATATACACTTCAAAAAAAACCGGGTACGAAATAGGAACCAATTTATGTGTTGCACTGTGTAAATGTTGCTATCATGGTCACTAATAATTGGTTAATAATAAAGTAAGTAGTTAACAATAGTGGACCTAACACAAGTAAAATTTTCTTACTTACAGAAATTGATAAAAAAATAATTTGTGTATGAATTTATAAAAAAAAATATTAAAAATTCCTACTTTTTGCATTAAAAAATTTAGGTTTAAGTTCACATATAATCTTAAAATTTTTACAAAACCACTTTCTATTTTATTGTAAAGTTTTTCACAACAAATTAATAAATATTTATTAAAAATAAACAGAAATACGAAATCGGTACACTCAGAAAAAAAAGTTAGTTAAAAATTTTGTAAACGGTTTTCAATCCCACTTTACTATTTTTGTACTAATTTTTAGCAAAAAAAATATTACTTAGCAAATCTTTTTGCTATTTACATTTTACAAATTACATAATTTTTGCAGAATATTTACAAACTTTTGTTGCTAATTTCAGAAATCATTTTACAAATTTTTAAAAACCGATTTGGTAAAATTAGCAAAAAAAATACTAATTTTAAAAAAAGTCGATATTGAAGGATATGTTGTTTCTAATTAAAACTTACACCTACAAACTTAAAATACCTCAAAATGTTACATAGATTAAAAAATGGATCAGAAATGAATATACCCACTCATGTCTAAAAAAAGGCGTCCACTTAAAATAGCACTAAAAAGTTTTTTTAGTTCTAAAAATCAGCCCTAAAAACAAATTAAAAAAGCAAAAAAATTTACTAAAATATTTTTCAAAACAAATTACAAAAAAAAAAAACGATATGATAAATTCGTTTGTTTTTACAATTTTTAAGCCTTTGATTTTTTTTTTTTTAATTTTGCCTAAAATATTAAAAAAAAAAAAAAATTGATGCTCTATAAAAAAATAAATTTGAAATTCTATACTAATATTAATAAAATTTAGTATTTTTTTTTTTTGCTGATTTTAGCAAGCAAATTTTTAATTCCACTTTACAAAAAGTTCACTAAAATTTAGTAGCGGCAACTAATTTTTTCTACAAATTTCATTGCACTACAAGTCGGCAGACATTCGTTGCAAAGATTTGCAAAAAATACCGCTGGCCTCAAATTAGCAAAATTTCCCGCAATAACAGCCAAATTTTTAGTTACCATTACAGACTTTTTTGGTGAGTGTATTGAAACTTGAAGATTCAATGGAGTGTAGTTAAATCGAGAGCAGCACTGTAAATGCTTTTATTGTTGATGGTATTAAAAAAAAGAATTTTCACAGTGTTGTGTCTTACATTTAAATTAAGAAAATTTTTCATTTTTACAATTTAAATTATGGTTTGAAGTCATTAAAGTTCGTATAAAATTTGTGCACGGGAAAAACAATTTACTATGCTTTAGACTCAAAATATTTTATCTTAAAGGTATACTATTTTCAGCTTGCAACTGAATACTCCAAATAAACTACACTCAGAGGAAAAAGGGTCATCATGTTTGTGAAAAACTTCATAAATAAAGGGTGTCCCAAGAAGAACGCAATTTTTAAATCTGGCAACATTCGAAGTGTCATTGTTTGACATTTGAACAATTGTTATTGTTTGCTAGTAGAAGGTACGAGGTTAGTAAAAATGGAGCGCTACACGAATGAACAACGCATTCTCATTGTGAAATTGTTTTACCAAAATGGTGAAAGTTTTGCGGCTACAGTTCGCAAATTGCGATCAATTTGGGGTCACAATAATTGGAGCATTATAAGAGTCAACTGTAAAGAGATTAATGGATAAATTTGCCGAAACTGGGTCTGTTAGTGATGTAAAGACAACAACGCGCCATCGACCAGGTCGATCGACCGAAAATGTCGCAGCTGTACGTGATGATGTCGCTCAAACTCCATCCACCTCAATTCGACACCGAGCTCAGCAAATTGGTGTCTCCAAATCCACTTTGCAGCGAATTTTGACGAAAGATTTGCATCTTCATGCATACAAAGTTCAATTGACTCAGGAACTGAAGCCAGCTTTGGGTATTGCAGAGACAACATGAAAATGCTGATTTTGCCGATAAAATCATCTTCAGTGACGAGGCCCATTTTCATCTTGATGGCTTCGTCAATAGGCAGAATTGTCGCATTTAGGGTGAGGAAAATCCTCGAGTGATTCACGAGAAGCAAATGCATCCTCAACGTGTCACTGTGTGGTGTGGTTTTTGGGCTGGAGGAATCATTAGACCTTTTTTTTATGAAAATGAGGCAGGTCAAGCGCAAACAGTCAATGGTGTACGGTATCGTGAAATGATAACCAGTTTTTTCTTGCCTTGAATTGAAGAAATGAATGTGAAGGGCATGTGGTTCCAACAAGACGGCGCCACATGTCATACAGCCAGAGAAACAATTCAATTGCTGCATCAGTCATTTCCCGGTCGTGTTATTTCGCGTTTTGGAGATCAGAATTGGCCGCCTAGATCGTGCGATTTAACACCATTAGATTTTTTTCTTTGGGGTTTTTTGAAGTCGATGGTTTACGCGAATAAGCCGACGACGACTCAAGCCTTAAAAGAGGAAATTGGACGCTGCATTAATGAAATACCGCAGCATTCATGCAAAACGGTCATTGAAAATTTCATTAAAAGATCGCGTGCATGCCAGCAAAGCCGGGGCTGCCATCTGCACGATATATTGTTCCATACATAACCTCATTCTGTCTACTTTACGATATAATAAAGTTTCACGATTTTTTTTTAAATATCTGTGTTTTATTTAAAATTTAAAAATTGCGTTCTTCTTGGGACACCCTTTATAAAGAAAAACTTCATAGATTTTTGTCCAAAATTAAAAAATAGAAATTGGTGACATTTTTTTAAATTTTTGAATTACGATGAAGAATTTAAACATAAAAAATTTTTTCATATTTATAAAGTAGTTTCATTAATATTAAAGAAGAAATTTCATCATATTTAAAAATTAAATATTACTTAATTATTTTTATTAAAATGAAATTTGGATGAAAAACATAGAATTTATTACAAATGTCCCAGGCCAATAATGATTTAAGCACCAATAGGTTAGGAAATTAATATTAAATGCTATATTGCTTATATATAAGTTATGTTCCTCTAAAGCAAGTATGACACTACTTTGTTTGTATTGGATTGATATTGACAGCAATGTAAATCAAATGGAAGCGCTTCGTTACCGACATCTATTTGACACATACTCATTTACTTTCTTATTTTTTCATAAGAAAATTGTTCGTCAATACAAAATCAATACGAAATTAAGCAAGTGGTAAGTTAGCATTAACAAATTTTTTAGTATGACTTAATATTCAAAATTTTTTTTAAAGTATTTTCAAAACTGTATTTTAGCATAAATAGCTTTTCCCGTTGATTTGTAAGTTAAATAGAGCTATTTACACTTGGCATTTCGACACGAAAAATGTTGATGAAAGTCGTAGCTGACCAGAAAATGCATTCCATTCAGCTTGTGTCAAATAACTTTTTCTGTTTTGAATATTTCATGAAATTGATAACGAAATATCGTGGGGTACCTTCATGTTTTGATAAAAGTTGACTAAACTATTTTCTGTAATTCGTATTTAATATTTAAAAAAAATCTAAATTAATACTTTTATGTATTTGAGAGCAAATATATAAACTTTTAAAAAAGCAGTTTCATTCAAATATATGCATAATGAAAGTAAAGATTTTTAATTATAAATAGAAAAAATTACAGATGTACTTGGAGTAAAAACGACCCAACGTTTTTAAACGCTAGAATACGCAGTTTGATTCAAATATATGCAAATTTACTGTACTATCTTTAATATACAGTGTATCACAAAAGTAAGTATGCGGCATAAAAATAATCAAAAATCTCTATTTTGTTCGAAAAATATGCCGAAGTATTTATGTTTTTTTTACACTTACAATAACATATGGTATAGCCTTATACAAAAATACAAACATGCCTAAAAATAATTATACCGTTATCATATCCCGTTATCATTTCTAAAGAATTAGCAAAAATCTCATCACAAAAGTAAGAATACAGTTTAAAGTTTTGACCTTCATTTCAACTAAGCGAATTTCAATTGCGAAAAAGGTAACGATTGTGATTATAAATTTGAATCAATACCGAAATTGCGTTTTTATTGCAAATTTTTCTAAATTCCTCGTGGAAAAGAACTTTCACCAGATTTAAAAAGTGTTATTGTTAAACTTTATAAAGAGAAGAAAAGCCAACGTGAAATTGGCAAAGTTATCAATAAAAGTAGTTCCACAGTATAGAAATTTATATAAAAATGTTATACGGAGGGCAAATGGAAGACCCGAACTGGGCGTCCAAAAACCTTCAATGACAGGGAGAAAGGAATTATCACAAGAAAAATTGAAGCAAATCCCAAGCAGAGCGCTCCAAAAGTACTAGCAGAAAAAGAGACTTGAAAAACGTGTAACCAACAAACCATTCGTCGGGGCTACATTGTTCCGGTTACCATGGCCGTAACATCCGCAAAAAACCATATGCGAAAAGCACCAATAGAAGAAAACGGTTGGAAATTTCTGAAAATCAGTTATTTTTTCCGACGAGAGTAGATATAATATTTTTGGCTCAGATGGGTACTAAAAAGTGTGGAGAAAAGTAAACACTGAGCTCGATCCAGAAAATATGGCTGCGACAGTAAAACATGGTGGTGGATCGGTTATGGTATGGGGGTGTATAACAGCATCTGGGGCTGAAAATCTGTTGATGATCGAAGGAACAATGGATTAAACGGTTTATTTGAACACTTAAAAAAAAATTACATTAAAGTGCAGCTAAATTGGGACTAACTGGATCATTTGTATTCCAACAAGACTATCACCTGACTTAAACCCAATTGAAAAAAAATCAGAACTCATAGCATAACAAGCAAAGATACCCTTAAAGCTGCACTATTGAGAAGTGGAATAAAATTCTACCTTCAGTTACCCAAAATCTTATCGCATCTATGCCATCAATGGTGGAATCAGTTAAAAATGCCAAGGGCTATCCAAGAAAATATTAAATGTCCGCCTAACTTCATAGATTCAATTATAGTGCCGATTTTTGAGAACTGTGTACTTACTTTTGTGACATGAATTCTAACCCTTTTTTTAATTTTATTATTTTTATCAAGTAATGAATTAGAAACTTTTTTGTTTTTTATTATTTTTCTTAAGTTAACATATAAAATAAATGAAAAAATATAATTTTTGTGTTTTTATTTCAAATTTTAAGCCAATTTTTCAATAATTTCAATTTGAAATATTGCTGCATACTTACTTTTGTGATACACTGTATAGTAAAAATACTATTAATTATCGAAATGACTTAGCATAGGAAAATTTCGAATACTTTACAAAATTTTAAATTTGTGTATTTACTTAAAATGACGCAATGATTGTTTTTTATACCAATTATTTCTTACGCTTGGAAAATTATGATAAGACACAAGTGAACTTGTTCTTTCTTGCAAATACAAAAAGATAAATGAAAATCCACTAGTATGTATTAAAAATGTTAGACGAAACTGAAATCAAATTTTAGCTGTGCCCAACGTATCTCAAAAGAACCACCAAAAAAGGTTTTCTGGGAAGGGTATATGATTTGGAATTGTTTTAAATAGTGTTATAGCACAAGAGAATCAATTTAAACATAAGCTTTTTTTTTATATTTGAAAATATTTTCAGGTTTTTACATTCTTCACCAAGAAATGCCAAATGTATTTTATTTTACCAAAAAAAAAAATATTTTTGATTTTTTCACAAATTTTTTTCTAAACAAAGTAAACCAGAAGTCAAACAGTTTTTTTTTCAGTAAATGCCTATTATATTCTTAACGACTTTTAAATTCAACTAAAACTTTGGCCGTATGACTTTTTTGTATGGTTGTATCTTTAAGGCCACCAGTGGCATTTAAGAGTTAAACTCACCCTACTAAAAATTCAATACCATTTGTATCAACCGCATATTATTGCATCGCTTAAGCTGCGAACTCAGCAACACTTTTTACATAGTTTTCTCTTTCACAATCAGATGTTTTTTATTTACTTTATCACCTGTAAAAAATGAACAGCTGTTTGCATTGGGAGAAGAAAATAAACAGGAGCCAACAGAAAAGTCGCGCAAAATTCACGGTCGCAGTTTTACCTCGCTCTTGAAAAAACGTCATCCAAACCAACAGCCCCGCGACTTTATGTAATATGATGATGAAAATAAGTTGACAAAAATTAAAATTATCGAATTTATTACCCATTTAAACAGCAATTTAATTTGCCCGAACAAACAAATTTATATAAGACGATTGAAATTCTAAAAAGTTACACTAACTGGTGAAGTATAACAAAATGTTGGCCAGTAAATATGTAATACGTTTAGCAGCAGTGGAAAAACAACAATTTCTATTGTTGGCCTTAACAACACAACATGCATCAAAACGTTTCCTTACACCCATGCAATTGTATGGACAAAAATTGGAAGCAAAACAATTGCTGCCAGATAAAGATCAAAAAGCCACTACCCAACAATTGGACGATTTATATAATATCATAAAAACTTATCAACCAACTCCAGTTAAGTCTGCTGCCACTAAAGGTGGCGGTTTCTTTGGCAAACTATTGAAAAAAGATAAGCCCAACGGGGGCGCTGTTCAATTGTTAAATAATACTGCACCAAAAGGTCTATATATTTATGGTAGTGTTGGTGGTGGTAAAACCACATTGATGGATATGTTTTACGATTGTTGTACGGATGTAAGTAAATTTTGAAAATAAAACATTTCTTCGATTTGTAAAAATTTTCAAAAAAATTTGTTTTAGAATTTGAAAAATATATTTTAATTGAAAAAAATTCTAAAGTGAATTTATATATTTTTCTTAAGAAAATTTCGAAGATATTTCTTTTAATTTCTTGAACATTAATTAAAATAGCTCTAAAAATCTATTTTAGCTCTTAAAACAATTTAAATTTGACCAAAAATTAACTTAAATTTGTTATAATTATTTTGACAAAAATTAGCAAATTGAAAACAAAATAATTAAGTTAAACGTTTCGTTGATTTCTTCCAACAGAAAAATTTGAGGATATTGTTATGTTATTAAATTTGTTATGGAAAGATGTTATGTTATTAAAATTTGTTATGGAAAGATGTTCTGTATTTCTGTTCAATCTGTATGGTCACATTTTTCAAAGTTGGAGTAACTTTTTCTGCACAAAATTTTCAGTAAATTTAAAAAAATTCTTACTCATTTTCACTATAAAGCATATCGACTTGTTGAATAACTTCCTGCCCTATAAATTCTAAAGTTTTGTTTGAAATTATTCCAAAAGTAAGCCACTTCTGAAGTTTGTTCTAGTTATATCTTACATTTAAGTTTAGGTAAACGAGTTCCATGGAATTTGTTCTAACAGAACATTTGACAGAAAAGATTTGGTAGGGAACCAATTTCAAAAAAATTCTCTGGGCAGAATTTCTCCAGCAAAGTGGCATGGTAAAAAATATTTTTTCTATGTTGAAAAAGTTTTAAATTTTTATGTGTGAAAAAGAATCGAATTTATTTATTTGTTTTGTTTTCACTTTGCTTTAAGAAGCTTTCAAATTTTAAAACTTCAAAAATGTATATTCTTATGTCAAAAATTCTACTAGCCCTATGGGCTAGTGAAGTTTTATTCGCCTCAAAACTGTCAAAAATTTACCAAGAAGCATACTTTGCTACCATTTAACACACACCCTAATTTGAATATTTTAAGGAATTAAAACAAAATCTAAAAATTGTCTTTTGTATTTCTTAAAGCCTGCATAGCTCTTGAAGTGGTAAAGAAAAAGTTATCTAATCCTTAAGAATCTCTTTCACTTTACTTTAAAAGAATTTGCTTGTGTTTAGTTATTGTTTTTTAAGCTTTTCTGGTATTTTTATCCAAAGTTATAGAAAGACTTTGAAAAAAATAACAAAAAAAACCATATGAAAAATTTAACAGGTTAATCGACCTATTTTAACCGATTATTCGGGTCGAATAATTATATGGGTTTTAAATTATTTGTTTCGACCTTAACCGACGGTTAACCGTATTGGGAACACTCGATTTTTTCTCGTATTTTTCCCTAAAGTTATAGAAAGACTTTGGAAAAAAATAACACACAAAAACATATGAAAAATTTAACCGGTTAATCGAACTATTTTGACCGATTATTCGGATCGAATAATTATTTGGGTTTTAAATTATTTGTATCGACCTTAACCGACGGTTAACCGTATTGGGAACACTAGATTTATTCTCGTATTTTTCCTCTAAAGTTATAGAAAGTCTTTGGAAAAAAATAAAAAAAAAACATATGAAAAATTTAACCGATTAATCGACCTTTTTAAACCGATTATTCGGATCGAATAATTATTTGGGTTTTAAATTATTTGTATCGACCTTAACCGACGGTTAACCGTTTTGGGAACACTAGATTTTTTTTTTTGGTTCTGAAATTTTTTAATTGTAGTTTTTGATTGATTTTTCCTACAGAAAATATTTGATTCTAAAATTCTTAAGATTTTGGGATACTTTTCTTAAAAAATTATATTTTTCATAAAACTTTTCAGGTTTAAAGCCTTGCATGTAAAGGATTTGAAAACTTTTTAATTTTATGACATTTTCAATTAGAAAAAATTTTCAAGTTTTAAGATATTTTATAATGTATAAAAATTCTTACAAAAGGTTTTTTCTCTTTTTAGATTCCCAAAAAACAACGTGTTCACTTTAACTCATTCATGTCTAAAGTTCACTCTCGTATTCATCAAGTTAAGATGGAACGTGGTCCTCAAGATCGTGCTTTTAATACCGAAAAACCTGAACCATTTGATCCTACACTACCAGTGGCTGAAATGATTGCTGCTGAATCTTGGTTAATATGTTTCGATGAATTTCAAGTTACGGATATTGGAGATGCTATGATTTTAAAAAGTCTATTTACACATCTCTTTAATGAGGGTATTATTTGTGTAGCCACCAGTAATCGCCATCCAAATGATTTATACAAAAATGGTCTACAACGTAGTAATTTTGTACCTTTTATTGGAGTTTTGCTAAGTCGTTGCGATTTATCAGCCATGGACAGTGGTGTGGATTATAGGCGTATTGCACAATCGGGTGATACAAATTACTTTGTGTAAGTATATTAAGAAAATTGTTTAAATATAAAAATGTAAATTTTTGCAATTTAGTATATCACAAACCGATGCAAAAGCCCAAATGGAACGTATGTTTAAAATATTGTGTTCACAAGAGAACGATATTATAAGACCACGTACCATAACACATTTTGGACGTGATTTAACATTTCAACGTACCTGTGGTCAAGTGTTAGATAGTAATTTTGAGGAACTTTGCAATCGTGTAAGTACAATAGCTATAGCTTATTTATAAAACATCTGACACCATTGATTTTAAAAATATTCTTATCCATTTGTAGCCTCTAGGTAGTAGTGATTATATACAAATTGGTCAGTTCTTTCATACGGTGCTAATTCATGATATACCACAATTAACATTATTGATGAAATCTCAAATGAGACGTTTTATTACATTAATTGATACTCTCTATGATAATCGTGTACGTGTGGTGATATCAGCTGAGGTACCCTTAGATCAATTATTTAATTTTAGTGATAAGCCCACAAATATAGCGGATGATCAACGTATGTTAATGGATGATTTGAAATTGGGTGTTGTAAGTAAATGTTAAATTATATCAACAACGAGATTGTGGAATCCTCCTTTTTTTAATTGCAGCAAGATACTTCGGCAAGTGTTTTTACGGGCGAGGAAGAAATGTTTGCCTACGATCGTACTATATCTCGTTTATATGAAATGCAAAAGAAAGAATATTGGGAGCAATGGGCCAAACATCGTTAAGAAATTAATGACAAACAAATTTGTTTAAAATTGAAAAGTATATTTTATCTCACAAACTGGTCACAAAAGCTTTTTATCGTAGTACTTATTGATTTTTCCTATATTTGAAAATCTTAATTTAAAAAAAATTTACTTCTAAATGGTATTTCAAGTGTGTTCCATAGAATGTATTTTCTAGTAGCAATTTTATTTATACACATTAAAAAAATGTATATTTGAAAAAGTTTTTTATCAAAAACATTCTAAATTACTTATTTAGATTGTAGTTCAAATTAAAGGCGTTTTATTCTTGGATATTTTCAAATCAAGTATATTTATGTATGCAACAATTTATTTTTTTTTTTTTTTTGTTTAGATACTAACCTTTTCTCTACAAAAATTTTCAGATTCCGATATATTTTCTTGTTCTAGGATTAAGATAATTTTAGTATAGAAAGTTGTATATTTTTTGAAAAAAAAAAAAATACTAGCATCATTGTTTGGTTAGAAAACTACTTTTTTGATGGCTTAGAAGGAAAAAGTTGTTCAACAACTTTCGGTTCGAAAAACATGTATCAGCCAAGCTAAAAATAGTTTATTTAATTTGTTTCTGTAAAATGAATTTAATATAAAAATTTAGTACAATTTGTTTTCCCTCAAATTTTATATACAAGACTATTACTTTTCTAGTGAAAAGGTGACTTTTCAGATTAATAGTGATTATGTCTTTCTCATAAAAAAATATTATTTTTTACAACTTAAATTTTTTCACGAGAAAAACAATTTGCTATGCCTTAGCCCTCTAATGCCCAAGGCCGCCAAAAAACCGGTCTTCGGATCTTAAGAAATGTTGGATTACATAACAATATTTTATTAAAGAAATTGCATTATATCGATAAAAAAAAATATACTGCTTTCTTCGTTCGGATGTTAAATCAAATTTTCTAGTTTGAGGAACCAACTTGTAAAATGGGTTATTCAGACTAATTGCGTTTGGCGTTGTCGATAAATACGCCTGCATAGAAAACGATATTTTTATTTCGTAATTTTATATCTCTCTATCTCCAAAACTAGATAAAAGATTTTTCTCAAACTATGCACTTCTGATATACTCAGAGTTAGTAGTAAGAAAATTCAATTTCGTCAAAATTTATTGATGTTTATTGTCAATTTCGTTATTTCCAAAAAGCGACAATCGCCATAACTTTTATACTAACAAAACTAGATTACCATTATTGGTAAATAATATTATTTTGTGAGTGTTACTGATATTATTTGTATATTAGATTTCTTGATTCTTAAATAAAGCGATAAATAAAAATTTTATTATTTTTGCCATAGTTAGTGTTTAATTCAAATGCAAAGTATAAATATTATTCAATTCACATAATACCTGCAAATTCTTGAATTTATTAATTACTTGAAACTAAAAATTTCATAGATTCTGAGATATTTTTTAAATATTTTTTCTCATTAGAAAAATTTTATTTTCCTATTGAAATATTTTTATACATTTTCCAATAAATTTTAAATATTAGTTCCGTAACTTTAAGATTCTCCATGACTGTTTACTACTGATTTCAATTATCTTATCAATAACAGCTGTTTTGTTATTATGCATTTGACTCTTTTTTTCTTTTAATCATAGATTTTCTAAAACACCCAATTGGAAATTACTGCCTGTTCAATGCACACATCCGGTTCGAAATTTTTTTAAATTGTGACATATGCTGCGTTTATGCGGCAAGATATAAACATTCACTACAAACGAATAGCAGCCATATAAAAGATGTTGAGAATAACGTCAATGATTCTACGGGTTAATTAATGTTAAATTGATTTAATATTTTTAAACAAAATTTACCGCATAAATACAGCTATAAAATCAATGTTAAAACATAAAAAATACATGCAAAACAATATATATATATTTTTGTTGTTTTGCATGTTTTTCGTGTTTTAACAATAATTTAATGTCTCATGAAGTCGCTAAGTTAAGGATTCCAAACATAAAATGTAGAATAAATATCAATAATAAAATCAAAAGCTTTTATGTCAATTTAAAAATTTTTATAAAATGTTTTTTTTTTGAAAATGTTTTGGCTTTTTTTGTCAAATTTAAAAAGTAACTTCAAAACTGTTCAAAAGTAAGAGGTTAAAAATACTATGCAATTCCCAAAAAACACTCTTATTTCGGTGTCCGCGTCCGTTTAAGAGAGGATCTCTTAAAGGAATGTAAAAATTTGATTTAGTTCACAGTCACAGAAAATTTTCGATATGGGGAGTTATTTTTATTTTCAATGCTCAATTGTAGGCTTAAGTGATTTAAGTAGGTTAACTATGATTAAAAAACGAACGAATTAAATTTCATTTCATACCGAAAAGTCTCGAATGTTTAAAAAATTTAAAATCAATTTTAATTTAAAATAAAACTGCGCAAATAAAATATAAGCTATATTCAAGCTTACAAATTTTTAAGAAATTTTAAAATCTTTTCACACTAGATATTTCCTAATGGGTATTACAAAATTTTAATAATAAATTGATAAGACCAAATAAACATTTTATGAATTAATTTGTATAAATTATTCCGTAGAAAAATATTTTAAATAATGAAAGTAAATTCTATTTTATCATTTGGCAAGTCAAAAAATTTAATTTACTTCTAAACGAATTTCTGTTATTTTCTGTATTTTATTCAATTACAGACAGTAATTTATTAAATGTCACCATATGTTTAAGACAACTGGAAGAAATCTCTAAAGAGATTTCGACGCGTGGCCAGGTAACAGGTTCAAATGAAGTCATCTGGGCCTTAAAAGCTCTAACACTTACCGATTTAACCACTTTAGCAGGCGATGACACTGCCGCTAATATTTCCCGTTTATGCCATAGAGCTGCTTATCCCTTTCCTCTGCATTTGCTAGAAACTGCATTAGAACCATCGCTGCATAAGCAAATGCATACGGGTGCTGTATGTGTTTATCCAGCACGGGTTTCGGATGCTCGTAAAATATTTGAACAGCTAAAGTGTGTTGATGATATCCCAATTGCGGCTGTGGCCACTGGTTTTCCCACAGGGCAATATGGCGTCAAGACTCGTTTAGAGGAAATAACATTTGCCATTCAAGCAGGAGCACGTGAAATTGATATTGTTATAAATCGTCAATTGGCATTGACCGAACAATGGGAAGCATTGTACAATGAAGTATGTGAAATGAGAAAAGCATGTGGAGATAAGGCTCATATGAAAACTATTTTAGCTATTGGTGAATTGGGTTCAATGGAAAATGTAAGTAATTTTTTTTTTTTTTGCACTTAGTGGGACGAACTCAATTGCATATTTTAACCTGTCGAGTTTTTGTATATGATTCACTTGATTAAACTATTTATCTCTATTTTATAATATTCAAAATAACACATCACGCAAAAATAAATAAAAGATCGTATCATCACACTTTTGTACAGTGGTTCCAAACAAAAAAAGTATTAATAAATACACTTAAACCTTGTTACACGATTGATTCGTTTCTGAGTTTAAAAAAGCGCATGAATTCAAATCAAGCCTTAAAAGTCGTACAAAATCGCATAAAATAGTTAACACAACAAAATTTATTTTAATTACATAAAAATTAAAATACAAAAATAATCAAGTAAAAATAAACAAATAAATTAGGAAAAAAGCATATAAAATTAATTCAGTATAAAAAATTATAATAAAGATTAAGCATTTAAATTTAATTAATTTTTATAAGATTTTATGTATCAGAATCACTACTGATACAATCAGAAAAAAGTATTTGCAAAAAAAGAAAAGGAGGACCTAAGCTTTTAGAAAATTTATTCTATGTTTTAACACAGGGTGTGCACAGGGTCGTAAAATTTTTACAAATGCAATTGTAAGATAGAAAAAACAATTACCATAGTAGCTTTTACAATTAATAAAATATTTAACTTACAATTTCAAATTTTTTTTTTTGCTACTTGTTTTTTATTTCAAGAAAATGTTTAAAACTTGTTTAAGAAATTGGCATGACTTTTCTCAAAACCAGAATTAAATCTTTTTTAATTGGTTTAATCCATTGAGCAGTGAAAAAATTTCAAAGTCAAACATTTTAAATGTGTCTTGAAAATTACTTTTTCTTTTGCAAAAAGGAGTTTATTCATTCAATTTTATCTTCAATTTATTTATTTTATTATATTTTTGAACACTTTGACAGAGAATTTAAAACATTTTTGAACATGCGGCCTGACCTCTACGCATAGCTACGCTTAAGTAGTAAAACAATTAAAAAAATTATATTATTGTATTTTCGATAAATGGCTATGAATTGTCGTGCACCATTTCTGCAACTTCTCTCTGTTTCTCATTTCTGAAAAATCAAAATTTGTTCTAAAAAAACCTAAAAAAATACAACTTATTTAATTTACCATGTTCAATTTGCATTTGATATTTTAAGGAATGTAACTTATTTCGCCAATTTTGATGAATTGATTTTTAAAAATATTTTTTTTAATTTAAAATAAGTTGAAGTGTATTTAACATTTTTTCTAGAAAACGTGTAGTGTATCGAATATTTAAAAATTCGAAAATATTTTTTGAAGCTTTAGCCTATAATCCTATATGCAAATGTTTCCAAGAATAATAATCGAGGGTAGGACTATGGAAGCCATTGAAGAGCTAGCTAATCATTTGGATTTGTATTTATTTATTTATTTTTTTTATTTAATTCAACAGGTAATACAAAAAGCCTTCATGGCCAAAATAAAGTATTACAAAGTAAATACATTTTTAAGCAAATAACTATGACATTTACATGTATTTCATACTATTACTAAATACAATGTTTGATATAACGTATATAAAAAAAATAACAATAAAAATATAAAAATAAAAAATAAAAATATATGGTTCCCTACAACATTATCTCTTTAAAAAACGAAAAAATCAGAAAAGAAAAATTAAAAATTGTAAATTGTCCCAGCTAGAGGTTAAGATACGACAATATTTTTTTTTATAAATAATAAGAGAAGTTGAAAAGCTTAGATGCTCCAATGGCAAATAATTCCATTTTCTAGCAATTCTAATTAAGAAAGAACGTGCAAAAATTTCATAACGGACAAGAGGTTCGTGAATCTGTAAATTTCGACTAGAATGAAGAAAGTTAAAACTATTACATAAGTCTATTGGTACGCCATACTTTAAAACTTTGAAAAAACAAAGCAATGTACGTAAAACAACATAATTATCAAAGGTACAACCTAAAAAGTCAATTGCAAAATTAGAAATATGATCACGAAGTCTAAGGATGTAAACAAACCTCAAAACTCTATTAAATATCCTTTCAAGTTTGTCAAGATAACCACGTGATGAACCTGCAAAAACCTCTAAACAATAATTTATATTAGACATAAGAAGTGCAAAAGCTACGCGACGTCTAACATGCCTTGGCATATAAGAGCTAAGGGAATACAGCCTTCTCAATATGAAGAACACCCTACTAGAAATGTGATTAACATGACGTTCAAATGAAAGATGTTGGTCTAAATTAATTCCAAGGCATTTTAAATTATCAACAAACTGAATAGATTCACCTGCAATATAAATATTAAGATTTTGAATTTCATGGTTATTCAGAACAAATCTGATGGCTTTAGTTTTAGTTGGATTAATCGAAAGATTATTAGTTAACATCCAATTCGAAATAGTTCGTAAATGATCATTCATTGATGCTTCAAATAAATTAAAGGAATTTTCACCATGAAACAACAATTGAACATCATCAGCAAAAACAAAAGACTTACAAAAGTCATTACACATAATTTCAATGCATTCATTAAAAAATATAATAAAAAGTAGGGGGCCCAAAACAGAGCCTTTTGGGTCGATAAAAGAATAAAAAATAAATATTATTATTTTAGACTTCTTATTTTGTGTCAATTTAAAGTGAGAAAACTGTTATACTGTAGAAAAACAAAATTTCGCTATGACTCGTGTGAAAATTGGGTACAATTCGTTTTTACCAGACCTGGGCGATCTCAATTACATTTTGCAATTCTGCACTTGTGTAATTTCTTCATATTACTAATTCTATCAGACCTAAGCTCACGTTTGTGGGATGAAAAATAATGAATATTTCAATTACATGTAATGGGTATAATTGAGTAATTGTCATGTAATTAAGTTAACAGAAATAATTTGTATTCCCCATGTCTGGTATTAAAAAATTTTTACATTTTCCAAGGAAATGTTTAATCCCACAAAGGTCAGCGTAGGTCTGATAGAATTATTAATATGAGCAAATTACACGAGTGAAGAATTGCAAAATGTAAATGAGATCGCCCAGGTATGATTTTCACGCATATTTAATATGCAAGACTAATATTTTTTAATATAAATAGTTACATTTTTGATGTAATAAGGTTATGAATTTCTTACAAAATAGAAAAATGTTTAGTTTTGCAATTTAAATTATATTTTAAAGCATTTAAAAATTCGAATTAAATATTTTCAGCAAAAAAAAACAATTTACGTGAAAAGACAGACACGTGAAATTACCTTTAAAAAAACAAAAATATTTTTCATGATATTCATTATCATTTACGTGAAAATTTAATACAATTGGTTTTCACGCAAATTTAATATGCAAGACTTATTTTTGCAGTGAAATGGCGACTTTTTAGGTTAACTTTAATTGTGAATTTCTTATAAAATTAAAAAAATCATTTATTTTTAAAATTTTGATTGTGATTTACGGCCAGTAAAGTTCGAGTGAAATTTTTCACGCGATAAACAATTTACTGTGCTTCAGGGGATAAAAAACTGAGCTTTAATTTGTTCGAAACTTTTTTGTTTGAAAACTTTTTAATTTTTTTTTTGATAAATTTTATTTAAAACTAAAAAATTTGTAAAATTAATATAAATATAAAACAATAAAAGTATTTGTTAAACTTTTTTTCTTTTTTAAATACATTGAAAATTTTAAATCTGAGTTGAATTTAGCGAAAAAAAATCAATAAATCTTCTAAACTTAATATCTTATATTAATTTGTTTCTTTTTAGGTCTATAAAGCGTCCATGGTATGTATGTTGGCTGGTGCAGATTTCATTAAGACTTCAACTGGTAAAGAATCTGTTAATGCTACTATACCTGTGGGATTAGTAATGATATGGGCCATACAAGAATTTGTACGGAAAACTGGACAAATTGTAGGTTTAAAACCAGCTGGTGGTGTGCGTACCGTACGCGAGGCCATAACGTGGATGACTTTGGTTAAAGAAACTTTGGGAATGCAATGGTTGCAACCAGCACTATTTCGTTTTGGTGCATCGGGTTTATTAGATGATATTGAAAAAGTAGTACGTAAAGGCATAATAGGACAGGAAGTTCAAACAAGTCCAGCAGCAGCTTATTAGTTTTTTTTTTCTAATATAATAAATATATGCATTTAAAGTTTTGTGTTATATAAATGTTTTTATGTATAAATATATTTTTATTACTGATGAAAAAAAAAATGTATTTAAATTTAATATTGTACATTTATTTTAAATATTTTTGTATATACACCACTGTTAAGTTACTGACTATAAATTTAATTTCTTCTTAAATTTGTAAATTGTGTTATCAAGGGTATTTGTAAGGCAGCTGCTGCTATTAAATCCTCTTCGCCTTGATTGGGATAATCTTCATTTTGATTTTCTACCTCACTTTGAGATTTTTCCAATTTATTCGTTCGATCTGGCACTTTCATATCGACTGCAAAGAAGGTATCATCAAAGTTAATGCGATTACGTTCGTCATTTATTAAATATACATCCTTGGGTATGTTAATCGATTGTTTATTGTTGGCCGAGGATAATTGTTTTTCATAAGAATTTAACCATTTAATGTTAATATGTTTTGCTCCAGCATTAAATTTTTTTGGCGATACCTTTTTAGGTTTGATATCATAATAATTCTCTTGAATTTCACCTTCTCTTGGTGCTGGAGGAGGTGTAAAATTTTCCATCTTACGACTCTTTTCATCTAATTTGCTGTGTTGAGCATCACTTTCATCATATTCAAACAGGGGTAAATAGAAATTATAAGGTAGATTAGCAGGTGGTTGCATAAATTGTATGGGTACAGCAACCTTTTGCACTTCAGCCGTTGGAGAATCCGAACGTTGTTGTACGTTAGGTTTAAAAATTTCACTAGCTCTTTTTAATAGAGCTTCTAAACGTTCAATTGTTATCACATGAGGATGTATTAACGATGAATCCTCCTGGTTTTGTGTCTCTGTGGTTTTCCCTACCGGTGGCGGTAATCCTTGTATAATTCCAACAAATAGGAATGTTAAAATCTATATGAAATAATATTGAAAATTCTCTATTAATTAAATTTATTTTACTTGGACAAACACAAAAAACTCACTGTTATCACTTTTTTAAACATTTTTTCCTTTAATAATTAAACAAATTAAGCTTTCTTTTTCTTAAATAAACTTTTGAATTTTTATTTATGTAATCCACTTGTATGGCTGGCAACAACTAAAGTAGATCTTGATGTAACCGACAGCTACATTTATAGCTGAAATATTTTGTTTTGCTATGTTTTTTAACGGAAGCTCGGAAGTCTCTGTAAACAACTAATATCACCACACATACATACGTACGAACACACATCATATGTACAGGGAAATTTTACACACAGAAAAGCAAAACAAAGAGGCATCTTTGCAAACTAGTTGCAAAATAAAAAGTAACCCGTTTTTCTTTAGAGATTTTCATATTTTTTCTGAGAAAGAAATAACCAATACACTTTCAATGTTAGGAGAAAAAAATAAATAAATTATCATGCATTCGACTAAAGTTATTGCACATGAAAAAAAAAAAGACATCTGTAGTATTAATGTTAATGTAACAACAGCATTAACGGTTTGTAATATGCAACAATATAATATGATGCAAAAAGAAAAATCATATCAAACCAACAGACTAATAAAGAGTATTTGTGTTAAGACGTAGGCGCATATGTAACCCGTTTTCTTTCAAATACATATTTAATCGTATATGTGTAATGAGTTCAATTTTTATGCTATTATACTATTACAAAACTAATTGTGTAGAAAAATCATGGAAAATTGTCGTTAAGCCAAGTACTCAATAAAAAGTGAATTATATATATTATTTTTTGTTTGTAGCTTTGCTTGAAAGTTTAATGACATCTATAGTCAGATTGCATGTTAAGGATGTGAACCTGTTTCTTTCCTTGTATTGTCTTCATAAAGACAAGTTCAAAGTTATTTGGTAAAACATAGTACCATGTGATAAATATAATAATTAAATCATGGATTGCAGTTCCACTTTAGTAGCATTTTCTTTATTAAGAACAGATCTTTTTTACACTTGTTATATATTAAGTTTATTTTCTTTTTTGCAATTTAGAATAATAATATACAAAACAGACAAACAAAAAATGAAAACTTTAAAAAGCCTAAGGTTAATATTAACTTCTCATCAATTCAGGCATACCATCAATAATAATTTGTAAGGCCTTTAAATCTTTTCTTATAGTATCGGTAACAACTGCCATTGCTTGCTGTTGCATATCCAAATATGTAAACAAATGTTCTTCAGAATCTTGATCAAGTGAATATCGTCTGCGGCCCGTTAAAGCATATTGATTGCGTTGCATACGCATTTGTGATAAAAGTTCACTAAGGCGACCCTGTATATAAAAAAAAACAAAATAATATAAATATATTTCTTCAACAAAATCAACAAATCAAGCTTACTTTAAATTGTGTGGGAGCTGAAACTAAAGCTTGCATATTTTCCAATTTTGTGCGTAAAGCTTCTTCTTCGGGTGTTAAGGCTAAGCCCACTTTACGTGTGCATTCCTGCTTTACGACAATCTTTAAAAAAAAAAAGAATATAAGAATTAATATCATTTGTAACAAATACTTATAGAAATATATATGTAAATACCTTTAATATTTTATGACCTAATTCAGCCAAATTACGTTTATATTCCATTATTTTAGCCGTAGCAGCAGTATGCCTTTGTCTTAATTCCGACAAATCACCTTCAACTTTGCGCATAAATAAAACATGGTTTTCAGATTCACGTTCCTGATATTTTATACGATATTTTAGATCATGAAAGCCTATCAAGGGTACAGGTATAAAATTTATGGGATCTGGATTATCTATTTGTGCCTGGCGCCACATACGCGGATCAATGCCTTTGGGTGTAGTTTCTAAATACTCTCTAAGTTGATCCTCATCCGGCGCGACTAGAGCCATGATTTCAACTATACCCAAGTTATTTAATTGTCCTTTAACATTAGGTTGATTTAGATAATTTGCCAACTCAGTGGCCAATACACGTTTTATATCATTCGGCGGTATTCTTTCTTCTACGTATATTACAAGTCGACTGTCATTGTCACCCTTTTGTTTTAAGGCATCTATATTCAATATCAAATTGGGTTTATTGCCAAGAACTGCATTTATTGAATTTATAATTTGTTGTTGTTGATTTTTAAGTTCCGCCAACGTTTTGTTGAAACTGAACATAACTAAACCCATTTTGTTATCTTTTCCTGGTATATTACTGTAAGCCATGGCTTTAAAGCGACACAAATAGTTTTCCGGTGTTATTTGTACGGGAGCAGCATTTTGCGAATAAAACGCTTTACCAATTCCCCACTGAGCTTGTAAATAGTTCCATTTAGCTATTAAGGTATCACGTTCATCGCCATAAATAGAAACATTGAAAATTGATTGAGCAAAAGCTTCGTCAGACGTAATTGTTGGAGCTTGTTGTTGGTATTGTTGTAGTTGTTGTTGCTGCTGTTGTTGTTGTCCCGTCATAAAACCGGTATTGCCACCAAATGCTGGGGCAGCTGTTGCATTTGCTGGTTTAGCAAAAGCTTGAAAAAGTTTAATTAGCATTTATTAATATTTATAAATATTGCATTTAATAATTCATATTTTTTTTTTAAAAATTATCGTTATCAAAAGACTAAAATTTAAAAATTCAATACTGTTCATACAAAATTTGGTAAAAATATAAAAAAAAAATTGTTTGCATTTTTCGGCCAAAAACTTGGGAAACTATCACTAATTGTATCTGAAATAGTTCTCTATGGCTTGCAACACATTTGAAACCATGTGCAATCCTAGAACGTACCCCATGGCGTGATTATAAAAGGAACCTATAAATCAATAGAAGAAATTATGTTCATAATATTGTTAATAACCGACCTTTAACCATTATGCATTAAAGTATATTAAAGTAAAGTAACACTTTTTTAAGTTAGAGTTGGCATTTCGATTTTATCCGTAACCGCAAAAATAGTATGGTTAGTTAAAATTAAATTCTTTAAATCCAGGTTTTGTAAGGAATTTAATATAAAATTGGTGTAAAAAAATTAAAATTTTTGGCATTTTTACGAAAAAAAAAATAAAAAATTTTACGCTGAGTTTTAGAGGGAGTTAACAGATAGCCAACTCAAATATACTTAACTCGAGTTTCAGCTTTTCAGAATGAAATTAATTATTATTTGTGTTATAAATTCTGAAAATTTTATTAATTTCAAATCTTCATATTTAAATTTTTTCCCAAACATGTTCAAACATTTACATTCTTTTAATTGAAAATTAGGTTGTTAAAAAATGGGATATAAGATTAAAATTTACCAATTCGATCAGACTGGTATTTGTCTTAAATTTAACCAGTTATTATTTACAACTATGTTATATCATATAAGTACCCAGCAAAACTTGCATTAGTTCCACATCGCAATATTAACCGCATCCATTTTAACCGTAACCTCGCTTAATAAAAATTGCCGTTAAAGCGAACTCTAATTCAAGTGGTGCAAGTGAAAAAATTAATTCATTTATTAATAACTATTTTATTTTTTGAGCTTAAGGTTCGTTTTTTTCCAAAAATATTAATTTTTCAATTTTTAACTACTCCATTGTGTAATGATGAAAAATTATAAACAAAATGAAGTTTTTGAAAAAATTTTTAAAAAATTCATTTGTTTTAATTTTTTGAATTTTGGAATCGTATTTCGTGAGTGCGTACTGACATTCGTACTGATTTGTCATCATCTCTCAGGAAGATCCAAGCGAAGGGTGTCCAAGCCCTATGCTCTTGGTGCTCATTTGTTTTTGTAAAAGCACTTAGCTTATTAGTTTTTTTGTCGTTCTTCACTGTATACACGCAAGTGCAAAGCAACAACACTTTCGTATGCTTTGCTGGTAAACATTCAAACAGCGATCATCAATGTAGATTTTGTTTTTGTTTAACGTATGATGTGACATATTTTTTTTTTCTTTTTTTTTTTGTATGCATTTGTTTTTACAATAAAAAATATTGAATAAAAATTAGTTATTCTGTAAATATATTGGTGTTTGCTCTTCTATAAGGAACTTTTGGGCACCCCTGATCCAAGCTAATATAGCTGGATGCAATATTGCTATCAAACATATTGAGGCAAATACAATAGAGAAAATTTCCACCTTGAAACTTTAAAACAATAGGCTTCATCACAGAATAAAACGTGCAGATTTCATCACTGGTTGGCCTTCTGGTATCAATAATCTTTTTCAACCAATATAAGATTAATGCTTGTGCCAAACACATAAATCATTATCGCTCTAAACATACAAAAAGGGATATCGGTATTAACAATGTTCATCCTCGAGATGATCTTAATGGGTTAATAAATTTTGAGATGTTGTTTATCGTTGGGAAATTATTTAAATTATCTATCGAATACATATAGTTCTGATATGATAATATAGGGTAATTTGGTGCTATTTGGTTTTTTAATGCAAATTTTTTCAGTATAAAAAAATTCGTGGCATGTGGCAATGCCAAAAATGCTACTAAGTTTTACCATTTCATCATTAATACGAACAACGCTTGCAAATCATTGAATTTTATTATAAAAATTCGTGCTGTGTAAGAAATGTGTTTTATATCTTTTGGTTCAATGGGTATGTCAACAAACAGAATTGCCGAATTTGGTGTGAAGAGCAGCAAGAGGCATCGTTCTTCCAGAACGATGAAAATTGCAACGTTATAGTCAATGAAGCAAGGTACCGTGCGATGACTACCGACTTTTTTTGCCCAAAATGGAAGAGTTGGACTTGGTTGACATGTGGTTTCAACAAGACGGTGCTACATGCCACACAGCACGCGATACTATGAACCTTGTTGAGCAATTAATCTCACTCTTTGGGGCAGTCGATCGCCCCAAACAAATATTTCATTCAATTTTGCAAATTTTCTACGTTGTTTTAATTTTCTAAACCCAAATGGTTAAAAAATCACCCTTCATTTTAGTGATGAAATAACTCTTGAAATATTGTTATATAAACAACAACATGATTTGCTGTTCTATAACTCGGGAACTAATGTCTAAAAACTCTCTGTGCCAAGTTTTAGCAAAATTCGTTTATATTTAGAGGTAGAACGAAAAGTTAACTTTTAAGAATTAGTAATTTGTTGTTAGAGTAATTTATACAAAAAGTAGGGTTGACATTAAATTGAGTTATTTTGTAAGCTATACGCTATAATTTAAAAAAATTTGCAAATACATACAGTCCTAATTAAGACTGCATTTCCATATACGTGTTTTCAGCGAAATTACATGCTTTGCTAAAAATACGTTTTTTGGTACATATCGAAAATAGTCTGATCAACACTGAATTGTGTCCATACAACTCTGTGTCATCCATTCAAGGAGAATGATAAATTCGAAAAAAATGACATTTGCATTTGACAACTTCGAAAAAAAATTTTAAGCGCCATTCAAGGTGGTAGTAGTACATATAAAAAAGTTCAAATATATATGAAAAAAATTGAATAAAGCGAACGAAAGAAATGGCTACAAAAATTTAAATTTTTATTTTATTTGTTATGAATATAAAACGTCAAATTAATTTCAAAAATTCGAATACCAAAACATATTTTTGCTAGTGGAAACAGTTTGAAATGTTTTCCTCACAACATTTTATTTTGGTCATAATGGAAACATGGTATAATGTGCATAAAATTTTTAAATTTATACATGAAAATATATATTTTAATAAAATAAAAACAAAATACTTTACATTATAAAATATAATTAATTGAAAGTACTACTCTTATCACATTTTTAACAATTTATACCAAAGCTATAAAATTCCAGTTCAGAAGAGAGTAGAGGATACTGGTTTCTTTAATAATTAAAAAAAAATTTGTGTAGTATTGTTGAAAATTTCCAAAAACTGAATATTGTTTGGAATATCGAATTTGCATTATGCTCGAAATCATCTTAAAAGTGGATTTCGATGGAAATCTAATAAAAATTTAAGATTTCAAACAGGTTTCCCCTACAAAATGAAATCCAATTTTATGTTAGATTTCACTGAAATCAAAACGAATTCCAATAAATTTTAGAGGCTTTTGAGATATCAACACTGTAAAATTTCAGTTGCTCTGTTTGAGCGTCACGTAGTTAACGGGAACATTCACTATAAACTGGTAGCACCCATATAAAAGATTGAGAATGACGTCAACTTATGTTAAATTAATATGAGATTTTCGAACATAATTTACCGCACAAAAACAAATATTAGCTGTGTTTATGCGACAAGCTATCAAAGTTGACTTATGTCATAAATTTGACAAAAGTAAACGTTGAGTATTACCGGTAAACGTTACTTAAGTCTAATTTACATGGGAAATTTGGACAATTGTTTGACGTTTATTTAAAGCGCAAAAAAACAAGATCACGTCCATAATACTTTTGTATGCTATTACAATACAGCCGTATGGATACACAATGCATATGAATGTGTACATAGTATTATGATTTTGTTTGCAATTAATTTATTTCTACTGCGTTTTTTTAGTACTGTATGTAAAATAGGCTATTATTTTGTATATTCAGATTTTTTGAAGACTATGTTAATTTTATGATGAATTAAACCATAAGAGTTCAATTCTTACGGTTATAATATTGTAAATAAAATAACTAGCTGTCAAATCGAAACTCATACAAATTTAATGTAAACCACATAGGTTTCGAAATAATTTGAAATCTGCTAGAAGAGAGTGCTTTAAGGTATTCGTAAAAAGAAAAATTTTATGGATGCCTTTCTATGCATACATAGCCCTACAATACCCCGAATATGTATATTTCATTCGATAACCAATTAGCTATGGAAATAACTTTTTTTTAAATAATATAAAAACATTTAACAGCGGTCACAATTATGGAATGACTATGCTGTAGCACATATTGAAATGTTAATTGTTTAAAATACGGAGTAGTTACTTCAAAAAATATTTGACTAATTCTTACATATTTTTAAACTTCTTTGCTTCATATCCATTTATTTCAGTTTGAATTTTTATTATATTAGAATGTTTCATACAAAAATATTTAATGTTACTTTTATGTTTTTTTAAATCCTTTTTTTCTAATTTGTTGTCAATAAGAGATGTAAACAAATGAGTGGTGTGTTTTTTAATGTATACATATTTGGCATGTTAAATAGTTAACAGATCAATGTTATATCTAGAGTGGAACAAATCTGTGCTCTAGAGTCAAACAACTTTGAGTCGAAGTGGAATAAAATTAGAGAGAATGAGAAAAAGTTTAATTTGATACAGTGAGGAGTACTCCACAATTATGACCGCAACTTTAAATTTGAATGGACAACATAGCTTAAACATAACAAATTGTCAAAAAAAACAAATATAAACTTACTTGTACCAAATGAACCAAATCCAACTGTTTGTGCCTGAGCACCAAAACCACCAAAGGCCGGTGCTGATGAAGTTGTTGAAGTGGTGCCAAACGCACCAAATCCGCTAGCAGTATTACTTGCAGACGTCGTACCAAAACCACCAAAACTGGGGGCTGCAGAAGGAGCAGCCGTGTTACCAAAACCACCAAAACCAGTTGATGGACCCGCACTCTGTGCAAATAAACTAGGAGCTTGTGAAGTTTGCGTGTTAGCACCACCAAAAGTACCAAAACCTCCTAAAGTTGGAGCGCTTGTAGTACTGGTATTTGTTGATCCAAAACCACCAAACCCTCCTAGAGTTGGTACAGATGTGGCTGCAGCGGTGTTTGTACCAAAACCACTTGCTCCAAATGTTGTGCCTGAACCAAATCCAGTAGATGGAGCTGTCGAAGTAGCTGGTGCAGCAAAAGATGTATTGCCGGCAGGTCCTGTACCAAATGACGAAAATAATCCAGGTTCTAAAATAATTATGATGAATATGATTTTTTAGCAGTTTTATAATGCGAAGCAAATACTACAATGAAATAAATGAAAAAAAAATTTAGAGAAACTTACGTTTAGCCGGTGTGCTGGTAGCCCCAAGTGTACTATTGGCACCAAAGAATGACATTTTCCAAAAATTTCCCTACACACTTTAAAATTTTTATTTTTGATTATCAAATTTTTATGATACTTTTTATTTATTTTATAAACTTTTATTCATTTTTGTTTATAAAAATCAAACAAAACAAAAATAATTTGGCGCACACACAATAATTTTCACAACGCTTTGCAATTCGTCGAATAAATGAATGAAAAAGTTGTAGTAATGTAAAACTATGAGTACTCGAAACGTACATTTTTATAGAGTATTTGTATTTTATTAAATATTTGCCCTTCTAAAGGCTGCATTAGCCAGACGTAAACGTGTATCTGTATAACAAATTTAATGTGTTAAATAACCTTAGCAACATTTTACGGACTCTCTGACACGAAGGGATTCGTGAATTCAGCTTCTTCTGTACGTTAACGATACGAAAATACGTATCCGTCAAAGCTTGTACATAAACGGACAGTATAATTGGATTTTCGAAAACAATGCATTGTGACTTCGTATTGGTGTATACGTTTTTGGACTATCAAACATGGACTTCCTCGATTTTCATCAGGTTTTCTTCCGTTGCGTTTGAATTCGTTTTGGTGTTAAAACCAAAAAATTAGAAAATGTCTGTGTGCGCTAAAGCTTAGAAAAATAATTATTATTATTTTATTCGACCTTTTTATTATGAAATCAATAAATTATATATTCGAGCTTGAGGTCATCAGGTTTTTTCTTTAAATATTCATTTATTTATTTACCAATATTTAGAAAAATAGATGCATATTTTGAGTAAGCTCTTTTTACATCACACGGCGAAAATAAGTTTAAGTGATACGAGTATTTATGAGGTAAATAATTAGTTTTACAGTGATATGTGCAAATTCATGCAGTTTTTCAAATAAAAATATTGTTGAAAAAATCGCAAATTTGCATTTTATGCAACGTCATTTCGTAAACGCCACCAATAAACCTAAAAAAACTGAAGGGTACGTTCGTAAATGCAGAAAATTTGTGCATGATAAAAGAAAGATGAAACGACTTTTGATTATTAAAAGTCAATTAAAACAAAAACTGATTTTGAACTATTGCATCAGAAACTTTAATGATGCCACAGTTGCAAAAATTTGCGGCAGCACTGTCAATTGTTTGCTGCCTAGTGATGCTTTTTTAAACGATTTACCTTTATAATGCTGCAGTGATGCGCAACTACTGCACTTACGAGAGTACCTGAATATAAATTTAAAGAAAACAAACTATAATTTATTCTTCAAAATTAAAAATTGTAGGCATTTACAAAAATCCGTTTTTTGTTGGAAAAACGGTATGAATATGGAACGTCATTGCCGGTAATTCAACGGATTCGAATCAGTTTTGATGTTCCTTAAAATCTGTTTTCTGGTCCGTATACAGATCCAGAAAATGGTACGTAAACGGAACGTATTGTTTGTTGGGACGAATAGAAGATGTTGTGATGTATTTATGTGTTATTCGCATTGAACATATACAATGCAAATACAAAACGAAAACCTGTTTTGAATAGATTTTGGTTGTTTATTTACGTCTGGCTCAGTGCTGCCTTATCCCCCATTAATAATTTTTCATCCCCGAAAATCCCCAAATTTACAAAATTTAATTTCTAAAGAAATCATATTATTTACATCAAATTAAAATAAAACGAATTTTTGTACATTCATTTGATTTGTACTTATATCAAATTTAAGATTAAGAGAACTTATTTTTTTAATTTAATACCGGCCACAACATTTTTTATCTAATGGAGAAGGTTGATGAGAAGTTTTTTTTTTATTTTTGTGTGCAAAATTTACTCTATATGCTTAACATAGGTGTATGCAGCAAAACAATGCCCACTAAATACAAAAATACGGATGTAGATCACAATCTTTGGCAGATACATATCTAAGATATGACAGGTGAGAAGGAGGATATTTCCATCCCTGAGGAGTATTTTGGGGTTTGTTTTTTCGAATTTTATATCTATAACTACTTGTAAAGAAAACTTCTATCCCTACTTACCTGACTTTTCTTTATTTTTTCTACACAAATACAATTTGAACATTTGGGACCGCCTTTTTACGAAAACTGCTTTCGTATATGGACTTCGTGGGAACGCGAAATAGAACAATTATGTTGTTTGCCCTGCTCCATCTTTACTTACGAACACATTATTCATTTGTTAGCTTTTGTTGTTTTTAATATTTTATCAAATTAAAAATATCAAAATTTCAAATATTTTTGTGATAAATATTTGAAAATTTATACAATTCTTTTAACTATCTGTATTTATAACTACTTAGTATTATAACTACTTGGCAAGTCTACATTGTAGACTCTACAACTACTTAAATTTGTATGGAATATTTATATAAAATTCGAAAAAACAAACCTGTTGTTGTTTGATATTATTAAATTACAGTGAAAATTTTCTTATAAAATTACCTAGTGCAAGTTGTAGGCCTGGTTGAGTTAATCACTTTTCAACTGTCAAAATCTGGTTAGGATTTTCAAAACCGATTTAGCTAGAAATATTTTAGTCCGTGAAGTGTTGAAAAAACGTTTTTTGTCGATAACTTCGGATATTGAGGTGTATTCAAAATTGTGAAAATTGAAAAGTGATCCTATTTTTAATAATTTTTGTAGTTTTTTAATATTAAAATCTTCCGAGATAATAATGATACGAATGTCACAGAAACAGTTTTATTATAGTGATATGAGCTATTGCTTTGGAGTAAGTACTTTTACTACAGAAGGAATAGCTTTTAAACAACATAACATACAACCTACATAAGAGCTTATTAAAATTATAACTTAAACACATAACTTTTTCAAGATACTATAAATTAATTTCTTTGTAGTACATGCCACGTAAAATAAACTAGTACAAGATCCAGAAACAAACAACTTTAAATGTTTCAACAGCTCCAATTGGATATGTCAACCATAAAATTCTTTGTTTTGTTATTTTATTGAAACAAAAGTGAATTATTTGATTTTTGTTTTTTATTATGATAACAAGATTTAACATTTACTAAATTCACCTAGTAAGGGGTATTTTTATTTAATTTCTTTGATTTAAGTTTCAATTTACCTGAACCCAAGCTAGTCACTGAGTCTATTGTTTGTGGTGACCAGAGAGTTATAATACCACTTTCACCAGCAGTGATTAAAACATTAGAATTTGTATCAAAAATACTCTCACGTACAATTTGTTTATTACCTTGAAAATCCACAAATGGTAACAATTGCTTATTTTGTATAACTAAAGAACGCATGATTTCTCTGAAAAACAAAACATTTAAATATTTATAGATATAAAGGTTAAACAAATTTTACCCCTTATTTAAGTTTGATCCAGTCAATAGAAATTGGTCACCTTCTCCAGTATTATGACAATTAATCAAATTACAATTTGCCACTTTTTTGCGCTTAATAGCTTCCGTTGTTTTAGCTCTATCAAATTCAGTTATTAAATCACCTTCTTCACATTCGTATAATTTAAAATCATTAGTATGTGTTATGCAAGAAATTGTATCTTTATCATAAACGTTTTTATGCCTGAGAATAAAAAACACGGCGATATTATTATAAGTTTAATATTTAAATTTTACCAAAGATAATTTAATATCGAATTAGAGCCGAAGGGCTTAGCTGCTAATACTCTTTCCCTCTTTTTATATAATATAATTTATTGCAGTATATAATTCTAATAAAATAAAAAAAATAATAAAAAAATTTACATCGAAAACTAAAAAAAAAAATTGGAAGTTAATATCCCAGTAAGTCATATTTCACAAAGAACAACTTTAATTGCACAACTCCTGAATTTGTGTGAAAGAGGGGACGGAGTAGCTTGTTCTTGGCAATTCGTTTTGTTTTTTATTCATTTTAAACCAATCAAAAGTTGCTCTGTGTGAATAGGAGTAATCATAAAATTGTAAATGCAAAAGATTTTCAATAAATTGGGTAAAGCAGCTGTATCTTTTTTGTGTCAATTAAAGCAGCTGAACCCAAGGTTTTTGTATTAATTATGTATATACATTTTAAAAAATTTTAGTCAAAAACTTGGGATAATCTTTACAAAAAAAACTTTTTTGGTAAACAGTTTTTGTGGTTAGTGTCGCTAGACTTACCAATTAAGTTTATAAACACTACTTTCCGTGTTAAAAGTAGTCATAATGGCATCTTCTTCATTGGTTTCTTTTAAATCATAAATATTTATCAAACCATCTGTTGAGCCGGAACATAAAAGATCTGGATTTTGGGGATGGAAACGTACAGTGGTCACATCATCTTGATGGCTATCAAAATAACCACCCATTTGTTTACGTTCTCGTAAATCATAAAACAACAAATAGACATTGTTATAAAGTTGTTCGGTGCCAACACATAAAACACGACTATTTGCATTTCGATCAAAGCAAAGTATATTTGTAGGTGTATAGGAAGCTGCGGCAGCAGTTTCTGGAGCATATTCAAAACGTGCTGACTCACGTTGTGTACGCAAATCAAAAAGACGTACTAAACCATCTGTTGTTCCAATTAATAATAAATTAGGAGACTCATCCTGAAAACGTACACCACAAATACTAAGAGGATTGTTGATGTCAGTAGATGGTGGAGCTTCTATACAATCTGGTGTAGAAGAGCTAAGACCTCTTTCCGAACTTATGTCAAACAAATGTACAGAACCATCTGATAAGCCAGCAGCTAAATGGGTCATAGAACTGAAATAAAATATATACATATGTTAGTATATAGATCTTTATTATTCGTAATTTTTGTATTTACTCATCCTTTGCTAAGCTTAGAATATAGTTTTTCTTTAAAGTTACTGCTGTTTCATCATGAATTTTGTATTTTTGTTTAAAATATTGTTCCAACTCAAATGGTGTACAAGTGTCATCATCTTCTATATCGACTTCCTCAGTTGATTCTTCATCACTACTAGCTAGGGGTACATCTTCAGATTATATTTATTGTTAAAAATTAATAATTTTTCAAATCATTAATAATTATATCTTACCCGTAATATTAGTTTTTGTCATTTTTTATAAATTTTTTTATAAACTACTGCACAAATCAGTTTTTTAGTTGTTTATGAGCCGTATGTGGCCTGAAATCTTGGTTTGACCATAGAGGAAGAATGGTATAGAGGATGCAACGCTTGCAGAAGGCGAATAAAATTTCCTCTATGGTTTGATATTCTATAATAATAATAATAACAAATGCAACACGTGCGATTAGTGATGGCACTTTTGTACCTATTTTTTCTAGCAGTTATCGATAATGTACAATTTGAACACTCAAAGAAAAATGTATACAAATTGTCATTCCGTTTAAATCTATTGAAATCACTTTCCGTTTTCTCGCTGATTTAAAAGTTTTTCCAAAACGTCTTGCCTTGTAAAATTTCCATAGCGTTAAATTAATAGTAATGCAAAAGCGAAAATACTTGGGAAATACACAAAACTGCATTTTTTATGGTAATTGATTCAAGTTCGTGCTATGTTACACATTTTACTTTTTATAAAAAACAAGAATTTTTATTTACAGTTTGTTGAATATGGAAAAGGTTGCAATATTTAACAAAAGCATCGAAATTCTGAAAGCTTTTATACAAACTTTTGTAAATGCTACTCCTTTTATCTGTGTGTATATTTTTTATTGTTGGCTACAGCGGCAAAAGTCGTCGTGTAGCTGTGTTGGTGTCAAAATAATCGTTTTATTTTAGTCGTGTGTATTTTATTTTTCACAGGCTGGAGTCATGTAGCCGCAGTCGTCTATGCGTTTAATGCATTTAGCTACATTCACATTTGTTGTTGTTTGGCATTAGGAGAGCTAGAATTAGCTATACGTAGACGTACCGTGACGAATACAAGCACTCATAGCCATCGTAAACGTACGAGTCGTTATGGAACAATCTGCTGAAATTTGATTTGTATTTTTCCCCTATTTACGTGACAGCTCAAAACAGCGGACTTAAGATAGATGTGTTTTTGCGGAAAGTTATCAAGATTGTCTTAAAGGCATTCCCATATAAATTTTTGCAAAAGTTAATGTTTAGTTTTAAACACTAACGCTACTTATATCAAATTTGCATGGGAATTACACAAGCCAACATTAATAGCGGATCATCGACGTTGACTTCTGTCATTACCATACAAATTTGTCATAACAACGTCAAACGTTGACACTACTAAACCTTGGGTTGTGTCAAATTTATATGAGAAAGACATAAGCTAACTTTGCCACATAAATATAGCTAGTATATCGCTCTCTCAAATATTTAAATCAAGTTTTTTATATTGAGAACAACATTTTTTTTCAAGTTTTCAATGTTTAAAATTCCATACAAATTTTAAATCGAAAACAACGAAAATACATATTTTGGGGTTCAGTATGAATGGGGTATAACATTATTACGAAAAGGTCGAAAAAAAAACGTATTTAAAATTAATATGGTTTAAATTTATTTGATCTCGTCGTTTTAATTTTTAATTTACTGGAATCTGATTTACTTGGGTCTGAAGTTGATGAATCACAAGTTTGGGGTGTCCATAGGGTAACAATGCCAGATTCTCCACCCGTTATCAAAACATTAGATTTTTCATCTAAAATACTTTCACGAACAATTTGTTTATTTCCTTCAAAGTTGGCAAACGGTAATAATTTATTATTTTGCAAACGTAAAGAACGTAAAATTTCCCTAAAAAGTAAAAAAGAAAAATATAAATATGAAATAATTATTATTTTTATTCAAAAAATATAATTTACCCATCGTTTAAATTAGATCCAGTCAATAACATAATGTCACCATCGGAAATACTATGACAGTTGATTAAATTACAATTTGTAACTGATATACGTTTAATTGCTTTCGTTAGTTTAGATCTTTCAAATTGCGATATTAGATTACCTTCAATCTTAAATAACTTGAAATCATCTGTGTGTGTTATGCAGGAAATTATATCTTTGTCGTGATCACTTTTATGCCTAAAAATATTAATTATTAGTAATAGTTAAAATAAAGGTTAATGGAGTTAAAAATGCGACAAATGTATTTATGTAGTTATTTTAAACGGTTTAAAAACAGCTAACGTATGTAGTAAGACAATATCGTAAATTAACTCAAAAAAAATTTTAAACTGACAAAAGTCAGGCGTCGAATTTCGGCATTTGTGACTATTACGTTTTTATGCATTGAAGATACTATAACACTTTCTGATTTTTACTTGCAAAATAAGAGTAAATCAATAATAAGAATTAACACTAAAAAAACTGAACTAAAGAAATACAATATTGAAATTCCATCGATGATAATATTCGAGAGAAACTTTTGAAAACCACAATGTCTAAAGTTATTAAATTCAATATACTCGAAAAACTAAACGACAATTTTTTATTTTTTAAATAACTAACAAAAAGTAAGTGTTTACTGAAAACCCATTTTTGTATATAATTTTAAAAATAACTGCTTTAAGTAACTGATAAAAAAAATACAATAATTTTCGTTAGTTTTTTAAATAACTGTCATATCAGTTGTTTTGTATTTTTCCATAAAAACAACTAAAATTACAGTTAAAAACAACGACTTTTAATTACCACACAAACAACCGTCATCTAGTAACTTTCAAACTTTTATGAGTGCACATTCGAAAACAGTTTATATAAATAAAATATATAAACAGGATTATTAAGAAAATCATTACTCGACAAAATGAAAGAATTTAGAAAATAAAGAGATCACAATCCTTGTGTACTGAGAAAAAATTGTAAAATGTGGTTGCAAATAGAAAGTTGAAATTATTTTCTTCCTTTTAATAAATATTTTTGAATATTGCTACGGATAGTTTTATTATAACTTAAGTAAAAAATTTATCAATTCACGTTCTGTCTTTCTTAAAATGAGCCATATCCTGTTTGTAGGCACAGGGTGTTAATAGAAGGCGACAGAATTATATAGCCATTGAGAAAAAAACATCTAGCAAAACTAATAAAAGCCAAAACCTAAGTAGTTGTTGTTGTAGTTATCGTCTTAATAAAGTATTAAGCAAATGTAGCATTTGGCTCAAAAGCCTAATAATTTATAAGTATGATTATACCTGTTATAAAGACCTTACATTTTCGATAAGTGACTTGTGCACTTTCTAATCCACTCAAGAAGTGGGTTTACAAAAATACCAGCATGTACTACAGAAAAATGCAAAAAACGTTTTATAATACACTTGGAACATTTTTAATCATTTTTATAATTATTTATTTTTGGTTAAAAATGTGTCGCAAGTTTTTAAGAAAACGTTTTTTTATCTCTACTGAAAAGTAGTAGTTTTTGAGATACGAGTAGTAGTAAACCCTCGAAATTTTATAAATACAAATTTTTATTTCAAAAAATTTTTAATTTTCGTTTCATACCGATACCTACTTAATTAAGCTAATTCTGTTTCTACCTTAAAATGTCACAATAGATTTATTTATTTATAATTTAACTATAATACAAAAGCCATTCAGGCCAAATAATTGTATCACATAGCAATAATTCTGAGCAGAAATCTTAAAAATAAATATATAAAGAGTGTAATATAAATATATATATATAGTTTACATAACATAAACAATAAGGATTAAAAAATATATTCTACACTCAACAACCTAGCATATTGGCTTCCCAACCATAATAAATGTAATAAGAAAATTAACAAAAATGTAAAAATTTAAGTAAATATACCCTCAATTTGTGGCAACTAAGCATGTAAGCAAAGAAAAATGCAAATACTTAACGGTCGAAACACAACTGTACAATTCATAGCATGAAGTACAACTTAATGTGCATACCAGATTAAAAATTTCAGTAGAAAATTATATATTGGAAACAATTACTCAAAAGGCATTAAAATATTCCAAAATTTTTAATCTGAATACGTTGTTAGAATGCGAAAAAACACGTAATTCAAGTGGCAAACAATTCCAACATCGGGCAATTCTAATTATAAACGATCTTTCAAATATAGTGTTCCTAATCCTAGGAATGAATATCTGAGGATTACGGCTTGATCGTGTAAAAACAAAATTTTTATATAAAGGTAAAGGCCTACGACTTTTAATAATCTTATGGAAAAAAAGCAACAAACGATACTTTACAAAATCATTAAAAGAACAACCAAGGAAACGATTTACATAAGCTGAAATGTGATCATGGTGACGAACGTTATAAATAAAGCGCACAATAGTATTCACCAAACGCCTGATTCTATTTAAGTTTATACCAATAGTACCCGAAACTACCTCAAGACCAAAAAGAACTTGCGAAATCAAAAGAGCATGTGCTAATTTACATTTAACAGAATGAGGCAAATATATTTTTGACGAATAAATCCTACGTAACGCACCCCACACTCTGCCACACAAGACATCAATATGTGGTTTGAATGACATTCTACTATCAAGTATAACACCTAAACATCTCAATTGATTCACTAACTCAATTTCATCATTACCCAAATATACATTTAAATCACAGATAAAAGAATTTGAATGTCCAAACATAATAGCTTTAGATTTAGTAGAATTAATACAAAGGGAATTCTCAGAAGTCCACTGTAAAACACGCTCTAGGGAACTATTAATATCACTTTCCAATAATTCAATAAACCTTCGGTTGCCTTTAAAAAGTAAAAAAACATCATCCGCAAATATAAAAGATCTGCAAATCCCCGAATTTACAAACCCAGGTAGATCATTAATATAAAGGATAAACAAAAGTGGTCCTAAAACAGACCCCTGAGGGACACCAGAATGAAGATTAAGTAAACTGGACTCTGAACCATTAAGAGCAACAAATTGTGATCTGTCACTTAAGTATGACAAAATGAGTCTACAAGCAGATTTGGAGAAATTAAAGTTTACTTTCAGTTTAAAAATCATTTTGACGTGGTCAATGGAATTAAAAGCCTTGGACAGATCAAGTGACACTAGAGCACATAATTTATCACAATTGCAATCATATCTAATAGCATCAGTAAGTTTGAGGAGCAATGACGTAGTACTGTGTCCTTGACGAAACGCATACTGAGATTCATATATACTCATAAATGTAGAATCAAGTACTTGATCTTTAAGAAGGTGCTCTACAACCTTAGACAGCACATCAACCCCATGAACAACACTCTTCTTAGGAATAGGCACAACACGAGCAGTCTTTTGGAAACCTAGAGGTTGTTAATATAGTATTAATTAAATTCAAAATAAGATTAGAAATATGAGGATATGAGATTCTGCAAAATAATTTTTAGTCGAAACCAAAACCTTTAGCTTTTTGTAACATAATATGTTTTTTGTTAAACATAGTACATATTATTTTACTATTAGAAAATCAATTTTGTTACACCTTCATAACAAGAAACTTACCAATTTACTCGATTTACACTATTTTCCGTGTTAATGGTCATCAATAATGCGTCATCTTCGTCTGGTTCTTTTAAATCAAAAATGTTTATTAAACCATCAGTAGAACCGGAACATAAAATATCTGGATTTTGTGGATGAAATTTCAAGGTAGTTACATCATTTTGATGAAAATCTTTATAACAAAAGGTTTGATTAGGATCTCGTATATCATAAAAAGATAAAAATGTATTGCTTTGACATTCTTCTGTGCCCATACACAACATCCGACTATTAGAGTTGCGATCAAAACATAATATATTTGTTGTATATTTTTTATAGGTAAATTTAAAACGTGACACTTCATTTTGTGTTCGCAAATCTATAAGACGTATTAAGCTATTTGTTGTTCCAACCAATAAAAGATTTGGTGATTCATCTAAAAACCGTATACCACAAGTACTCGGATTTTGAAATTCGCCAGAACGTGGTGCAGTAATAAAAATACCTCTTTCCGAATTAATATCAAATAACCTTACAGAACCATCGGATAAACCAGCTGCTAAACATGTTAAAGAACTTTTTGCAAAAAATAAACGGTTTAAGCTTTTTTTATTGATATGATTTGCACTCACTCGTCTTTCGCCAAACTTAGTATATAGTGTCCCCCAAATGCTACTGATGTCTCATCGTGGATTTTATACCTATGTTGAAAATATTGTTCCAATTCAAGAGGTGTACATTCGTCTTCGTCATTAAGGAGAGTTAGATCATATATATGCAAATCATCATCATCCGTTGTCATTATTACAATTTTTTTTATTTACTATTGCGATGAAATTTTTTTTATTAATTTTTAATCTACGAAAACATATGTCCAGGTTAGGACTTCCAAATATAAAACCTTGTTACTTTAGAATAAATCTTTCATAGCTAGTAAGAGCATAAAACGTCCAAAACTGTGTTAAAAAGATGATATCAGAACAATGGACACGAGAAATTATTTTAATAAATAAAACACTGAAAACAAAATAACTATTGCAATAACAAATGCAGCACGTGCGTTTAGTGATGACAAAATTACATTTTTTCTTTTTTGCACTTATCGATAAATTACTTCATAATTGAAAATAACAAGATATCTCATTTCGTTAATAAGAAAAAAACTACTCGCTCGGGCTTGTATTAACACGATAAAACAGCTGATCATTTAGCCGCCAAAACTATTGTTTGATTTTTTTATTTTTCATTTTGTGATCACTATTAATATAAAGTTGAATAATGTATCAATATAATAATAAACCCAACTTAAATTATAAACCCAACTTAAAACGAAAGTGAAAAAAATTAATACAAAATGGAATGATAGTGAAATTAAGCAGCTATTCAAACTCCAGAATATCTGCAAATTCTATTTGGTGAATTGCATTTTGCAGTACAAAATTTATTATTTTATCTATTTGCATAATTTTCGGAATTTTTCTTAACTTCAAATTCTTTTTAATACTTTAAGTATTCAAATTAATGAAAAGCAATAACCAGCCAATTTATTAATTTAATATACATGAAAAATACGTTCACTCTTTGTAGTGTAAAATCGTTGTAAATATAACACCAAGAGTGAAAACCGCTTATGTATTATTTGCCAGAATAAGAATCTTGTATATTATTTTCATCATGCCATCTGGGATTAGTCAAGAATTGTAGTGAATATTGTTTTTTTTTTTTTGCATGTAATTTTACAGTTTTTACATTCATTTTATGTCTCGTGTGGACCTAAGTTAAGAAAATATTATTCTAGGGTAACACATACAAATTTATTTTCTAACACACTTGTAGCAATTTTGTATTAAATTGTTGCTGTCGGCATTGCCATAGAGATTCTGACCATCAGATGATGCACCAAATTACCATCATTGTTCTTGTAGGGGTTGCTATTAATTATAGGTCCGTTCGTTCACTTTTCTCAGTCAATTCCAATAAGAATTACTCAGTGGCAAACTTTACAGAGTATATACAAATTCATTCTCATTTTTTAAAAAATTGCAAAATTGTTAAACAGTGGATTATACACCAAATGCCGATATAAAGCTGACGCAAGCTGCGCTTCGCGTCATACGCGGTTGTCAAAAAAGTAGAATTAGTGTAATTGTATGCTGCAAGTTACACAGTACCAAAGCGTAGAATGCCTTGACGCGTAAAGTAGATCTACTTTTGTAAGCGTCATAAGCAGTGTATGAACAGATCAGCTGATTTTGATAGGTTATTTTTATTTTAAAAACTATGAAATGGAGGAAAAACAAATTTACGCTAAAGCTGATCAAAACAAAAGCATAAAAAGCGTCGTATGTAAATTGAATTTCAGTAAAGCGTTGACGCGAAAACGCGTGGCTGTGACGCGTGGTATGGACTTTCTGCTTAAGTTATAACTGGTCGATAGAGAATTCATGATGTAAAATGTTAAGCAGAAACAATATAAAGCCATCCAGTCAACAAAAATTATTACGGTTTTAACTTTTAAACCCGTTGATTTAATTAATCTTAAATTGAGTTATTTTTACATTGCAAATGATTCAAAAAGAACACCATCAAGAAAAATTTTTTACAAATTATCCAATAAGCGAACGAAACTAATGACCAGAGAAGACATAAAAGCTAAAGTCAATGTATTTAAAGCAAAAAAATATTGGCAAAAAACAAGCAAAAGTAAAAAGTTGGAGGTAAAACACTGGGGCCGAATTACTGCTCCAGATTGGGAATCAAAGTTAAAGAAATCCGTCCGTATTCCAAAATTATACTTTTGGACTTTTTCCTTCGGACAAACGCGACAAGCAAAATCTCTTTTAGAAAAGCCTAAGTGTAAAGTTTATCCAAAAGCTTATTTAAAAAAATTTGGTATCCTAAAGAATAAGATTTTACTAGAATTAAAAAATTCAATCAACTTCGTTTTATTTTGTAGATTTACTATCAAATATATTTTTTATACAAAAAAAGCAAATAAAATGTGACTGTTACATAAATATCAATCAACCTGAAAAATAAAATAAATGTTTATATATATTTAGTTTTTAATTTACAAATCGTTTTTCTTTTTTCAATTACATATGAAAAAATCTGTATGCATGATATTTCTTGACTAATAATAACAAAACAAAAAAGGTAATGGCTTTTAACGTCATGTTAAATTCCTCTGTGTGCTTTATATAACATTTTTAAAAATATAGAGTATGATGATGAGCAACAGTATTCAGTATCATATTGTACATCAACATCATTTAACAATATGATGAGGATTCGTTTAAAACTAAAGGTAAAATAAATTTTTTTTTAACAATGGAGAATGGGGTTTTGGGATTTGTAAATAATAAAAAAGGCATTGTATGACTGACTGTTTGTGTTAAAATTACATAAAATCATCATAATCATCATCGAAAGTAGTTGCACCGTAATCGTTGCCATATTTTTTATAGCCATCAATATCCTATAAATAGAAAAAAAAAATCAATTTTAATTATACTGTAAAAAGAGATCAAGAAACATTTTGTACAATTTCATAGTAGCGACTGGTAAAAAAATATATTTTCTCATATTCTTTGCCAGTCGCTTAGAAGTGAATAATATTTTGTATTCAGCTCCAAAAAGTTTTGTCACCACTAAAATTTTTTCATCACAAAACTTTTCACCACAAAAATGATGCCAATGCTCAAATTGTATTTGTTTACAAAAAAAAGTCAGGTTAGTAGGGATAGTCGTTTTCTTTACAAGTAGTTATATATAGATATAAAATTTGAATAAAACACTTTTTAAATATCAAAGGTACATATGTGTGGTCCACAAACATATTCAACACCTATTGTTTTAAAAATTGTGTCTAAAAGTGCTGCCAAGTTTAAATAAAAAAGGACTAAACAAATATGTTATTGTACAACATCAATTTACCGAAAAAATAGTTTGTTGACATGTGTAATGCATTATCTGTGATTTGGTAAATTATTGTTTTCCAAGAACAAGTGTGGGGGATATGCAAAGATTCGGCACAGCTTGTTTTACTTGTTTGAAATTCCATTAGGTTAGATTAGGAAATTCTTTCTACTAATTATTGAGTTACATATATATTATTTTACCGCTACCGCTACCTTCTGTGTGGCAGTCCATCTTTCTAACCATTACACTACAAATTTATGTGTTTTGAGTCGAAACACCTTATATGGGATTCACCGCATATAGAGTAAGTGTTAAACCATGTTTAAGTGTTTGACAAGGTCAAAAAATATTTATTATTATAGCCGGCAAAATAAAAAAAGGTATCGTCGAAAATTATATTTCAAGTTTGGGATTTGGTATTGTTAAGAAACCGCTGCGCAAAACATTTAACTAAAACCCTTTCCTTGATGTGCGAACAGAAAACAAGCAATAATTTTGAAAAAGCAAAGATTGAGGCAAATGTAGCACATGATATTTATTGCCCTGGTTGCTCAATAATCAACAAATGTGGACTGTTATTGTTGAAACAGCGTTTAGGAAAAATATGTACATTAAGCAAAAGTTTAATGGACGCATTTAGAAAATGTATCTAATTTTTATATAATATTCCGTCATTTAAGTTTGTGGTTGGTTTATTATTTAAAGATTAGTAATTGTGTAGGTTTTTTACTAAATCAAGCTTCAAAAATTAAGCACCATCAAGGGAATGTGTCCATAAGGGATAGTGGTTCCAGTTGGGTTGGGTAAGCTTGACAGTTACAAAGATGTCTTGCCACGAATGCAATTGTTGCAAATATTATGTATCCTGGATCTAATCTGGACATGTCGTAGTGATTAAGGGTGGTACACCAGCCAGATCTAAATAATGCCAAAAAGCTTGGAAGCGATAGCTACGAACGAGTAATCTATGGGAAGAGGTCTGTCACAGTTTTTAAGTTGATGAACTTTGGCAAATGTGTTAAAATTGTGTTAAAAATTAAAATTGAATTTCAAGAAGAATAAAAAATGGAACTTAAAATTTATTTTGTTAAATTGAAAATTCATACATATTTCAGCATACACTTACATCGTTTTCTTTTATCAGGGTAATTTTACCCTTGCCCTTTCCAGAGGTTTTCTTGGTATTTTGTTTTTCTAATTTAACTTTTTCACTATGTAAATTGTCTACGTTCATTTTTAACTTTTTCAAATTAGCAAGAGACACTGTAAGTAAAATTGTTTTTTTTTTTTTGTTAAATAAGTATTAAATATTAAAAAAAGGCTTCTTTGGTAATACTTACAATGTACGCCTATGCTACGTACGAAATCCTCAATGAATTGCGGGAAATGTGGTGATTCTTTATATTGTGCCAATTTCCAACTAAGCGTCGCACCAAATTCTTTGAATTCTTCTCGAGTTTGAGGATTAAATGCATCTAAACCACTACCACCAACTTCAGTAACACCAAATGTTTCTAAAGCACACTTTAAATCAGCCTCTTCTTGAATTTTTTGTAGACGTAGTTTTTCGGCCAATTTCTCGTCTGGTGTCATATTGGCTAAACGTTCAGCTTCAGCTTCCTCGGCTAGTCGCTGTAAAAAATATGCAATTTATTGTTAGAAATTGTGTTTTAAACTGACAACTTATTTAGTGATACAAATATTACCTCTTGTTCGGCTAATTTAGCTTTTAGTGCTTTATTAGGTTTCGTTTTTGCTGGTGCCTTTGATGATGTGTCGGTTTTCTCTTTATCCTTTTTCTCCTTATCATCCAAATCCCAACTGTCCTGTAAGTTAACAATAAAACAAAAATAAAAATATTTTCAATACGTTCAAGGTAATCATGTTATTATAAAGCATTACATATATTATAAAGCATTATATATATTTATATATATATAAAAAAAAGCTTAGATTATGTGTATTTATATTTAATAGTTTTTGAGTTAAATTTTCATCATCATAGAAAATTAAACTCAAAAATATATATATGTAACATTGGTATATATATTATATATTAAGATTTATCCAAGAAAACTCTTGAGAGATCTGTATAATTAATATTTAGTAAAACCTATATGACACTTGTTAGTTTCTAGTTTTTTTTGGTCATCAATGAAAAACATATTGAGCGCACTGCTTTACCGACATCAATTTGACATTTTGTTATTTTTTCTATCTATTTTTACTTCTCGTACTTCTTATTTTTCACATAAGTTTGTTTGATTATTAATACCGAAACTAGCAAGTGTCATATAGGATTCAATAAATAAATAAAAAAATAGTCCCATTTCACACAGAGCAACTTTTGTTGCCTTTACATTCACACAGACAAATTATTTCCAACATTTATCGTCCACGTTTTATTTAAAATGAATGGATAACAAATCGAAGAATAAAAAAAAAAACAAAACGAATTGTCGAGAACAATTACCACTCTTCTTTCCCCACTAGCAAGAGTTGCGCAAAAAAAGTTTCTCTCTGTGAAAAATGACTAATACTGAAACTAGCAAGTGTCAAAAAGGCTTTAAAAACCGTATGACATTAGATTTATTTTGTATCGGATTGATATTAAAAGCAATGTAAATTTAATGGAAGCTCTGCCTTACCAACATTTACTTGACAAATACATATCTATATAATCATTATTTTCCATAAGAAAATTCATCAAATTTTCGTCAACACAAAATCAATACGAACTCTAGCATGTGGGCTTAAGCAAATAAATCTCTCAGTCTTCTCTGAAGATATCTTCAAGATAGTTTGTCGATTTTTAGATTTTTATTTGCTTTATCGAGAGCTGCATTCAAAGCTTAATGCCTAACCATAGTTATAAATGTCAAATTTATATGAAAATAACTGTGGTTAACCCTTCACTCTGGTTTTTTATTTATTAGATAAGTTATCCGCCCTAAATTGACTTAAGAAGTTTGTCCAAGATGTCGGCAGTAAACTAATAAAACTTTTAAATGCGCACATTTATCTGTTCCTCACATTTCTACGCCATATGCACTAAAAAATATGACTCTGGCCCCTTAAATAAACTTGTTTTAAAATTTTATTAATTTCAGTTTGACTAAGAATTTATTTGTAACATTAGGCGCCTTTAATTCAGCGATATTTTTTATGCAAAACAGTTTAGTGTTGCTTTGTTATAACATATATTCTGCCAGATTTAGCAGATTGTGTTGGAAATTTAAAAAAAAAAATAGCTAAATGCTTTTTAGCATAATAGGTTTATCAAAAACAAATTTTAACATATTTACACCAAACAAGATTAAGATTTTATAGTTTTATTCATAGAGGATTTACTATGGAGCAAAATGTTTTGTCACCATTTCTACTATATTGACAAAAGAAAATAAAATACCTTTTTTATTCGCAGCAGATTTTTAGCATAATTTTTTATGCGGTGTTTTAGTAAATATTGAGCATAACATTACAACACTTTTTGAATTTTTTGTTTTGCAGATTTTAAGCATATTTATCAAGCAACAATAATGCAAAAAAAAACAAGTAAAAAAGGGCTAAATTCGGCTGTGCCGAATCTTTGAATACCCTCCACCATAGGGGCTGAAGATGATATACGTATATACTAAATTTTGCATGAACTGTAATATGAATATGTTTTGTCAATTTATGTAACGAACTTTTGTTATTTAGTTTTAGTAATGTTATTTACAGAGGTTTGCTCTGTTAGCGACTTTAACATTGTTGCTTTTAACGTTAACTTAGTTATTAGAGTAACACACATATAGCTCTAAAATGATATTATTCTCATAGTATGTAAGACAGTAAATGTAATCGAACAAGAAGAAGACTTAATAACATTTTTACTCACTTAACAGAAAACAAAAATAAATACAGAAAAATTGTACAAATTTGTATGGAAAATTTAGAGGTACCTTCACATTTTCACTCATAACTATTGAACCGCTTAACCGATTTTGCTCATTTTAAATACCAAACTGCTCGGGAGGATGTTCAATAATCTGGGTAAAAATAGGCACCTCCGCTTGCGTCTTCGCGTCGTGATCGCCATTTCAACAGACAGACAGACGGACATCGCTAAATCGACTTAAAATTGCATAAGGATCACGAATATATATACTTTATGGGGTCTTAAACCTATATTTCGACATATTACAAACGGAATGACAAACTGATATATACCCTCACTATATATGGTGGAGGGTATAATAAATTTAAAACAGAATATATCGTTTTAATAAAAACAGTTCCATACAACGGTAAAGATTATTTTTTTTCATCAAAATTCAACAGCTTTTAATTGTTAATTATGTGTTTGCTTTTGTCTTATATTATTAATATAATACATAAAACTTACAAAAAAAATTGTAGTTTTTAAGAAAAATTAATAAAATAAAATTACTGAAATTATTCGAATTACGCGAGTAATTTTAAAATCTCACTCGATTAATTGTGTTAATTGAAAAATCAAATTACTTGTTTATTCGAACAAAACCAAACCAAAATAATTTGAATTTCCTGATATAAACGAGTATGTATATATGAATATACATATATAGTATATATTTACTATTAAAAATCTAACATTAATGATGTTTTTTTGGTTTAGCCTTAGCTGGACGTTGTTGAACAGGTTGTATATAAACTGGATGTTGTTGAACAGGACGTTGCTGAACAGGATGTTGCTGAACAGGACGTTGCTGAACAGGACGTTGCTGAACAGGTTTAACTATTACAGGCTGAATAACAGGGCTAATAATTATAGGTTTCATTACTACTGGCTGCACCTTAACTGGTTGTGGACGCACTTCATAAACTTGTTGTGGTGGCGGTTGCACTGGTTGATATATAACCTGCTGTGGCGGTGGCTGCACTGGTTGGTATATAACCTGCTGCGGCGGTGGGTGCACTGGTTGATAGATGACCTGTTGTGGTGCAGGTGCTGGTTGCTGTATATAAGTGGGTTGTGGTTGGGAAACTTGAATCTTTTTAAAAATTGGCGAAGCACAAGTGCTAGCAGTTAGTAAGACTAAAACTGCTAAATATTTTTGATAATCCATGATATTTTTTGAAATGACTCCTTGTAAATCCCAAATGAAAATGATGTGTCTTCATTAACTCAATTGTTATTTATAGATAAATCAATCATCTTTAAAATTTCCAATTTAACAAGTTTTCAATAATTGTAAAATTATTCCAATAATTAGTTTGTTTGCTTTTCGTATAAATTTTTTTTTAATTCATATGAGGCATTCTACAACTAGTGTTTTTTTTAAAAGCTTTTAGCACAGAAAAAGGTTTTTCAAATTAATAAAATTTAATATATGTATATGTTCTCGTCGTAAATGTGTAACGTTAAATACATGGTATTTATATAATCAAAACGATAGTATATATAGATAAATCTAGGTTCCAAAATACAGATTTACAGCCATATGTATAGACATCCCTGCCAATAAGCATTTGGAAGAAATATCTTCCATTTTTCGTTTAGAAAAAAAAATTAAGTAGTTTTTTTTTTTTAAATATTTTTTATCTGTCAGCTAGAAAATATATCGGCGAAAATCTCATAATGTGTAATTGAAAAATATATTTTTTGTAGAATAGCAAATGAACATTAAAATTTTTTAAGAAAAAACATTAGGCACTAGGAGGAAGGCTGTAGAAGGGTAAGTATATCTTGAAAAATATTGCAAATAATAATATAAAAATACGAGAGTTGAATTTGTGGACCAAATGTACTGTCTGGGCTTATGGTTAGATAATAAATTAAAATTTGAAAGACATATTAATTTTGTTACTTCTAGAGTTAATTATTCGTTACGTAGACTTTATAACGTCAACTTATGCTTACCAATGCATATCAAAGTTATGATTATTCATTCATTGGTTATGCCTATATTTTTATATGGTATTGAAGTATATACTGGCACACTTGGGCGTCATATGAAGAAACTTTTAATACTGTTCAATAGAGTTATGCGATATCTATACTGCTTAAGACTTCGAAATCATGTATCAACGTATGTTGCGAAGTTTTTGGGCTGTTCATTTGATAACTATGTGAAAATAAGGCTTTTGCTTTGCTTTTACAATATGTTTAAAAGGGGAACTATTGAATATTTGCTTTCATTTTTTTCATTTAGTCGATCTACACGTAATTGTCAAATTTTGATTCCTAAGCTAACTTCCCTAGTGGAAAGATCTTTTCATGTAAGAGTTGCACGAATTTTCAATAAATTACCAGAAAATCTAAAATCCTTCGAGTTTTCTAGTTCTACTTACAAACATAAATTTTTGAAGCACATTCAGCGGAATGAGATGTAAGTTTATTTCTTGGACTCCTTTATAATGGCTTAGACCACATATGTTATTGAGATTGTTTATATTATTGTTCAAATTTCTACCCGGTACCCTTTAGCTTTTTATACATTTAAATCATTTAAATTATTTCAATTGCCATTTTATTTTGGATTTAAAATTATTTTTTTTATCTACTTAATATATTTTTAGATATTTATTATATATGTATATTCTTCTAATTGTTTGTTAAGTAGTATGTTTGAGTTGTATTTTTAAACCATATATGGCCCTCTGGGCTCGGTTTTTGTGTAACATTGATTAAATAAATAAATAAATATCATATGGCGATATCTCCTTTTTTACTTCCAGGCGATATTTGGTTATACTTTTTATATCTTCTAGATGAAAAACTAGCAATAGGTCTGTACGAGGTAATTTTGGGTGAGAGTAAGCAAAAATTTCTCTCACAAAACCATAAAAATGCTCAAAATAATGCGAACGCACAAAACCACATTTCATACCCAAAAATAAACGTCAAATTTATTCATATTAAAAAACAGCTTTATTAATAAATATATTTGAAATGGTGAACATCTATTTACATTTTCAAATGAATTTTTCATTATTAAAAAGGTTCTTTATAATAAATTTTTATTTAACTTTAATTTTTTTCAAAAATGCAAAACAGCAAATTTATTAGCAACAGCTGATGATTTGACAATTTTACTATTTTACCCAAACAAAAAGTACGGGTAAGCTCTGGTAAAATGAGAAACACAATTACTCTCTCATGAAGGCTCTCATTTACCCAATTTTTGTTACAAGAAACGCTTTCTGGTACGATTGGGTTCCCGCGGGCACCCGCGTTAACGTACGTCGAACACACCTAATATCGCCATTTTATGTTCTAGAAGAATTGTTATACCACCACGGCATCAATAAAATATAGCAATGGCAGAGGAATAATTTGCTATAATTTTCCAACGTTTGAAAATGGGATTTGCGAAGTCTCTGTCAATACAAAACTTACAACTATTTATGAAATAAAAGCATTGGCAAAAGCAAAAATTATTAACGTTTTGACAACGCCTAACAAAAAGCACTTTGCCAATACATCAACTTTAAAAATTTATAGCATTTTTAACTAAAGCAACAATTTTGAACGCTTGAAAGAAGCAATTTACCAATGCACACGAAAAAAAATTAACTCGTTGCCAAGTTAACCCGTTTTGAAGTAATAAAGCTTTTTTTGCATAAATTATTCAAAAATCAAGTAGAAAATATATGAATGTAAACGGCACAGTGTGCTGGCAAAGCGTCACGACATAACGTGCAATTTACAAATCTTGACAGTATTGTCCTGTTCACCGATTGATGACAAAGTCCAACTGTTGTATGAAACGAACTTGCTTGCAACCGTTGGCATAACGTTAAAAATATTGGTGCATTCCAAATATATAAAATTAAATATATAGTCCGAATTAACAATTAAAAAATGCCTAAAAAGAAGGAAGTGTATGAATATCCCTCACCAACATTCTAAAAAATAAATGTTATCTACTATTTTTGACACACAAATAATGTAAAAAACGTTTGAAGTAAAATTTTGGATGTTAGGATGTGTGTGAAAGGGTAGCAAAGTGGCATGGTAAAAAATATTTTTTCTATGGTGAAAAAGTTTTAAATTTTTATATGTAAAAAAGAATAGAATTTATTTATTTACTTGTTTTAATTTTGCTTTTAGAAGCTTTAAAATTTTGAAACTTCAAAATGTTCTATTCTTATGTCAAAAATTCTACTAGCCCTATGGGATAGTGAAATTTTATTCAGCTCAAAACTAAGGTGAATACAAAATATTATTTATTTATAAGCGGCTGGTGAAAAAATATGAGAAAATATACTAAAATAATAATAAAATACATACATTTGTATGGAAAATTTAGACGTATCTTCACATTTGCACTCATAACTTTTCAACCGCTAAACCGATTTTTCACATTTTCAATACCAAAGAGGATGTCCAATAATCCAAAAAGGTAAAAATCAGCACCCCCGCTTGCCTCTTCGCGACAAAAACGCCATTTCAACAGAAAGACGGGCAATGCTAAATCGACTTAAAATTGCATAAGGATTACGAATATATATAGTTTATGGGTTCTTAGACCTATATTTCGACATGTTACAAACAGGATGACAAACTGATTTATACCCTCACCATAAATGATGTAAAGTATAAAAATAATAAAAAAGTACTTGAAAAATTTGTATGGAAAAAACCTCAATGCATAGTAGGTTTTCTTTCGGAAACGTTTAAAAACTTTTACAATTTGTGTACATACCGCATCGGTTCCTCAAAAGGGGTCAACTTAAAATTTACAAATTTAAAAACAATTATGTTATTGTAAAGAAACACAACGGTAGTTGTTTTTGCAATTTTTTAAGTGATTATTGTTTGTTTCTTTTTATTTGAAATTTGTTGATTTATTTAATGTAAACCGTTATGACATAAACACAGGCACAACTTAATATATTTCGCTTTAGCTGAAACAAATCTGATATAAATTGAGTTTAAACTCGGGGCAACTCAACATATTTGCCTTTAGTTGAAACAAAACTGATATGAATTCAGCTTCCATTTGTTGACAACTCAAAATATTTCTTAAAATATTTTTATATTTTTTGAAGAAAGAGTAGAGAAAATTGGTGTAAGATTTTTACAGTGCAAAAAGTGAAAATTTGCAAAATTTTGAGTTGACACTCTGTAGAGGAGCCGGTGCGATATGTATTAAAAAAGGGTAAGGGATATGAATTTTTAAGCAAAATCTATCAAACTTCAATTTAATATTTCATTTTTATTTAAATTTAAAATATTTCAATAGCAAGAACTTGGTTAATAGTTTGATATATCTTAAAAAAAAGCACTTGAATTTCAGAACCACTTTTAAGAATGTTTTCTGAAAAAATGTAGATTCCGTTAGTTTTCTTTTAAAAACAAATTTTATAGAATCCGAAAATCTCGTAACTTGAAAAACTTTTTGAATGTGAAATTTTACAGTTTTTTCCAAAAATACCCAAGAAACATATTTACGGACTCTCCGACATGTACGGATTCATGAAACCGGCTTCCGTTTCTGTACTGTCAAATACTATTTGACACTATTTTTCATCAGTTTTTCTTCCGTTGCTTTTGGATTTGTTTAGTTAACAAAAACGAATACTTAAATATCCATTAGGTAAATATTTACGAAAATTAAAACAAGTTTTACGGTGATATGTGCAAATTTATGCAGATTTTCAAATAAAAAAAAAAATATTTTCTGACAGCTTATAATAAATTTTTTGAAAAAATTTGCAAATTTGCATTTTGTGCCAAATTATACTACCATTTAAACCTAAATTAAATTTTTGTTTTAATTTTTCATGATTTTTAATGGGCCACAAGCGCAGTGATTGATGGATGCTAATTGTGCTGGACATAAATATGGAATTTTTTTGTAATTTTGTTTGGTATTTGTTGTATTTAGTTTGTAAAAGTTTTGTTATATTATTTTAAATATCTTTATCCGTAAACGGTCCATCATTTCAAGGGATTCGAATCAGTTTCGATGTTCCTTAAAACTGGTACTTAAAGTGAGTGTGGGTAACCCTATGAAAGGAAATTTTACAGGATCTCAAAAAATATTTTTTCTAAATTCGGTTCACAGAAAAGTTTTTAAAAATTGCTCGATTTTAAAAAAGGGGACGATTCTGCGAGATTTTTTTGGAATTTTTTTAATATATTTGGGAAATCAGTCTCTTCTTTAAAAATTAATTTTTTTGTGTATAAGGGCCCATTTAGTATTGAATGGATTAAAAAGCGCCGCAGGTAAAAACTTTTTAGAAAAATCTAGAGTCACATACCATGGATCGTGAAACCAAAAAGGAAAATTTGAGATTATGCGGAAATTCTCTTTCGAGTACCCACATTTACTCGTATATGTTACTACACATACCAGTTTTTGGGGCCTTCAAAAATGGAAGATCAATTTTTTTTCTCTTTTTATTCCAGAGGGAGCCACATACCATGGATCGTGAAAAAATGCATATTTAAGATCCTGAGGAAATTTCCTTTCGAGTACCTATAATTATATGTTACAACGCGTACCAGTTTTTGGGTCCAGGGGGTACCACCCACAAAATACACGAGGGCTTTACCCGGAGGTTGTGTTTAACTTAAATATGAACAAAATCGCTAGCAAAATACCAAAATCTCTATATCAACTACTTTGATCCACATCACAAGCAAAAGCAATAAAAAAAATAGAGGGTGACAACATAAATACAAAAAAAAAACATACACGTGTCAACTCTTAATATAAAGTAAAAAAAAAATTAAATACAGGGTATTAAAGTGATCGTAAATTAATATATGTTAGTTTAATAACTTACTTTAACATCATCCTCATCTTCTCCAGCCCATTTGTTAACTTTGTCTGGTATTAAAACAATGGGCTTGTCAGCAGCACTTTCTAGAAATATTAAAATAATTGTAATGTTTAAATGTTGCGTTACGACAAATTTAAATATTTCAAGGTATCATAATGATTTCTAAATATTATAAATGTTTATTGCACATTTTACAAGGTTAAAAAGGAAATTTACATTGAATTCTTTGTAATTGACCATAAAAGCACATGGTCACATTTTTCTTGTACAAAAAAAAAGGAAGTGACCTCTGTAACAAAATTCCTTTGAACCAACAAAAAGAATTGTTTTCTAAAACTTACCCCAATTATCCTCCATTCTCAAGGTTTTCTTATAAAATCACTTTCAATTTATATTAATTGTTTATAGTTTTTATTCTTTTTTTATAAAATATTTGCCTATATTTGGTTAAAAATGGCTTTTTTATATTTTCCACTTGCCAAATGTCACGAATTAAAATTTGACTTGAATGCACAAGAGACTTTTTTTGTATGATTCTTTTTGTTGCGTTTTTTCTTTTGGTGCTCTCATCAGGGATGATAAATGCGAATTTTGCAATAGTACCATCCACAGTGTTGCCATATTAAAAATGTGAAAAGCTGCTAGATCGTCAAAGAAATGATAAAAAAATGTATACTTAATTTATACTTGCAGTGTTTATACGGCAAGCTACCTACGTGGGCTTGTATCATCCCATACTATTTTATATGGTACTGTTAGGCGTTAATACTAAACTTTGTACTATACCAACTTTACATGGGAATGACACAAGTCAACTTTGGAAGCTCGGCGCACGAACACAGCTAAAACAAAATCTAAAATGCTGACACATATTGACTTAAATACAAAAAAGTTTATTTTAGCTTGAATTATATATACTTTAGTAAGATTAATACATAATTTAAGAAAGGTTTTTGAAGTTTTAAGATTTTGATTCAAATATACTAGTATGTTCTGGAATCCCATTACACACAAAAATAAAACAAATTTATAAATTTTGGTGTTAGCAGGCGAAATCAATTAGTATGTGATTTTTTGTTATTATTCAATATATATTGTGATATATGGATAGCAATTCATTTTTATTATGGATTGATGGATCAAGCGCGTATGCTACACGTTCAATATTTATTGCGTCAGTATTTACAATATTTTTGATCTGTGCGGGTTGTTATCCCTGTTTCCACCGGCAGTACACACCCGCCTTCACTATCTTGTGCAATTATAATTGTTTTACTTTTTTATTTGGTTAATTTTTTGCACTGCGTATTTTATTTGTTTTATTTCCTTTATTCTTTCACTTTATACTAACGTATCGCGAATTGACACCTCAAATTATGCTACACCTTTAGTATTTATGGTGTGATCCACGATCTGGTTTTCAGAATATTAGGCTATTCTGCAATATGGATCGCGATTCATCAATACTGCATGCTAAACGTTCAATAAATATCGCGAAACTGGGTCGCGGTCAATATATATTGAACATGGGTGCTACCAGTTTATAGTGAATGTTAAAGTTAGCCCACTACAAATTCACAGTATTGGTAATAAAATGGATTGTTTTTTTTAATCAATTTTGATTAGATTGGCGAATCAAAACAAGAATTATTTTGATTCTCAAATATGATTTGATTCGTGAATTAAAATTATTTTTTTTTTAAGTCACGATTAATTTACTTTAAAACCCGAGGGGTTTCATCTAATTTTTATAAAACAGTTTCCTCAGGATGTCTTACGGACCTAGATAATTTTTATTATCACAGTATATTAAAACATTTCCAGTGCAAAATTTTTTTGTTTTGCCCTATTTCGCTTAGTTTTCGAGATAGCGATCATTTTAAAAATTTTTGCAAAGCTCGACATAAGTAATTTTTCGATAGTATAGATTCGGTAGGTTCCTGTGAGATTTCCTGGAGTTTTCATTAAACAGCAACAACGTGACTATTTTTTTTAATCAATTTACAAATTTCATTTCCGGCTCCATTTCGTTCGTATAAAAATGGGTAACCTTGTGGCTGTTTCATAAAAATTCTAGGAAACACTTTTTATCGCAGTATATTAATACTCAAATAGAGCACAAGTTTTGTCCGTTTTGCCCTATATCGCTTAGTTTTCGAGATTCCGGTCAGTTTAAAAAATTGCAATTTTACACAATGGCGAATATCTAGAAAACTAAGCGAGATTTAAAAGTCAATTTTACGTTTTGCAAATCAATCATTTTTTAATTCGTGAATTAAAAAAAGAATAATGTTTGGAATGATTTGATTCAATGAGCCATCTAATATGAGTACAATTGTGCTGGCATAACATGCCAGCTTGTTGGCAAGTGGGACGAAGAGAATGGTTTTTTGGTGGCGTAAAGTTTCATCCCGCCTTAGCAGCACCTTTAGGTTTGCCATTTGAACATGCATAGACAAACGAACAAAGCTGTGTGAGAAATGTGTTTCGTAAATTTCGTGGGTCCTCATAATCGACCCACCGAACTGGCTTTTCAAGCTCTTGTGACCAAATTTCGCAACAGTTTCACTTTATAGGACATTAATACACCAACCCGTGCGTACAAAGGAGAATAGGCACCTCGGTATGAAACCATACAATACACAGTTGCTGCAAAAAAAGCCAGACGACGTACCACAACGTCGTTTGGTGAATGGATCATAGGAATGTTGGTTGAAGTTTCATTCATGGAAGACATTACAGCTGCCATTGTGGAGATACCGTCCGAAATGCTGGAAAAAGTATGCCAAGATTGGAGCTCACGGATGCCGTAGCCACTGGCAACATTTAACGAAATAATCTTTAAAAAGTAAATGGCAGGCATTAATTTAAAAAGAATTCAATTTATTGAGCTGTTTTACTTTTTTATGAACATAAAAAGTCTAATTGCAAAGAAAATAATACTCTTTAATTAATAAACAAAAATAAATAAAAAATTTAATTATTTCTAACTTGTATTTCATAAAGTAAGCATTAATAAATAACTTAATATTTGTAACATCAAATGTAAACAAAATGAGAGCATTCAATTAAACAAAATAAACATAATGATTTTAAATTGTGAACACAAACTATTTTGGCCAGATTACTGCAATGTCTAGGTATAATTTAACTAAAAATTAAATACAAATTTAGGTCGGAAAACTTATTTAAACGTGTGCTCAATTTAGACTTATCCAGATATATTAAAATAACTCTGGATATTGTTAAATTGTGCTTTCTGTTAGATACATTAACGGTCGGTTAGTTGCTAATGAGTCATTGTGAAAATGAGGCTTAAAGATTAAAGGAAAACACTCATACGAAAAATTAATGGTTCTTGGAGAAAATCAGGCAAATAAAAAATACATAAGTAATATGAATTCATAAAACTTTAGAAATGAGTAGAATGAAATTAATGTTTCTTTTTATTTTTGCCCTGAGTATTCGATTCTGGTGCACCAGTTATAGTGGCAAATTCTTTTTTGAGTACCAAGAGAACTTCAACTTGTGGTTTCCAAACTGAAGCGTCAGAAGAAGCTTTTAAAGTGCGTACTTTCTCAGCTTGCTTAGCTATTTTATCCTCTAAATCTTTAATTTTATTAACATCCACTGAGGCTGTAGCAGCAGTAGGAGTCGCAGATTTGGTCTCAGCCTCAGCTTGAGCTTGCGTTAATTGTTTTTTCAAATCCAATAGTTTGTTAACCTCTGGTTGCCATACAGCTTTGTCTTTTGTTGAAGCCTTAAGTTGTCTTACTTTCTCACCTTGTTCCTGTATAGCAGCTTCAATGTCTTTGATACAAACTGAACCATTTTGTTTCGTTTCCATTTTGGCTGCTTTTAAGTTATTCTGAGCCTCGATTAATTGTTTTTTCAAATCCAATAGCTTGTTTACCTCTGGTTGAAATACTGTTTTGTCTTTTGTTGAAGCCTTGATTTGTCTCACTCTATCTCCCTGTTCTTGTATAGCTTTTTCTAAAACAGCTAAGTCTGTTGAGCTAACTTGTGAGTCTGATGCAGTTAAAACTTGTGGTCCGGCATATTTCTTTTTCATTTCATCAATGAAACTTTGTTCCAATTTTACAAACAATGGTGCTGGTTTGCCGATTTTATGACCAGATTGTAATAAAATAGAGGCAAATGGTTTTCTAAAAGAAAATAACAATTTTTATTAATAGATATTATAACTTTTTTTAAATGAAAAGAATAACGTACTCGGAATTTAATTGTGTTTGTTTGGCATTCAACTGTTCAAACATAGTTCTCGCCGTTGCTGGCATATATGGGAAGATGAGATTAGCCAACAGACAAGCAATGTTACAACACAAGCCGATAATTGTAGCAGCTCTAGCTTTTTGCTCTTCACTGCCCTTAAGAAGGACCCAAGGTTGTTGAGATTGCATATAACCATTACCATGACGTGAAATGGATAATAAATGACGAATGCCATCACGTAAGCGTGACTTTTCCAAAGAATTGATATAACCACGCAATTCACGGTTAATTAGAGCCAACAAAATAGCTTCATCATCGTTAAGATTCATAGCAGGAACCACGCAATTAAAATTCTTTTCACAGAAAACTAAAGCTCGATTTACAAAATTACCCAAATTGTTAAGTAATTCTGAGTTATTACGAGCAGCCAAATCATTCCAACTAAAACTAGAGTCTTGACCTTCTGGACGAGCCGAAGCCAAATAGAAACGCCAAACATCGGCTGGAATACCAGTATCCTAGCAAAGAAATTAATTTTTACAACAAGTTAAAAAACATACTTGCGTTAAACTCCTACCTGGGCATCATTACCAAATACACCAACACCTCGACTTTTACTAAATTTACCATCTTCATAATTTAAATATTCCGTAGCCATAATATGTGATGCCAATGTATTACCCTTGTTGATAGCCAATAGAGCACTAGGCCATACTACCGAGTGGAAGGGTACATTATCCTTGGCCATAAATTGGAATAGCTCAACATCGACACCTTTTTGGGGTTGCCACCATTGTTGGTATTCCTTGGAATAACGCTTCGTCATCGATACATAACCGAAAGGTGCATCAAACCATACATAGAATACCTTATTTTCAAAACCTTGATGTGGCACCGGTATACCCCATTTAAGATCACGTGTAATACAGCGTGGCTTAAGACCTTCACGTAACCAGGCTCGTGTTATAACACGAGCATTATTCGTCCAACCCTGTTCGGAACGATCTACCCATTCACGTAATTTGTTTTCAATTTTTGGTAAATCTAAAAACAGTTGATCTGAAGACCTAACTACAGGGGCGGTGTTACATACTTTGCAACGGGGACGTATAAGTTCGGTGGCATTAACTAATTTACCACATTTATCACATTGATCGCCACGCGCATCTTCATAACCACAACCGGCATGGGGACAAGTGCCCTCGACAAATCTATAAGAAACAAAAATATTTTTAATAAGCTATAAACCTTTTAAAATTTAACCCTTTCGCTACGGATCTAAAACCACTAGAAAATGTTGACATTTATGTGAATTCATTTTATTTTTTCCATCTTGCTGTGAACCCAGCCTAACACTCTTTCTTGTTTTCAAATCCTTATGTGAAAAAATGTTGCCTTTCTTGCTTAAGTTTTTTTTTACAAAATATGTTTTTGTGCATAATAATAAAAAGTAAAAGCAGAAAAATTAGGTATCAGATAAAAGGTATTTATGAGACCTATAAGCAGCCTTAAATTTCGTGAGATTTAACAAAATGTCACATTTTGGATATTTTGATGTTTTATTAAAGAAGTTGTGTATGCTTGGTAAGAAAAGCACAGGGTAACTAGACCAGTTCAAAGAACAAAAAAACATGTTATTGGCATATTTTTCTTTTTTTTAAATATTTAAAGATATTGGTTTATAAGTCAGAAATATTTTATTTGCCAAAACAACACAAAATTGTTGAGTTTAGAGCAGTCTAGTGGTTCATCAATCCTAGAAATTGAACACACTTTAATCACGTGGAAATCACTCATAATTTAATGTCAATATATTTACATTACATTTATTTAACATGAACTTCCGAGCCCTATTTATTAGCATCATTCAAAAACAAATCCCAATTAAGAATGAATGTTATTTTTGACGTTGCACCATGCACCAGGACAAACTTTTTTGTTTGAAAAAAAGAGTACTTAAGGCAAAGCGAAGACAATTGTTTTTATTATAAAGAGGTTTTTATGAATGTTTATCCGTTATTTTGGTAAAAGCTATTTGGTAAATATTAGTAAATTATAGAGAACAAAAATTCGACAGAGCCACCAGTATAGAATTCCTAGATTTTCGGTTGTTTTTATTTTTAAAATCCGTATAAAAACGGAAAAGTTAGCCATAAATACATATTTTTTCAAGTTTTACTATTAATTATACGAATTAGAATAAATAACAAGAACTTGCCCCTAAAATTGAAATATTGTAATTTATTAATTGGCCTCTAGTCTTTCAAATTACAAAATGTTGAATAAAAAAAAATCAAATTTCAGCCCAGTGAGCGAGCGTACCACAGATAAAGCCAAATTGTTTTAATAATACACCAGGACAAAAAAAAATATATGTTAAACTTACCGATCAGCCAAGAAACGATCACATTTTTGACACAACAATTGTTCAACACTTTCGGTCAAAATGTAACCATTATTGTAGACATCTTTAAAGGCTTCTTGAACAATTCTGAAAATGAAAATATTATATTATATTTTGTTCCTATCGTTTATTCGAGCCGACTCACTCAGTTTGTTCTTGTGTTGTTGTACGTCCAAAATAATCAAAACCTATACCGAACCAACGATATATACCATTGTGTAGTTCAAAGTATTTATCACAAATTTCACGAGGTGTTAGATTTTCAGCTAGTGCTTTATTTTCTGTAGCTGTACCATATTCATCAGTGCCACAAATGAAGAGTGTGTTGTAACCAACAGAACGTGAGTATCTAAGAAATAAAATATTCAGACAATTTATTTCGTACATTGTTTATTAATAACTTTGGATTTCATACTTAAAAGTTAACTTTATTCTAACTAATGTATGAAGGAAATTAGTCAAGAAACTACAATTGTACAAAACAACAAATTTTTTAGTTGATTAATTGCTGTTTTAAAAATATTCAGTATGAATACCAAAGTTACGAACAGATTTAAAAGAAAATTATGTCATTGAAGTTGAAATAAATCCAATTAATTAAAAACGGTGTAAAAAGAAAGGTAACTTGGACAGCGCTGTTCTATGTTTAGAGACTTTTTATTGAAAATGGATTTGTAAAAACACATGGAATTAAAATATTTGAAAATTTGATGCTTTAGGGCGTCTCAAAGCCGCCATATGTAAAATGCACAAAAAAAATCATTTGAAGTATTCTTAATTGCTAAACATATTTTAGACAATAATTTAAAAAAATCCTAAAGCATTCGTTTTAAGTTATCTTGTTATTAATTTTTGAAGTAATTTGTATTTGTCTTTAAGATTCCAAAAGAAATTGTAAAAAAATATTTATGTATTTAGGGTGGGAGCGAACTGTCTAAATAAAATGTAAACTAAATTCAGGTTTCAAAATTTTTATGAAATTTTAAAAAATGTTCAAAGAAATTTTCAAACCTTTTGTCAATTTGTATTTAGTTAAGAATTCATTTGGCCACCTCGCACATGGCGTAAAGTACAAGTTAAGTACAAATGAAAAGAAAACATTTCAAGTTTTGATTCAGAAATGTATTTTTTATATTTATTCGAAAAAAATGTATGTATTATATTTATTCGAAAAAAATGTATTCATTTTACCTTTACCAAGCTTTCAAAATTCCAAATGTTTCAGAACTAAGAAAAGCGCTGTCTATGTTTCATTCAATAGATTTTGAAATGAAATTTTTATTTATTTGATAACATACCTTGCAAAAATATCAGCAGATAATACACAACCAATAATATTACCCAAATGTGGTACATTATTAACATACGGCAAAGCGGATGTGATCAACACATTACGCTCACCGCCTTTGGGAAGGACAGTTCGTGGTTCCTTTCTTTCAGTGGCAGGAGTAAAAATAAAATTAGTACGAGCAGCCTCAAGTTCATCATCCGTTATTGTATCGGCTAAATTAGAGCCCGCATCAACCAACAGTTTCCCAGCTCCTAATGAAGAAGATATCTTAAGAGGAACATGATATAGACCACCATACCGATTGGAATTTTGCAACGCCGTAAAAGTTAAGTCCTTCAAAGGCTGTGCTGCTAAAACAATCTGAACTTCTGGCATAGAATTGATTTTACGATACCAAACTAGAAGATTATCAATTTTTTGAGCACCCTTTAAAGTGCCATCTGGAGCCAAAAGAGACCATACGGCCAAATCGGCAGCAGTAAGTTTATCACCAACCAAAAAAGCAGTAGTGGATAATTGTTCATCTAGCTTTTTAACGAGGGAGTTTAGTACGGGCATAGCATTAGGATTGGCACGATGGCCAACACCCATATTATGGACTAAAGCTGGAGCTAATAATGTGGAAGACCATTCAAGCCACTAAAAATATGTACAAGATTGAGAAAATCATTAATACTAACCTTCAAAAGGTCAATGATATATAAAACTATTTCAATTCCTATTGTTTTAATAAAGCGATCGGAATAATTCTAATAGAGGAATTGTTTGTATTTTGTTATTGTAAAAAAGGAATAAATTTATATAAATATATGTATATACACCAACAAATAAACTTACCTCATCTCTTGATTCACCCTCATCGGGGAAAAAATATTTTGCCACCGCATCTGTTGAAAATAATCTTAAACCACTGTCCAATTCCAATGTGGGTAAAACCAATAAATCTTTGGCGTTAATATCTGCAACAATTAAGATACATATATTTCGTCACCCATTGATTGCAATACTTTATTTTACACTACACAGTGAAACTTTTAATGTTAACTCACAGACCTTCTCACTTCACTACTCACCATTTAGGTTAACTTTTTCCACAACCACCTCACGTTTTGCAAACTTGGCTAATATTTGTAGTTTTAGGCCAAGAGGATTACCTTCATTGGTGTAGATTTTCATTTTTGGGAAAATTGTTTATTAGTATACTATATTATAATTGCTAACTGTTTTAATTTTAATAAATAACGTGGCAAAAAAGGGTTAGAACCAGCTTTTTTCTATTCTCACAAACTGCAAACTTTTCTACTTGGACGCAATTCTACTTAAGAAGAAAAAATCTAATTGGAAAGTGTCAAAATGCATAGCAAAATGAAATGTCAAAATTCACACTGCAAAAAATTTTGACAGTTAATTATCGCCATTTGCACACATTACAAAAAGATCACTCTGTTACTTGCATTTCCGCAATTTGAGTAAGAGCCAATATATACGATGCAATTGATTGCGTGCAATTTTCTTAATTCCCTTTTCAAAACTGCTTCCAAAGTTATGTCTATTTATACGTACGAAAACTGAATGTGAGTGAAGCAATATAAGAAAAATACATATGAGTGCGAAAGAGAAATAACAAAAACATGCACAAAAACCTTGCCTTTTTTGTTACATCGTTCGCGACCAAACAAGAATTGCATGCAATAATTGCATGCAACAAAGTCACTGTATAAATTGGCTTAATTATGAATTATGAGCGCTTCATTCAAACTTGTTGTTCTCTGATATAGAAAACACAGTAAATTGTTTTTCTCATGAAAACATTTCAATTAAACTTAAATGCTCTCAAATATAAATATAAATTGTAAAGCACACTTATTTCCGTAATTTCAAGAAATAGATACCTTTGTTTTTGTTCGTATACAAGAAAGGTATCCAAGCACTGGTAGGTATCAATTGCTTGAAATTACGGGCATTAAACGAGGGAATACCAAAAAAGAAAAAAAAATTAAATGTAGTACAAATTTTAAACTGTTGTTACAAATTGGGTAAAAGGCTGTAATTTTCAATCTTATAGTTCAACGAAGAAATTTAACTTCGAAAGTGGACGAGGGTAGGGAATATTTACATATAATTCGAAAAAAACAAACCTATACATAAGCTTTGTTTTTTTTCAAATTTTATATAAATATTCCATACAAATTTAAGTAGATATAGACTTGCTTAGTAGTTATAGATATAGCTACTTAAAAATTAAGAATGTATGAAAATGTTGCCAAGTCTAAGAAATTATTGGCTTTTTAAATGTAAACAAAAAAATATTGTCTTTATAATTTGATAAAATATTAAAAACGACAAAAGGTAAAAAATGAATTATGTGTTTGTAAGTAAATGTAGAGCAGGGTAAACAATATAATTGTTCTCTTTCGCGTTCCTGCGAAGTCCATATACGAAAACAACTTTCGTACAAAGACAGCCCCAAATGCTCAAATTGTATTTGTTTACAAAAAATAAATAAAAGTCAGGTAAGTAGGTATAGTCGTTTTCTTTAGAAGTAGTTATAGATTCGAAAAAGAACATACCTATAATTGTTAATTTGTATGGAAAAATAAGTCACGTTTTCATTCTGTCTCATAACCGGTCCAAAACAATTGCATATGGCAACACTGTAAACTGCATCAGGTGTTTCTCAGTTTTTACATTTTCTTTAGATCACAACATTTTCTTTAGACAGCAACTGTCCTCGAGCTGTGGTCCTCGATTTAAGGACATCGAAAGTTTAAATTTTTATTATCCCAAAAGATAAGTAATCAATCAAAATGGGAGAACGTAAAGGCCAAAACAAATACTATCCACCTGACTACGATCCCAAAAAGGGTGGTCTGAACAAATTTCGTGGTACTCATGCCTTGCGGGAAAGGGCAAGAAAAATCCATTTGGGCATCATCATTATACGTTTTGAAATGCCCTACAACATTTGGTGTGACGGTTGCAAGAACCACATTGGAATGGGTGTACGTTATAATGCAGAAAAAACTAAAGTGGGAATGTATTATTCTACACCTATCTATAAGTTTCGAATGAAATGTCATCTCTGTGATAATCACTTTGAAATACAAACAGATCCAGGAAATTTAGATTATGTTATATTGTCGGGAGCCCGAAGACAAGAAAATCGATGGGATCCCTTACAAAATGAACAAGTTGTGCCAGAAACTAAAGAAGTACAAAAACGTTTATTCGATGATGCCATGTATAAGTTGGAACATCAAGCTAAAGATCAAAAAGCTGGAGAACAAGCTAAACCGATGTTGGAAAAATTAATAGAACGTAATAAAACAGTGTGGAACGATTGCTATGAAGCTAATTCTAAATTAAGAGCAGAATTTAGGGTAAGTCGACCAGATAAATTTCATTGATACCGTAATTTAAATTCATCAATATGATCGAAAAGGCTAAGGAAACTATATATAGTTAGCTTACGCCCCCTTTTTGAGCAGGCGGTTATTTAATTTTGTATACTAAATTATGCTCAGAAATACTTATCCGATCAGTTGCGATCAGTCTAAGATAATAAATCTTAGAACAGTGGTTGTTGTGGTATACATTTACATACACCTGATCTCGAAATTGGGCGAAGTTCGCCACATGATAGATCTTAACTAACACATTTGGAATTAAGGTCAAAATACACTTTAGCGGGTGTGCCCTAAAAAAATAAAATAAATATATGGCATTCCTCTCATGCTCTTTTTTTCTGATATCTATATTAGATCCATTCGTTTACTCATCTCAGTCAAGTAAAGTCAGAATTACTCAGTTTTAAACTACGGAGTAGGTTTTGTAAAATTCAATCGTAAAGTTCAGTAAAATTCAATCAATTCAGTCAATTTATTTTTCAAACAGCTAGTTTTTTTCTTTAAAATTTCTACAGGCAATAATTTATCAAGTAAACACCAGTAAGTTCTCTTGCATCGAACTCTCACTTAACTATCTATTTTTGCTCTCTCCTTACTAAGTATTTGTGTAAACAAACCCCTTCCAGTAAAAACTTGTACAAATTTTTACAACTTTTTGAGTTCCCAAACACACTTAAAATGTTATGACAAAAATTTCAAACAAAAAATTGTTAGAAATCGAATTTTAATTTTAACTAATATTTTTAATAACTTACTAAATTTTTTGCCGTTTAAAAAAGTTATTTTTTTTTTAAATTTACAAAATTTTCACTTTGCAGCCTACTCTCTTGAAAATTGTTCGTTTTAATGAAAAAATATTATTTAGCCAAACATTTGCAACTTTTAAAGAAATTATACAAATCCAGAAATTAATTCAGTATTTTGTAGCTTATCCATTATTTTTTATTACCTTTTAGGAATTGAGGCTATGAGCTTTTTAGGAAGATTAGGTAATTTTTATTCCACTGCTCCAACTCTGCGAAAAGTTCATCACCATTTCGGAATAAAGTACCAATATTCCGTTTTGCAATCATCCACATGTTCTCAATCGGGTTGAGATCGGATTTTGGCGGCCACGACATGACACTAATATTATTTGCCTCCAACCGTACTTTTACAATTCCTGCCGTATGTTTAGGGTCGATATCCTGCTGGAATGTCCATGAAACTTGTATTTGCCATTCAGCATATGCAATCATAACTGAGCTTAAATGGTCTCTATATATTGTGGCCGTCATTGTATTAGTAATCCGGTGAATTGGGCCAATCCCATTTCCCGAGAAACACCCCCACATCATAATGTTTCCACCTTCGTGCTTCACTGGGATTAAACTTTTCGCCTCGTAGTCGTCGAAGAAGGCTCTTCCATCTGAACCCCGGAGATTGAATTTGGACTCATTGGACCATAGTAAGTTTTTCATTGCTGTTGAGTCCAATTTAAATGGGTGTGGGCAAAGCTTTTTTATTTTTTTCCGACACACTAGTTTTTTGTGCATCTAAAACTCTCTAAAGCGCTCTTCTTTTAATGATGGAAAAACTGGCATCTATGAAAAGTTCAGTTTTAACTGCTTTTGGATATTTCGTGAAAAATTTCTTTATTTTTCTGTTTTCTCTTACAGTGGTAGTACGGGGTCTTTAGCCTTTATAAGTTGTATGGATGTTACCACTATTAACAATGCGAGAAAGTCTTTTTACTTTAAGTAATTTAAAACTTTGACCTCGAAATCAGAATTGAATTTGTTTCCTGCCGTTTTTCACAAAAGTAATTCTTATTAAAACTCTTATAGCAAAATAATTATGATGAGTTTTTTAATAAAATACAAATATCTTAATCACGAATAAATAGGTAATCGCATTCCTTTACCGTTATTTCCTAGCATTTGTTATTCTCAATAGTATAGTTAAGAGTAAAAGAGTAATAAGAATGTTTTGAACAGCTGCACTTTGAATACATCTTTTAAAATTAATTTTTTGTTGTTTTACTTTAACGGAATTTGTTTTTTTTATATTTTTAACAAAAATAAATTTTAGTAACGAAATGTGATTTGGAGAAAATTAATCAATGAAAAGTTAAAATGCGATATCAGTTCTAAATGTTTCGACCACTACTGTATATATATCGAAACCAATGATTTTTACATAGGCGTGCTCTTAGGGTGGAAGTTTTCTTTTATGATCCTTTTTCATTGCATCTAAAGCAGTTCTTAGGGTTAGTGAAAAATGAGATCTTTTGATCTTCCCAAAAAAATTTTTAATTTTGAATTTAGATTTTAACAGGACATCAGTAATCGGACCTTAGCCACATTTTTACAACAGCTTCTACCTGGGAATTTAATTGACACATTTGTTGTTGCTGTTGTTTAAGTTTGACTGTTGGATAAATTATAACGGGACATTCAGTTATCGGTCCTTATTTGTTAAATTACTTTCTTCGAAACTCTTGCAATTTTTACTATAATAAATTGTTTACATTTTGTATTGATAACTACGATTTTAAGAATTTAAAATCCGGTAAATTGTAAGTTAAAAATTGATACAAATCACTCAAACCTGATAACATGTTTCAAAATAACTAAAGTTTAGTAATTAACCCTAGTTATGAATGCCCCGGTAGGCTAGTTGGTAGCGTGCTAGCTTATCAGTGCGGGGGTCGTGGGTTCGATTCCCACCAGAGGCTCTGGTCTGTTTTCGCTACAACGAGCCGATAGCCTTCGTTGCTAGTGCTCGGTTAGGGTATTAAGATATAATTTGTAATTATATGCTTAATAAAATAAATAAATATGTAAATATCTGTGGTTAATGTTTAACCTTGCTTGTTTTCAAAATAAGTTGCCCGTCATAGATTCGAAAAGTGTTCATTTTATTAAAAATCACATTTTTGAAGAATTCTTAGAACATTTTCTAGAAATCTTCTCATATAGCAATTCTGGCTGAAAATAATATAAATCTTTTTCGAAAGAGGAACTCCAATAGTCTAACATCATTCTAATGCAGAATTTCTTATAATCTTTCGTTTTATTTATTTCCTTACACTTTATATATTTTTGTTCTACATTTTTTTTACAGAATAAGAAAACTGAACTGAAAGCATTAAAAGAACTCGATGACAAATTATTAGCTAAAAGTAGTTTGAATATAGAGTTGCTGCCGGAAACTCAACAAGACCGTCAAATGGCTGCTCTTATGAAGTTACAAAGTAAAACAGCACAAGAGCGTGAAGAAGAAAAACGTTTGGACATACTCTTACAACCCGCCTTACCAAGTCAAACACAAACAACATTTGGTGGTTTAAAAAGACAAAAAGCTTTAAATAATCAGCTAGAATATAAGCAATTGGGTATTAAAAGGAAAAATAAAGCTGCTCCTTTAACATTAGATACAAATAATAAACCTAATGAAAGATCATCAATAAAAACAAAAGATGATTTAGCAGAAGAGAAAGATACTAAAAACTCGACACTTAATTCATCAACTCCTGCCGACAATGTATGTTTAGTCGATTTACCTAAAAGTTTAGCATTAGTCTGTGATTATGTCAGTTCTAGTTCTCCAACATCATCCGCCTCAGCGTCAATGTCAACAGATAGTGAAGACAGTTAACTTTAGTTATTTTTAGAATTTATTTATTTAGACATAACAAATTATATATGTATAATAATAAAAAAAGAAAAATAGAAATATATTTATAAATCAGCACTCTCTCTACGATTTAGTTTTAATAGTTCTGCTGACTCATCTTCATCGACGGGGCGTAAATCATCATTAGCTGCATACAGTATGGCTAAAGCATGATTGCACAAGTCAACATATTGCTCATTTTTCAGCGAATCGTTAAGGCTGCAAAGGAAAAAGATAGAAAATAGTGAAATAACACAATTTTTTTCTTAAAATTTACTAATCTTTGAATATTAAACAATCGGGATTGGTGATTTCATAGCCAATTTTGCTCTATCTCACTTTTGATAGAGAGTTAAAAAATTAATATAATTATCCAGGTCAAATGTATTGCGGAGTCCGAATTAAATGCTTTGGAGAAAAATTTGTTTGATTTGAAGAAAATCGTTCTTCCTTAATCCCATGTAAAACGTTCCTATTATACTCTTTCAGAGCAACCATAAGCAATTGGGATTTATATGAAAGTAATAAACCAATACACTTGGAGCAGGAAAATTTGATCTTTTTGTTTTAAGATATTTATTTATTCACATTGCAATACAAAGCCATCCAGGTCATATTTTATTTGCTTTTGTCGATAATTTTTATTGGTAAAATAAGAATAAAGATACTAGGGAATTCAATTAATAGAGGCTGACTTCATAAAACGCAGTATGCATCACTGCATTGCATAGAGTTCATACACGGCATTGCCTTTTATTTTTGGCAATGCCGCGAGTTCAATAATGCCTGGTAACCCTTTTGAATGCGCAACAGTCGCAACAGTTGTCAAATTTCTGCACTGTTTTTATTTGTGATGCTTTTTGATTTTTGGCAATTGAAGTGACGGACATATTAGCGTAAGTTAAAATTGAACAAAAAAGTTTACAAATAAAATTCGTTTAGATTTTTTTTGAATGATTTTATGTATTTATATAATAAAAAAAGTGAAATCACGAGATGAAGACGTTTCAAAATGTCGTCGCATTATTTAACGCATATGCTTGCAGTGTTTCTTTGCATAATGCGTTTATGAAGTCAGTCAGACTTTTCATTTAAACTGATTAATCGAGTTTTTTTCCTTACCGGTTAATCAAATCAAATTCTAAAACTCATCTATGTTTACGTCCCTCCGTCCCTATATTTTAGTAATTTTGTTAAAATTTCTTTTGAGACAGTTGGTTCAAATTGCTTCTGAAACCAGACTAAAAATACAATTTCATACATATAAGTATTAAAAAGATAAACTATAAAATATAAATTTCGTTATTTAGTTTTCTTTAAATATTAAGGAAAAACCACAGAAGTAAAAATAAGTGTGGGAAATTTATTTATAATAAATTTGACGTCTGCCCGGTCTTCTAAAATTTTCTTCGAATGAAGTTTTCAAACATAAAACTCAAATACGAAACAAAACAAAGTATACACAGAGTATGTTTTCCTTGTGCCGGTGTTAAAAAGACCCGTAACATGGAAAAAGTGATTTAATGGAACTTTGTGACTTCAGATTCGTGTTATAAAAAAGTTTCTTTTGTGCGGTAAACTGAGTTTGTGCGGTAAAATAGACAAAAAATCGTACACTCCGTGCTTCCGAAGGAGTCCTTATTACCAATATATTTTTGAAAAATAAACGTGTGGATTCTGGGAGTCTAAAATAACCGACATATTGTACGAAAACTTACACTATTTCAATTGCAGCAAGTTTTTCATAATATGAATTTCTTTCAACCTCTATGCTTAAAATTTGTTCATTTAATTTTTCTTGTGTTTCTTGTAGGACACGTAAACTTGAGGGTGAAACACTTTTTTCATCAGCGTGATGTTGATTTTTGGGTGTCTTTAAATCGTTTTGTTTTGATGCCACAGTTTTTGCTGAAACACCACCACCACCACCAACTGGTGTTTGGGATTTCTTAATAGGTTTCGGGAGATTTTGTGCATCTGCAGCCAAAGCAGCTGGTACCTTGAGATTTTCTTTGCCCGCAGAGTGAGTATCAAAAAATTTTTTAAACCATTGTAAAAATTCAAAATTGTCTTGAAATTTTGCCTTCATCAAACGATCAATGGGTACAGATTTATCAAAATTAAGTTTAGTAAAGGCACCTTGGAATAATTTTAGATTATGTATATACTCATGTTCCAATTTGGCTCCACATTTGATTCTTCGCATCCCAATACAATTCGGAAATAATAGTTCCATCATTTGGCAATAAGCGACTCCTTTAAATAAATAATATAGTATTTTAAAAGTAAAACAAATGGAGTATTATATTCAGTTTGACAAAAGTTAATTTTTTCGGGCATTCATAAAAAAAAGAAAAAAACAAGTAAAAATAGGCTTAAATTCGGCTGTGCCGAAACTTTGAACATCCTTCACCAATGTTTAAAAAAAATTTTCTCACTGTTTTTGATACCAAAAATGTAAAAAACTTTAAAAGTGAAGTTATGGAGGTAAAAAAAATTTTTGAGTTAAACAACTTTTTTGTATGTGAAAACAAATTTTATGGTTGAAAGAAAATTTTGAGATAAACAAAATTTTAATGGTGAAAAAAATATTTTTAAGTGAATATAAAATATTATTCAATTCTAAGGCAAGGGTTAAAACTCCTGCCAGCCTAGTATAGATTTAGAGGTACCTTCACATTTTCTCTCATAACTTTTTAACCGCTGGATCGATTTTGCTCATTTTCAATACCAAACTACTCGAAAGTATGCACATTTATGCAGGTAAAAAGTGATCGAAATTTCAACAGACATACAGACGGACGTCGCTAGATCGGCTTAAAATTTAATAAGAATCACGAATGTATATACTCTATGGCGTCTTAAACCTATATTTCGACATATAGGAGGAGGGTAAAATAAAAAAAAATGACCCCCTCTGGAATGATTAAAGAAATTTTTTTTCTATTTGATGTTAAGGGACTGGGCCTCCTTTTTTGGTACATTGTTGTACATAATGCCGCAGTAGAAAATTTTAATTATTTTTCCAAATTCTAATTGGTTTAATGTGAAAAAAAGTTCAAGTTTATATTTAAATATATAAGAAAACTTCCTTTCCTTTGAGTGCCCATACTTTATGATTAGTACATTAACTGAACTCGGGGAGTCTAAATTGGACCTAGTAAGAGCCAGAATTTATGTATAAAAAATATTTTTGAAATTGTGAGAAAATTTCTTTTAATTTTACTCGTCACACTTACCATTTTGGGTGTATTTCGCTTTTTTGAACCATATAGAAAAAGTAAATTTCAGCCTTGGTTTTTGTGTGTATGTACTTACCCGAGCACAGCTCTTCTATTTTTTTATATTGTCCATGGACGGTATTGTTTACCCATTCCAACATGTCGTGACGTGACATTTTATCTGCGGTGGCGCTTGTTAATGAAACTGATTTCAAATCTGGCATTTTTTTTCTAATAATTGTAACTTGAAAAAAAGGTTAATTTTAATTAATTATTAAGTGTAATTACTCGTCTTTACAAATAGATGATGCACTGAAAATGAATTTAACGGTATCGCACAATGGAATAAACTATTGCTTGTTTCAATACTTGATTGTTGTTCTAAATTTATATTCTCGCTCTATGTGAGTGCACCACCAGTCATTAATGTGAGTAGGGTAGAAGAGGGAGCTTCTACCAGTGGGGCATATACGTCACCCCTTTTATCTCTGAATTGAAGAGAGTTCTAAAATGGGTTAAAATGGCATATCACACGTTGCTAAAATAAGCATTTTTGTGTTTTGTGGGAGGTTTAAAAAATACATATGTAAACATTAGGGGCTCCAAGCTTGTAAGAAGAAGAAAAAATGCAAGTGATTAACCATTCCAGCCTCTAGAAATGTTCATTTGGTTGTAAAAGCACGTCTTGCAAAAATTACGTAGTCGGACATCAGGAAGAGGTGCCGCATCGGCCCTAAAATTTAAAAAGGGACTACAAGGTGAAAATATGACTTTGTTTAATTTCTCAAAAATTTATATATTTTAAAATTAACCTTTAAGTGCTGTTAAACTGTATTTTTATCATATGGTCAACAGCACTTAAGGGCTAATTTTCTGAAATAAAATAAGAATATTATTTTAAGACCTGTAAAAATAATATCAAGCAGTTTCATCAATATCTCTTTAGAAATATCTCTTATATTAATATCTTAAAAAAATAAAAACTCATAAACTTTGACCTTTGATCTAAAACAGTGGCGATTTAGTATATTTCCATTTTGCCATACTTTAAAGGATTGATGAAAACTTGCCTGAATGCTGAAATAAAAATGCTGCCCTCACCAACCGAAAGAAAAGAATATCTACAATTTTTAGCATATTTAGTCCCTTATATATGCTTAATAAAACCTTAAGGTCCAACCATTGATTTTTTGAAATTTCTTAAAAAAGATTTTTTAAAATTTTAAATTGGAGATTTGAAACAGTGTTTAAAAGTTCTAATCTATATGTAATTAAATTAAAACAAGTTAGCAAAACATAAGATGAAAAATACTTCTCTCTAATAAATTTGGAAATGTTCTTTTAGTAGATAATTGCAAAATCGAATTGTTGATCAAGTGGTCTGTGACGCATTATTTGCCTTTTTAGAAAGATAATTAACTGCAAATTACAATTTTTTAATAATTTTTATTCAAACTCGTTTTAAAATAATTTTTTTTTTTGAGAAATTCAATTAAAGTTATATTTTTCCCTTGTAATCCCTTTTTCAAACTTTGGGATCGATGCTGCACCTCTTACCGATCTTCGGTTATCCTAATTTTTTGCAAGACGTGATTTTACAACCAAATGAACATTTCTATGGGCGGGAAAGGTCAATAGGTGGTATACACAGTTTACATATGTATATATATGCTAGTAAATACTTTTTTAAAACACTTTGGAATAACTTTTTCAATTCGTGAGTTAAAAAAAAATATTATAATATTATGTTTCGTTAGTATTAGTGAGCAAATGGGAGATCAACAAAAATTTGTTTGTTGTTGTTTTCTTGTCTTATTAATATTTTTACAAAGCTTTAAAATTTTAACTAATTTAGAAGCATTAACAGTGAGAATTTTTTATATGATATAAGATATAATTACTTTTTAATAATTAACTTGGATCTTACTAGATCTCAAAATATATTGCTGGATTAAATTTGATCTGCCATTTTTCGGGTGAAATAAGATCGGCTTTATATCTGAGTAAATATTAAAGAATATCAAATTGTATATTATTAAATATTACGCCATATCAACTTTTTTTTACCCTCCACCATATATGGTAAGGGTATATATCAGTTTGTCATTCCGTTTGTAACATGGTGAAATATAGGTTTAAGACCCCATAAAGTATATATATTCGTGATCCTTATGCAATTTTAATTTGATTTAGCGATGTCCGTCTGTCTGTCCGTCTGTCTATCTGTCTGTTGAAATGGCGATCACGACGCGAAGATGCAAGCGGGGGTGCCTGTTTTTACCCAGATTATTGGACATCCTCCCGAGCAGTTTGGTATTTAAAATGAGCAAAATCGGTTCAGCGGTTCAAAAGTTATGAGTGAAAATGTGAAGGTACCTCTAAATTTTCCATACAAATTTGTACAATTTTTCTGTATCTATTTTTTTTCTGTTAAGTAAGTAAAAATGTTATTAAGTCTTCTTATTGTTCGATTATATTTATTGTCTTACATACTATGAGAATAATAACATTCTTAGAGCTATATGTGTGTTACTCTAATAACTAAGTTAACGTAAAAATTAACAATGTTAAAGTCGCTAACAGAGCAGACCTCTGTAAATAACATTGCTAAAACTAAATAAACAACATTACTAAAACTAAATAACAAAAGTTCGTTACATAAATTGACAAAACATATTCATATTTCAGTTCATGCAAAATTTAGTATATACGTATATCATCTTCAGCCCATATGGTGGAGGGTATTCAAAGATTCGGCACAGCCGAATTTAGCCCTTTTTTACTTAAGTAGTTAGTACATGTGAGACTCATAAATATTATATTTTTGGGCCAAAATACTTTTAATAACAGACACTTCAAAATATTTTTGGGCTCATTCTCATGAAGAATGTGCCCCATGGATAAGCAGTTTTTCTTTGAAAAGCACTAAAAAATAATATAAATTATTCGCATAAGTAGAATTTTAAGCATTAAAGTTAAAGTTGATCTATAAGATTAAGAAAAATTTTTCCGAAAAAATATTGGTTTAGTAACAAAATTGGCGACTATACCCTAGTCTACTCTACAACCTATAAATACAGCGATTTAAATACAGGGCATTTTCAAAGAATTATAAGGGACATGAGATTTGTGTAATTAAAAATATAAATTGCAAAAGTTTCTGCATAAAAGCGTATCCTCCACAAGATATGCTGGCAGGAGCACACTATTAATAAGGGATCACAAAAAAATTTTAAAATAATTTTGTATTTGTAAAACTGCTCCTCCTACTGGTGACGGCACTGTTTTTGAGCGTTTAAAAAAGACGTCTCTATTTTTAAAAATTGATTTATGATTAACAGCCATTTAATATAGACGCATATTGGATATTGTCTTATTTTATAGTCTCTTTGTAATGCAAACCAGGGATGGAAAATACAAATATGTTTTTATACAAAAGTGTACTTTTTAAAGATAATTGGCATTGTTTGCTTTCATATACATAGAAAAAAGTAACGCACACATAAATATTTACAAAGTATTTTTTAACCCAGGTACGGAAAATAAACAAAAGGCCATTTCATGTCACTAACGGGAGTATCCACTAAATTGATTCAATCAAAAAATTACCTACATATATGACAAATGATAACTATTAGTTTTAATATTGGTATTTCTTTAATTTAAACAATCACAAAGTTAATTGAATCTCGAGCACTTTATAAGATATATATTTCATGTGCGTAACAAGGAAACCCGATTTTTCAGAATAACACATTTTGGTCCCCACTTTTTAGCTTCAAAATATACTATATAAAAATGTCTGATTTGCTAAATAAAAAATTAAAATATGCCCTTAAATCCGATATTTTTTAAATTACTATGTAAGTTGTTGTTTCTAGATTACGTTTTGCTGCAGACAAACGAATATACAATATCAAAATACACAAACAAAATAATACATGTAGTAACTTATTAGTATCGCAACCAATGTCTTAATGAAACCCCATAAGTGTTTTCCATAAGTATATTTTTCCCAGCTCTGGAAAGTTTTGCTGGATTTTTCTGGAACTATTTCCTTTTAATAACTGCACAACACCATGTAAGAATTTATGACTTTATTTCAAAAAGCCCCAAAATTTTTTATGCGAAAAAGTCGAGACTTTTTTGTAAAAAAAATAGATTTTGAGAGCATTTGTTTTACGAGTTCTAAGAATATAAATATGAGGTGTGTATGAATACATCTCTAGCAAAACTAGTAAAAAAGGTAGTCAAAATTACAAAAGTACGAGTATTCGAACGAGAAAATTGAAAAATTGTAAAAAAGAAAAACAAGAAAAAACATGCAGAGTACAAACTTTAAAGAAAATTGCTTAAGTTATTACTTACATTCGCCCTTTCTTACATTCGCCCTTTCTTAGCGCAGCGCGTGCTTACTCTTTTTAAAAGAAGCGAAATAATATCCCAAGTGCAATTTTGCCAGCTAAATCATACCTTTTTGTAGAAATAAAACACATGCAGCTCTAGTAATTTCTTTTAACGATTTGTATAAACAAATTGTTTGGTCGAACAAAGATTTTTTTAGAACTAAAAAGATTGTTGAAAAAAATATAACAACACTGATTGGCATTATGTATGTGGTTGTTGTTTTTTTATTTTTTTTTATTTTATTTGTTGAACTTCTTTTCTTTCACCTCTTCACCTTTTATATACAAACAACAAACACATACAAAGATTTGTCATTTAAATAAAAACCAGACAAATCTCTATTGAACTAAAACTGTTTATTAACTTCTATTTACGATGACTGCGCATGAACTTCAATGGGTCAGTTGTCTTAGCGCTATGACACAAATACTTTTTTTCTCCTAGGCGCGGGATCGAACCCCCCTTCTATTAAACTTTTTTCATTTAAATTTTTTTACATATTTTCTTAAGACTTTTTTTTTTGTTTTTTTAACATTAAATAATTAATTTAAATAAAATTTTAAGTTAATAATTAAATAATCCATAAATAGGCTAAAAACATCAAAATTTTTATAAAAACCCAAAACATAAATTTTTTTTAAATACCTATTTTCAAATTAAATGGTTAATTTCCTCTTAAAGGCGTCCGTATATAAATCTGTCCATTCCATATATGTCCATATATAAACTCCAGTTTTTCCTAACCATGGTGAAGGGTATATAAGATTCGGCATAGCCGAATCTTAAACAACCTGTAGTCTTGTAAGGGGAAGGGGTAAGCTGCTTATAACCTGCATTCTTGTAAGGAAAAACAGTAAGCTTTTCTTTTTTTGGTATTTTGTATGGAAATATTTTAAAAAAAGTTAGTAAAAAAATTTGTAAACGGTTTTCAATCTAACTTTACTATTTTTGTATTGATTTTTAGTAAAAAAAATATTTCTTAAATTTTTTTTGCTAATTTTGTTGCTAAATTCGGAAATTATTTTAAAAATTTTTAAAAACCGATTTGCTAAAATTGTCACTAAATTTTACTAATTTTAAAAAAAGTGGATATTGAAGGAAATGTTATTTCTAATAACTATAGGTTGGAAAAGAGAGTGGACATACACTTAAAAAAGCGCAGAACAACTAAAATAAAAATATTTTTTAAAACAAAAATTAGCAAATTAAAACAAAATGATAAATTCGTTTATGTTTTTACTATTCTATTGTCTAAAATATTTTTGAAAAAAAATAATGTTGCTGGATAAAAGAAAATATATAAATTTGTATATTCGAATTCGTAAAGCAAGAAATTAGCAGTGCTTTTACTTTATCCTGCTTCCCAAAAACAAAATTTTTTTTACTGGTTTCGCATAAAAATATGTTCAATTTTGCCATTGAATTAAAAAACATGTTACTAGTTTTAGTTTGAAGAAATGTTTGGAATAAAAAACATATATGTACTATAGCGTGATCCAATTCGAGGTTCCCTACTTTTTTAAAGAAAAAAAAACACAGAAAATTCAAATTTAATGGGGAATGTTTATTATCATTTGAAAGAACATTCTTTGGCATTTATTTTTTGAAGATTATGTCTATCAAATGTTGGCCGTTGCTACGTCGCAGATGGTCCATCCATTGAGTCCAATTTTCGATGACTCGTTCGAGCATTTCGACTGGTAGCTAGCGAATGACACGCGTGATGCTTTCCTCCAAGGCCTGAATCGAAGCGGGTTTGTCCGCATAAACTTTAGACTTTCCATATCCCCATAAGAAAAAGTCCAACGGTGTGATATCACACGATCTCGGGGGCCAATCGACCGGCCCAAAACGTGAAATTATGTGCTTACCGAAGTATTCTCTCAATAAATCCATTGATTAATGCGATGTGTAGGAAGTGGCGCCGTATTGTTGAAACCAAATGTTGCTGAGATCACGAGCTTCAATTTCAGGCATTAAATAGTCGGTTATCACGGTCGCCATTGACGGTTACGTTCGCGCCGGTCTTCGTGTACACTCTCAGCTACGACCGCTATATTTTCATCACAGCGTGCTGGACATGGTCTATTCGATCGAATATTATCCAATAATAAATGCTGGGTCTCAAAATGGGTGATGGTGTTGCAAATAGTACGCTCAGTAGGCCGATTATGTTGACCATAAGTTGAGCGAAGTGCACGAAACACATTCCTCACAGAACGTGAACTTTCGTAATAAAGTTGAACGATTTGTAAACGTTGTTCAGGCGTAAGTCTTTCCATTATGAAATGCCAAGCAATACTAAACAAAAATAACATAACAGCATGACACGACTCACACGTGATCTGTCAAAAAAAAGTATCTCTACTTGGATCACCCTATATATATGTAGCACCCCTCTTTGTTTTAGCGCCAGCTAATAAGTACGGAGTATGAAGTCAAATATGGATTTATAAAAATTATCTTTATTTAAAAAAAAACCTTATAAAATGAACAAGTACATATATAAGAAGACGAGGATTATCTAATTTCTAAGTTTATTACAACTCCAGTTTGTAACCTGAAAATTTCTTAATTTTCTCTACTTTCTGTACAAAATTGATAAAGTCATCATATAATGTAATAGGACGTTCCATAGCGGCAAAATGACCACCATTCTTATGATAAGTGCTATGTATTAAATTTGGATATTTATCTTTTAATTGAAAATCTAAAAAGTGCATAACATCATTTTTAAAACGAGCACAACCCGTCAACACCTGTGTGGGTACACGTTCCAATTGTAAAGCCTGCTGTTCTGATGATGAAGCCTCCTTATAGAGGCGTTGTGAGGTTGTAATGGAATTTGTTAAATAATAAATCATAATATTATCCAAAAGAGCATCAATTTTAAAGTGCTTCTTAAGACCGCCATCTGCTAACTGACGGTATGATGCGTTGGTCCATGTTGAAAATTTTTCAAGAATGTATGCCGCCAAACCAATAGGATTATCTTGTAATGCTGAACCAATAGTGTCAGGCTTAGTAGATTGTAAATGCATATAACCACTTTCTTCCAATAAGTATTGTATCTTTTCCGACAATGGGAAAAAGAAATCTTCATAACCTTTGGGAGCAAACATACTAGGAAAAGCACTTGCTACGACACTTTTAAGCATAGATTTAGGAGTAATGGATGTACAGAAATTTGAATGGTAACCAAGTACATTTTGCGGGAATAATGTAGCTATATGTGAACCAATTATTGAACCCCAATCACCGCCTTGTATAAAGAATTTTTTGTAGCCAAGACGTAACATTAAATTACGCATCATAACAGCTATTTGAGCTGGACCAAGACCAGGTTTTGAAGTGCCCTAGAGGAGAGAAAACGGATATATGGAATTAATAAAGTAATGATTTAGGCTAGATTCACAATGCTGGAGTACTCCACACTGCAAAGTGGAGTGCGATAAAATAGAGTTGGCATGATACCAACAATTTTTATTTGCTAAGCAGAAGGGAACAAAATCCACCCTGCAGAAAATCCACCCTGTGAATAGACCTTTAGGCAAAAAAACGGATTTCTGTCAGACTTTAGCGAATGTAGTGTCTAATTAAATTAATATAAGTATCTATGAGAACGTACCTGCTGTTTATAATACTTATCTTTCGATACAATAAAATTGATAGGTAATATAGATAAGATTATCACCACACGGCCAGAAGGGTTAGAGACCAAAGTAAAGTCATCGAAAATGGCTCTTGGTCGGTCGGGGTTTCAGTACAAGCGAATGCGATAGTTCTTTCAGCGAGGTGGTTTAATAGAATCGGACACATAAGGATAGATCAGGGAGGACAACATGGACATCCTGAAATCCCGTAGGATATCTTAGAACTAAATCAAGATGACTCCTTAAATATATGGACATTTTTTTTTATAACTTAATCTTTACAAGGATGTGAGAAAGAAGTAGGTTAGCTCATGTAGGCAGCTGCAAATCTCTTTCGTTTTTACTTAAAACCACATGAAAATATCTTAAACTTATTTTTTTTTTGGGAAACGAACTATTTGTATATTTACTCCAATATATTAAAAGATCGTTATGATTCATACAAAATTTTTGATTTATATGGTAAAAAAAATCGAGTTTATGAAAAAAATTCAAATCAAAAATATTCATGTTTTGCTTGCTCTATCAAAATTTTGAGTGGGGTTAAGTGATTATGAAGCACTGCATTAAACAATATTTGTCCATAAAATTTATCATTCCATAATATAAAATAATTAATTTTAAATACGAATTTGTTAAAATGCAAATCGATGGTTTTTGATTTTTTTTCTTAAAAATTAATATGTTAGTTACGTTTTTTTGCATTTTACTGGACAAAATTTTATAATTTTCTGTGTAATATAAATATAAAATAGAGCATCTTCAACATACATAAAAATTCTTACCTGTGACCATCCATAGCCGGGTAAACTGGGTACAATTACATTAAATATATACTTGTTATCCTTTTCCTTTTTGGTTTGATGTAATTTGTGAATTATATTATAAAATTCACGTACAGATCCTGGCCAACCATGTAACAAAAGTACGGGATAATGATGTCTATCTACGATGTGTTCATCGTAAACCATTAAATGTAGAAAATGCATACGCAATCTAGAAATGTAAAAAAAACACACAAAATAAGAAAATGTTATTATATTCACAGGGTCTCTGTCCACTAATTAAAGTTTTGTTTTTCATAACGACCTATACATACTACACCCAAATAAAAATTAACTAGAATTAAGAAAAATTAACTTTTTTGGAGGAAAAATTTAAATAAAAATGGCACCAAAGACACTTTTTACTAATATTTAATAAAATTTTCTTTGAAATTAAGAACTAAATTTACTTAAAATTTCTTCAAAATTTCTAAATTATAGAAAAATTTTACTATTGAAAAGCTACTTTAAGTTCAATATTTAAGACTGTTAATATTAGAGGCGATTTGTGACTCACGCATGATCACTACCCAAAAATTATAATCATGCACGATCATTATTTTAACGGATACTTTTTTTATACGGTGTTAAGGGGCCGGGGCCCGTAGGACCTGCTAGGCCCAAAAAAGCCGAAACACACCCAAAATGGTAAGTGCGTCTTAAATTAAAGGACATTTTCTCACGATTCCAAATATCAATTTCGTCTTAAGACCCGGGAAATAGAATACGCGTTGGTCTCTTTTAGTAAATTTTAGGTAGTAAAAAAGGAAAAAGTTAATTTTCGCTCAAAAAAAAAAAAAAAATGGAATTTATTGTTCGCATTAAACTGAATATAATTTTGCAAATATAAGGTTTTTTGTTGTATTTGACAACTAAAATATTTTTCGAACATAAACACTAAAATCGAACGAATTCAAGAACACGATTTTTGCAAATAGGCGAATTTGACGAAAATTGCGTTTTTAATTAGTCACTTATTCCAGAACGTACACGAATAAACAACTAACTAAATTTTTTCTTTGTTTTTATTCCCTTAAATATTCTTATTTATTTCTAAACTGAAAAAAAAACTAAAAGTGATATTTGCTGGCAGGCATCTTTGCGTTTGCATGTGAGCAATATCAGATTATTACAATAACGTTGAAGTTATCTGTCTTCACTTCAGATGAAATCATTTAGATAATTGCTAGCTATTATACGAAGATACCAGTTTAGCCAAACGAACATGGCCAGATTATCTTTGATTTTTATAAATCCTACTGCAAAACTTTCCCCCCTCCGTAAATAAACGTCCGCTCTAGAGCAATACTTCTAAGAAATACGTAAGCAATACTTCGTCGTCAACATTTTAAGGAATTAATTATTGCCAAATTATCGTCTAGAACAAGCGTGCCCAAGCCCTATGCGCTTGATGCTCATTTGTTTTTGTAAAAGCGCTTAGCTATAGGCTGTGTGTTTTAATACACATAGAGCACTCAGCAATAGCACACCATGTCGATGCCGCTCACGTAGTAAAAAACGTTCTCTTGGTTTTATATGGGCAAATTACAAAGGTTCGGCATCTTTCAAATTGGTTTTTTGCGATTCCAATTGATTTTCTTTGCAAATCCAATTAGTTTTTAGCAGATTTCCCAATTGGATTTGAAAAAAGGTTTAAAAACAGGGAAATTTACTAAAATTTTTGCAGAAATCAGGGAAATTTGCTCAATTTGTTTTCTCTCAGTTTTCGAACCTTTGAATTCTGTATAAAATTTTATTTGGCCGCTGCCGGCGTTGCAATAAAAAGTATTGAATGACAATTAGTTATTCTTTAAATGTATTGGTGTTTACTCTTCTATAAGGAACTTTTGGGCACCCCTGGTCTAGAAGATAAATGCTCGACATATGAGGAACTTTTCTTTTATCGCCAAGTTATCGTTTGAAATATAAGTCTCGACATTTTATTACATTCAGTATTACCTAATTATAGACTGAAAGAAAAGGCCGCACATTTTTATGGCCAAATTGTCATGGAATATTTTATAGTCAACTTATTGTCTGAAGGATATTCGAGAGCTTACTAACGCAACCTCGTATCTCTAGACTACTTATTTTCAGAAGAGAAAAAAAGTTTTATAATAAACGTGTCATTTTTTAATATTTTTTTTGGGATAGAAAAAGCATAGAATTTAAACTTAAAAAAAAAATTTAAAAATGTCATAAGTTTTATTATAAAACGTTTTTTTTTTGTCGTACGTCAACGTACATATTTGTTGTTGTTTCACGTATTATTAGTGTCTAATTTGACACAAGCCTTAGGCCATCGCACCGATTTTGGTCATACACCAACACAGAACACAAGTTCAATACGATTTGTTTTTGTTTTTATAAATTTACTGATTTGAATGATAAGAAATATGACGATTAATGTTTTAAATGATAAGACAAGAAATAAACTAAGCTATGTACTAGGGATGCCAATCGGGAAAATTCCTAAATTCCGGGATTATCAGAATTGACAAATTCTGAAACCCAAGATTTTTTTTATTATTTTAAATATTCATAAAATATGTGTTAATAAATAACCATTAAAAAAAGTAGCAAAAAAAGGAAAAAATAGGTATTTTGATTTCGGTGTTGTGAAAATCTCGATCGGAATTAATGATTTTACATAGGGGTGCTCTTAGAGTGGAAGTTTTTTTATGATGTTGTTTCATTGCATCTTAAGTAGATTTAATGCTTTAGTGAAAAATTAGATATTTTGATGTTCGCAAATAAATTTTGAATTTTAAATTTAAATTATAACGGGGCATTCAGTAATTAGGTCTTAGCCTCATTTTCACAATGTCCCTACCTGGGAATTTAACTGACACATTTATTGCTAAGTTTGACTGTTGGTTAAAATATAACGGGACATTCAGTAATTAAATTACTTTATTTGAAATTTTTACTATAATACATTTTTTACTATAATAAATTTTTTACTTTTTTACGATTTTAAGAATTTAAAGTCTGGTAAATTGTAAGTTAAAAATCACAAATTCCTGATAACTTGTTTCAAAATAACTAAAGTCTAGTACTTAACAATAGTTATTAATGTCAAATTTATATGAAAAAATGTTTATCCTTCCAAATCACATTTTTTGAAGTTGTGAAAAAGAATTGCTTTCGAAGAGGAAAATTAAAATTAAATGATACTTTGGAATCACTTCAATTTGTTTTTGCTGGGTAATAGATATTATTTTTATTAATTATTATAAAAATAATAAATAATTTGAAACACGGAATCCCGAAAAATCCAGCAATTCCCAAATTTTGTGATTTTCAAAATTCTGAACCCCGTGATTTTTAAATATAAATCCCGATTGTCATCCCTATTTTGTACTCACCCTTGAATATCAGTGGTAAAATGATTAAATTGCCAAAGAAATACTTCACGTTCCCGCCAACGCGGCAAATAGTCATCACGCCAATAGTTAATAATTTCTTGTAATTGTTTTGTATTAAAACCGTATTCAAAAGCAACTCCTTCCAAGGGTTCAGTAAAATGTACCGAACGATTTAGTTGAGCTTTTAAATCGTTAATAGTCTGGAAGAGAAAATCACCAAGTAGCACATGAAGAATAATTCGAATAACGTTAATGGATATAATTACCTCATCAGAATACATTAATTTATTACCTATAACTGCTGAAGAATTTTTCAAATATTCTTCCCAATCTTTAGGTTCTTCTGCATCACCCCACCATTGATTCAGGGGTAAAGTTGGCACTTCAACATCTGCCATTAAATCAGTAGTCTTTTTATACAACATACCGCCACCTATGGCGAGTATGAGTATTAAAATTCGTGTTATTGGTGACATTGTCCTTTAAACAAAGGACTCGTTTAAAAAAATTTATAGTCTACTGAAATTTTTATTCTAGACGGTAAAAATTCCGTGCCAGTGATATGTTGCAGCTATTGTATTCAACTATTTCATTTAATATTGGCTGTGATTGATTGTGCTCTAATCATCGTTATTATTGTCACCCTAAATATGGTATATAAGGTTTAGTTATAATGTTTGCATCTTAAAGATTTCAAAGAATAGTAGTTTTAAAAATTTCTTTATTTATTTAACTTAGTCCATCTTTTGGGAGCATAACCAAGCGCGACCAAAATTTATATATAAATTGAAATCCTATCATTGGATAGCTTGGAAAGCTTTTAAGGAGCGCCTTAAAAAACAAAAAATTCTACTTACCAATTCCTTAAAAAATAAATGATTTTATTATTTATTTGAAATTGTTTCTGTTTTTGTATTTTTTTTTATCTACAAAATGTATGTATGCATGGCTATAGACACTTTCTGTGTGAATGTGTTTCTGTATGTATTATATTTTTCTTTTGAAACAGAACAGCAAACACATTTTAAATTTGAAACAATTGTAACAAACACAAATAAATCACAAATTTCCGTTTTGTGGGTCAATTTTTATTAAATTTCAAACAAATGAAAAAAATAAATGAAACTGAAAAAATCGGTAAATGATAGTAAATCATATATGTAGAAAAAAGTTAAAATAAATATTTCTTTGAAATTTAAATGTATGTTCCTTTATTTTTAAATGGAATGGAAAACTTTTTTTTTTATTAAACTACAAACAGTAAACCACATAATATGCTGAGTGTATCTATCAAATTCTTGTGAGAGAAATAGGGTCCCTTTATGGCGCTGAGGCCAAATTGAAATTTGTAATAATGAATTTTGTCCAAATAAAATATACAGCTATATATGTAGTGGCAAAAAAAAAAAAAAAAAAAAAAAAAGTTCGAGCACCTGTGCCGTGACTGTTGCAAACAGCACTGGTCTGAAAGGGTGACTTGTCCCGTACCAGATGAAAGAAAGACCGGTTTGATAGTACCTAACCCGTGACTGGTGAAATAGGACACATATTAATGATGTGGTACAAATGTTTTTGAGTAAACGTAAATTTTTCTAATCTCTCTGCAATTAATTTGTAAAAATTAGTTATCTGTTTTGTAATTATGTTCATACTTGGGATATTTTCATTAGCATTATTCAATGCAAATGCCAAAAAAATTTCAATACCATTTAATTGTAGTGAAATTTTCTGGCATTAGCATTTATCCTTCTTATGGTAATGAAATCGTACTAATGCCTCAAAACCTAATTACAATTGTTTAAAGAAGCATTAGTGCATAAAAAAAGGAAATATTTATAAAACACTCACAGGGTGACTATTTTTTTATTATTTTATATGATAATACAGATTTCGTTGCTAGTTTAATTTAGTTGGTATGAAAAATGGGTTACACTGTGGCTGTTTTATAAAAATAGATCCCTCGAGATGTCTCCGAGATCTACCAAAGCAAAATTTTTTTTAAATTACCATTTTACAAATTGGCGAATATCTCGAAAATTAAGGGAGATAGCGCAAAGCTCGACGAAGGCTACCCTTTGATAATTGATTAG